>VYXF01012282.1:0-54982 GCA_013397295.1 Polioptila caerulea | reverse complement strand
TTTTTTTTTTTTTTTTTTTTTTTTGTCCAGGTGTTCTTTTTGTCACACAGCTTGACATTACAATTTATTCATATATGGGAAGTGTTTTTGTACTTAATATTCTTCAGATACCTGGCAGTGATAAAATTTCTTTTATGTTAATATATCAATGCAATCACTGGTGAAAGTTTGCCTTAGATTTCAGGGTTCTTACCAATAGCTAAGATTATGATTCAGAATTGTTATAACTTTTCATACTTATACTGACATCAATCTGACACAATGATAAAAGCAAACAAGTATAAAGAAGCATATTTTTTGAAATGCATTATCTTTTAAATCCTCATAAATATTTTTTGATTTTTCAGTCGTTCCTTGCATTCCCCCAGACTGTTAACCACTGTTTTAATCTGCCAGCACACACTACTGTTATATATCATTGTGAGGTCTCACGTACATAGAGGCCCGTGAGATTGTAACACTTGTTTGGACACCATCAACTCATGGATTTTCCTGGGCTGAGCATTTGGGACTCTGTAAAAAGTTTACGCAATATTTTCAGACCAAGAGTATGGGTTTTAAAGTTTGTTCAGCCCATCCGTACCACGCATATTCACAGTCTTTGAATACTTTGGCACATGAGTACACAGACAAACACTCTGCAGAAATAATATGAAGAAGCCAGAAACAGGGACAAACAGTGTTGTGATGCTTATATTCTTCAGCTGACTATTTTGTTTAGTGATATACAAACACAACCTGTACCTCCTGGAGGATTGGATAGGTGGCTTCAGAGCACTTTGTTTTGGCATAGAAAAAAATTTCAGTAAACTTGTGGAAAGAGACACTGAGTGCATTCTCTAGAGTTTCTGATCCTGTTTTTTTCTCCTGTTTGGCTCAAAAAGATCATCTTTCGTCTTTCATATATGTAAAAAAGACAAAAATGAGATTTTATTTGCAGAGATAGTGAGAGTCGTAGGAATTTGGTTGTCTAGTGTTGCAAATGTTGATTTATTGTAGAAAATATAAGTTAAAAAAAAAAAAAAGGTAGAGCAAACTATGTAATCCAAGTTGTCTTATTCAGGGCTTTGTCTCTATCAACAGTTATCCTTGGCACCACTCAGTAAGGATATCTGTAGGCATTTGAAGATGTAAATATTGTAGTCAGTTGCTTCCAAAACAGAAAAGTTGGGGGTTTTAATCTTTCTTGTGGCTGTCTCTAAGGTCTATTGAACTCAAGCTGTGTATCTTGGCTGATTATATCTAACATTCTATACCTGTTTGCTTTAAGCTTACAATAATTTTTAGCTCTTGCACAGAGAAACAGATGTTAAAAAAACCTTTAAACAGCAAGCTGAGAGCAGCCACATTACTACATGGCCTTCAGCTGTGTAAGGTTACAGAGTTATTGATGAGCTGCAAACTGAGAGCATAGATTTTCTTTCAAATAAAACGTTTGACTTTATCTGTAATAAGAAAGGCAGAAATCACATACTCTGAACTGCAACTGTGGCAGTTTTAATGTTTCGGTAAAATTTTTGTTTCTTCAGTATTGGGGCATCCCTTTGAGTTTCCTCTCAGATGCCAAGGGAATTTAAAATGAAGGAAAACCTTGAGTGAAAGGAAGTTCTTGGACAGATTTGTGCTAAAGAATTTTTATGTGTTATTTCTACAAAATTTGACATCTGAATGTTAGTGCAAGAACTCAGTAGTAAAAAATTAAGGACCACGTTATGGGGAAAATACTAGAAATATACTCATATATGTTATATAAATAAATGTTATAACTGAGGAAGGGGGAAGTTCTCCTAGGGAAGGAAAAGCAGTAGCTCTCAGATCCTCAATCTCCTACTGAATGAGCTCTGTTCAAAATTCTTCTGGACTACCTATAGTACTGGAATTTGTTTCTTTACAAGGAGTGTTAATGCACTTTACCAGACATGCAGTGTGTGTGGGGGGGGGACCTGTCATTTTGTGAGCATGTGAACAGTGAACAACAGGAATGGTGTTCCTGGAAATAACCAGAAGAAAGTATTGATCAGATAAAGCAAAATATAGTGAACATTGAACATTTTGGAGCAGACTGCTTACTTAAGTGGGTCTTTTGGGTGTTTTCTTTGCATTTCATTTACCTTAAAAGGAATTTAGTTTTGGGATTTCCCACTCCTTTTTTTCTTTTTTTTTAACGTTATCAGTGTTTTACATTAGTCTCTAATCCAGATTAAACCTTCTAGGCAATGTTAGAGCATAAATGTTTAATAGAAATTATACAGAAATAATATCTTTCTCAAATTCTACTTAAGAATATAGTTTATGTAGATGGACCATCATATCTCTGAGGGGTTTTACAGCTTACTGTTTGATTGATGCTTCCCATTGATACAAAAGATACAGTTTACATATCTGAAATGTGGCATGGACATGTGAATTCTGAGCATGAATAGCCAATATCAAATTTTAATAAGAGTCTTAGCCTAGCCTACATTGCATCTTCAAGTATATTGTCCTAGGCTGGTAATTACAGTCTTTTATACAAGACCTATTTTAAGATACTGTTTTTATGTAATGTATATTTTTATCTTGACTTTGAAAGATCAGATCCTGTTTGTCATGTAAATTCTGCCTTGTGAATGCTTCAGTGACTTAAAGGAACATCTTAGCTTCCAAGAAATTGAAGCAGCAGTATTTTTCCTGTGATTGCCATGTATATGCAGTTTTCTTCCAAATTCTTCTGACTGAAATAAAGATGATGGGAGGAGGTGGAAAAGAAGCTATGGAAAATTTCAAATAAAGTTCATTCACAAATGAAGCAACTAAAATAGATTGTATTTAGTTCTACTTGGAGTCAAAATAATTTTTTTTAAAATCGAGTATTTATAATATGCAGGCTGAATGCTCAGTTCCAACACAAAAGTTAGTGGAGGTCATCTTCCTTTTTCTTATTCTACTCAGTCTTCCACCTGGGTAAACCTGAACACAAGAAACTCAAGGTATCCTATGTTGAGTCACTGGTACAGGTCTCCCTGACTAGGATGCCTTTGGCTTTCAGGAATGCTGCTTCAGTCCTGTTGGAATCACCCAGGTCTGTGGGCTCCAAGTGGTATTCAAAAACCTCAAATAAGTGATATTTTAAACAGTTGCTTAAAAAAAAATCAAGCAACTTGAATATCTAAGATCATGTTACCAAAAAAGTCTTCAAGAGGGAGGAATTCTCATCAATTTTGGCAGTTTTTATCAACTGCAAATCTAAGTGAGGGTATTTTTTTTTAAACTGGTAGAGGTGCTGGGTAGAATAGACATTTTTTTTTATGTCTTCCAGTAATCTACTCTGTTTTCCTTTTACTCTGCATATAGTATCTGCTTGGAATAAAAACAGTGTGACAATTGCAGTAGCCCTGGTGTTCTGAAGTCCAGCAGCTGTCTTGAGATGTATACACACTGTTTATTTTTAAGCATGCAAAACTACTGGGAGGAGAGCAGAGGAAAATGAAGAATTCAAAGTGATTACCAGAGTAAGTTATAAATAATATGTAAAACAATGGTAAATAAATGTACCATGGTGTAGTTAGAATACATTGCCACAAAAACTTTTTATTTCATTACAGACCCTTAGAAATGAATGAATTTTACAGAAAATGAGTCTCCAAAATCAGGCAGAGTTTTAGAAAAAGCTAAATAATGCTTTAATGTTTCATAAAGGGGGCAACTACAGCCTCACTTCCTGCTGTGGAGGCAAATTTAAGGCTAATAAATGACATTAGAGTAACTAATTTTTTTTCACTGGTGAACAAAGCAATGAGTCTGGACAAAAATTACATCATTTCCTCTCCATTTCCAGGATTTAGGATCTCTCTGTCAGTTTTAGGAAGACTGCCCAGTTCCACAAGTAAATAACTACTTTTCTGAGAAACCTATGGGATTATGTACATTCATGTTTAAGTCTGACAGTAATGTCTTTTTAAGGATCATCCAGCAGCAGTTGTATTATTGAAAGTGATCTGCTGAAGTGATAAAAAATTTCAAGATGTTGACAATTTGGTCATGACATTTAAATGATACAGGCTGAGCTCTGCACACATCCTAAATTATATGGCCAGATAACTCAGAAAACATAATTTGTATAAAGAGGAGATTTTTTTATAACATCTATGCAAAGTAAAACAATGTGAAAGACACATATTGGTGTCAGTATGAAGTACAACAGTTTTCACCTCATGAAATATAACTCAACAAGCATATGGTTCTTATTTCACAGAAGCCTCTTAGTTCCCTTCTAGTTTAGGAAAAGTTATTTGATATATGGATGATACTACTTATACAATCTTGGGTCCATCTATGAATTCATTATTTGGGTCCCTATTTATGTTATTTTTCATTGCAAAACCATCAGAGTGGATTAAGTTTTTCCGAAGATGAAATCCACATGTTAGTAAATGGGGCTGTTGCATTTCCTACTTCTTCAGAGTTAATTAGTGGTCAATTCGTACGTCAGCTTCATTATTAGTTTTAATATTTTGATGGCTAATCATCTTTTATTTCTCTCTCTCTCTCTCTTTCACTCTCTCCCTTCTTGTTTTTTTCTCTCTTGAAGGATATGAAGACTCCTGAAGACTCAAACAGAAAGCCTGTCTGTGTGTGAAAGAGAGGAATCCTTTTTGCTAGCACATATAAGCACAGACTTAAACCCAGGAGTCAGATCACTGCTTTGCCTCAGTTGGAATTTGAAAGACCATGTAGGACATGCTAGCATGATATTACTATAGCTTTTTTGAAGAAGAATTTCTTCCTGTGGTCCATTTAATCTTTGCCAGTTATGAGCTATTTCAAACTGGAGTTGGCTGTCTGTAGCTCCTGAGGCACACCAGCTGCCATGCTGCAGTGCAGCATTGACCTCTGTGTTCTGGATGACTCCGACAGAATTGTTCAAGTCATTTGACATTAAAATAATGTTCAGTGACTCTGTCATTTTCAACCAATTTCCTGAATAATTTCAAATCTATTAATATACAGGAAACTGCCGCTTGACAAAGGTTGGATTCTGTGAATGCAGGAGCACCAGCTAATTTTTAACTTCCTTTATTATCTGAAATGAAACCTGATATGACAGACTCATTTTCAATACCAGATAGTAAGGAAGATGGAGGCAATGCACACAACTGACCTCCTTGCCTGAAAAATTGCAGTGATTTTTATTTTCCTTGTAGTCCAATGTTTTACATGAAAAAAAGAAAGCTAAGCTAAAAATATAATGCTACTCCACCAGGATTAGGAGACTTTGCTCCAAAAAATCACAGAAATTCAGGAGAAGAAATTTGATTTTAAACAGGAATTTTGCCTTTACACTTGTAGTTTATTAACTGAGCCTGTTGATTACAATTACAAAAAATCCAGCAACATTTTCTTTCTTTATCAGGCTTCTTGGCTAGAAAGAAAACAGAAGAGCTAACTCATCTGTAATAGGCACATTCTAGATCTTGTTACTGCTTCTTTCAATGTTATCTCAATTTTTACTTTCATTGTTTTACCTAATGACAAAATTAAATAATAAAGAAAAGCCAACATATAACCTGACACATTAAGGTGCTGAACTCCCTTAAAAATTATGCCCAATACATGTTTAACTTACTTGCTACCTTTTAGACAGCTTACAATTCCAATTGTGAAGTTTACACCTGATTATTTTTTTCATGGCATCTTAGAATGTATGCACTAAAGGGTGTCTGTGCCAAGCTACTTAAAACTTGGTGAAAAGATCATTGCTCTGCTGAAGTGACTGACTATATATTATGAGCCAGTAAGAACTGAATCATTTAAGAGTTTATTTTCAGCAGATAGAAAAAGGGATGATGTTGCCAGATTGAATGATATGACATATTGTTTTACTTTGATGAATATTAAAGATTTTCTCTTAAAGGAAAAATTGAAGACCGCAGATATTCACATGTCAAAAAAAAATAGATAAGCCCAAGGGGAAAAAGGAAAGGGAACCACGAGCTAAAAATTGAACTGCTGAAATGTGGTGATGATTGTAGTCATTATACTGCTGTCAATTAGATTAGCAAGTAGCTCTGGAAATGGTACTGGATGACAAAGTAATGGAAAACTTATTTTGACTGCAATCAAGTGGCTTACAGTAAATTAGCTAATCAGTGACTTGAATTTTCAGCTCAAAGGTGGATTTTTCAAACTCTCAATCTTCTGGATAAATACTTAAAATAAATTGGATCCTTATCTTTTTACAAGCAATATCTCTGGAATACACAAAACAACCAGCTCTTATTGAATTTCCCCCAAATACTTCTGAAGGAAAGGGAAACAGGCATATCTCTCCTTCTTTGAAATAGGCAGACTCTGAATACTCCTTTCTGTCAATATCCAGCCTTCACAGTGGAACTCATAAGAAGGCAACAGGACTCTCCAGACAGGAGACCAGCTTCAGCATTTGATGTAGGGAAAAGAACAACTTTAGAACAGGACAACTTTAGGGCAAAGAAATTCTCATCTGAGACCCCAGCTCAATGAACACAAGCCCAAACCATGTGAAAAGAATATGAGCATGTGCAAGGAAGTGAGAAATTTCCTTTGTGGCCTTCAAAGAATAGACTATCTCTTTCTTTACTCTCTGTATATGCTGGGTGCAGTTTGGTTTCTGGAAGGAGCTAGACATCATGTTTCTATTCAGTCTTAACAGCCTGATCCTTTATTTTTAATCTAGCGGGGAAAAAAAAAAAATCCATTTAACACTGCTAAACAAAATCTGGTAGTTTGTCAATATAGGTAGTTAATGTTAGGTATGCAAGAAGTGGGAAAATGTGCCAAAGATATGGAAAAGCTATTAAAGTATAACTTAATTCCTCATCTCTAGTTAGAATTGAGACAATCAACATAAAATTTGTGCCATGACTTCAAAAAAGATTGTGCTCTTTGGCATATTCTTAATCTACTCACAACTGACAGATATGAAGGTCCATTAGCTCTGTTCTTAATTTAGGAAACACATGTATCCATACAGGCTTTTCATATGCATACCAAAGCTATTTTTCAAATAATATAAGTTAAATTGACACATCTTTTGATATAGGAAAACCTTACTTTGCAGTTTAAGGCATTGAATGGCTGAATTTCTGTGCATTTGCCTCACACAGAGCAGGAAAGGAAAGCAGTAATAATAGCCATGAGTCAAAGCTGTGGTAGCAGGTTTCAAACTGTAACATCTGTATATGTTCACTAAAAATATGGCTCTAATAATTGCAAGATCATTCTGTCCAGTATTTATTACTGTGATGATGTACTGATGACACACTACAGTTGTATAAACTCCAGGCTCTTTAATCCATTTTTCTTGGTGTCTTTGGATGGTGACCATACTTCAGATGCACTGCACTGCTGACAAATGAGCAAAGAATGCAGAATGCCTTTTCTGTCATGAGCTTTGCAGCAGGATTGTCTAATTCTTACTGGATTAAAAAAACCCAAAAATTATGCATGAATGTGCAGCCATGCTGGAGACAGGAAACCTGAAATTCTTTCCTATATCTTGCATGAGACTAATTCAGTCAGGTGATAAAGAGTTTTCATTTCATTAATCTCATTTTTGAGGATTTCACTTATTCTTTAAAAATGCAGTTCTTGATATTTTACTAAATACAGAGATGGAGAAGCAGAATAGTTTGTTTAGAATATAAACCCATTTCAGCTGTGAATTATATTCTGGTTTTTATTGACTTTTTAAAACACTTTTTCTACCTCCTATTTCACTTTTTTTTGTTACTACTTCAGCTTATTTTTTTTTAGAAAACTTTAAGAAAGTATAATTTTTAGGATAATATATCCTAAAGTAAAATCCTCAACAGGCAAGAATTGGGTGCACTAAGATCACTAGCGGTCTTGCTGAGCAGCCTTTAATATGGTCTATGTCGTCTGGGACTGGGGACTGCTTTTTATTCTACATAATTCTGAACAACATTTAGGACACCAATGTTCAGCACCTAGCAGAAAAGTCCAATAATATATAAAGACTAATAATATATAATTTTACATATATATATATATAATAAACATATAACATCCATACATCTAGAGAACAGCAATATTGCGATCATCTGTAACAAAAATGTAGGAATTTTGATAAGACCCAAAGAATACCTACAGTTATATCTTGATTGTCTGTACAAATAAAAAAGGTGATAGTAATCACATTAGATATGAAAAGGCTGATAAAGGAAACAGTTTTCTTTTTCATCTTTTGTGGAAGGAAGAACATGCCATTACTTCTGGCAAGTGAAAAGGAAAGCAGTAGTCGCACTTCGAGAGCAAGTTAAGGACAACATTGCCCCTTATTCTACATGGAATGACTTGTACAAAAATTACTTTTTACTGATGAATTCAGACTAGTTAATACTAAACATGTATAATTCTTTAAAGAATATTAACATGTTAACATGAGGGCAATAAAACATACCTTAACACATGATCCAATACAATTCCAACTGAAAGGATTAGAAAGACTACCGCTTAGAAAACATTTGCTCCAGCCATTAGGGAGGCAGGCTTTGGAAGTTCAAGTGTTTGAACTACAATGAAATTTTCAAATTATTTCTTAAAAAAAAAATTAAACCAAACCAAACCAAACCTAGCAGTTAAGTAAACAGCAGAAAGCCTGCAGCAAAGGCTGGTAATGTGAGGGCAATTTTCAAACCACATTTTACTGTAGCAGATGACACAACTGATGAAACACAGCCCATCATAGAATTATCTCATATTACTGATATGGTTGAAACAGGACAGTAACTATATCCTCCTGCCACTTCTCTGTCCAAACACTGTCTCTAAAATACTATGGACTTCTAACATAACACAGACTATTTACCTTTAGCCAGCCAGGCTGCAGGGGCTCTGGAGCTGCCCAAACAGAGCAGTTTATCTGTGCAGCCACTAATGATGACATATATATGATTAGGGGAAGACAGGCTGCTTCCACTGCTTGGTGGTGCTTCTGGTCCAAATTGCACAAATACTTGTGGATGGCATGGATTCCTTTCCAGAGAGAAAAAATGGAGTTATTTGATCTATTTCCTGAAAAAAATCATCAGCTTAAAATAGCACCAGAAACTAGCTTGAAGTGTCCAGAGCATTAATGTCAGGATCTCTTCAAATATTTCTTTTTAACACAGAATTTCAGTTCTATGAGGTTAGATCCTAGCAACTAGATCAGGAAAAACATCTGTTTGTGCAAAAACTGCAAAGATGGTGGTGAAATTACTTATTTAATAAATTATTAATTATAATAATGACCTATACAATACCTAGCCAGTATAATAACTCATAAAACTATTCATTGAACAAACTTTTTCAGACAGTGGGAGGTTTTCAGCTACCTGCAATAGTATTTTCCCGAACCATTTACAGTTCCTCATTCTGCAAGGAGTGTGGGAGAGGAAAACTGCATCACAGAGAGAGGAAAAATATTGTTGTTCTGGATTTATACCAAGCTAAAATTTTTCAAAAGGCAGGATATTGAGTTCTTGCTGATGGTCTTGATAAGAACTTGTCTAATAGCACCTCTTTGTAGGAGCTCTGAGTATGTATAGAATGCAATCAAATAAATTGGATAATCACTTTCTCTTAATGGTCTTGTAGAGATTGTAGTGACTGAAGATTCAGATGCTTTCAGATATTCTATGTGTTTGGTTTGTAGTACAAAAATAGTAGGCAAGCTCTGCATTACTTCAGACTGTTCCAGGATGAAAACATGACATAGCCTTGGCATACTTTTCAGATTTAACTTGATCTATAGCAGTTCTTCATCATGTAGGTAGTGAAAGGATAAGGGAAGTGGGGGAAGGGTTCCATTACATTTCTTAAAAAAAATTTTAAGAATAAATCTGTCTGATACGATTTACTCAGTTCTTTTGTCCTTCTATTCCATTTGTGTGCTCAGCACTTCAAACTGATTATTCCCCAAATCAAGCTAATAGGCCAATTAGCTGAAAGTAAAGGTAAATTAGACATGTGTAAATATAGCATAATTAGATTTACTGACAATTAATGAACTGCTGCAGATACAGCACATCCACAAAGAAATATCAGGAAGGGGAGTAGAAAAGACTAATCAGAAAGTATAATTTGTTGAAAATGTTTATGCTAGAAACGATTTATTACATTCCTCTCTCTTTTGATTGCTATCAGCATTACTGTATTATTATCAATAACAATCAGTATATAAGTAAAAAAAATTATTGTCTTTTCTAAAACATAGAGGACAGGCAGTCTTGCTAAGGAGCAGACCTTTACCCCTGATGATTTCAGTACTGTACTCTGTTGACATCATTAGAGCTATCCAGTCAGTGTTTAACAGTCCTTGTGAAGGTTAAAGTGGAAAATTTTAATTCCTTCCTTTCATCTCTTTCCCTTCTCCACTCTCATTCCTCTCAGCTTTTAGCAACAAAGCCATCAAACATCCCAGCTCTACCACTTGTGCTTTTGAAATATTAGATGCTTCCTAGGTATACAACTTGGATGACAGATGGAATTCAATAAAGATAGAGATTTTGTTGCTATTTTAGATGCTCTGGTGCCATTTGAATTGGATCATCAGTGGAGGTAGAAGCAATATAAGAAAACTCATGGTGCCTAAAATAGCACCAAATCCTTTTTTTTAGGAAACTGAATCAAACCTCATATCACTTAATGCATCTAAGAATATGAGCTGGAATCCAGTTTGAATTTAAGGTGGGACTAGAATTTTGCATTGATCAGAATTCTAGGTGAGTGTCAGATGCCCTTGCTCCCTTTCCAGTCACTGGGTTTGGCTTAGCTCCTTGTGCCATGACAGGCATTCTGAGCTGGAAATCCTGGCCTCCATCTGCTGCTGCTCCAAAATGTGTGTATCTCACCTAGATCCTGCTGCAATTTTTTTTTTTGTCTGTTCTGTGCAGTTGTATAAAGCTGTATAGAATGCCACAGACATTTCAAATGATAGCAAGCAGGTATATAAATGGACAGCTGAGCTGGACATTAGCTGGCCTTTTCACATACAGGTCTAGTCAGATGAGCTGTTTTGAAATGAATCCCACTGTTAGAACCTGTATGAAATAACACTGTTTCTCCTAAAGTCAGCAAGAAAATGAAGCCCTTCCAGAAAAGGGTTCATGAAAATTTCACTTCAGAGCATCAGCATTACTTCTCACTTTGAGGAGGACCCAGTTCTGAAGAAGCCTGCAGCTCCTGAGCTGGACCTGACAGCCCAGGGTGGGTGTCTTGGGTGGGTCTAGACACATCTGCTATCACGATCAGCTGAGTCAGGGAGTGCCCCAACCTAACGATGAGCAGGCAGCAGGAGACACACATGTAAGCAGTGGCTGAGTCTGGGAAAAGGTCCAAACTCATGGGAAACTACAGGTTGGGACCCCACAGACAAGGTGCTTCCCCAGCTGAGCAATGATCTCAGCCATGAATAGTAGAAAGGGTGTGATGATGTAAAATCTTTTGATATTTTGTACCCTCCTCTCTGAGTCTGCCCTGAGCCTTTATCCAGTCAGCATGTCTGGGACTTTGGGAGGACATTCAATTCATTCTAAATTTTGAGCAGTCAGAGCAGTTTCTGTGCTGGGATGTCATTCCAGTGAGAGTTAGAAGCTTAGGTTTTAATGCTAAGTCAATAGGTTGACTTCAACAGTTACCTATGCATTGCCATAGGTATTCAGTGTTTGCCAAATTTTATGATGGTACTTTGTGGCCTAAAATATTTTAGTGGATTTTGTTTAATTTTAATCCCACAAAACCACTTTAAAATTTTACTATATACCATTCAAAATGAAGTCTTCAACTTACATGACAGGACATAACTATACATTTTTCCATTACAGGATGGTCTTTGTGGATAAATACATTAAAGATTGTGAAGTTAGCCATATTGTATATTTTATAATTATCATAGTTATTGATTGAATGCAAATGCATTTCCTTGTGAAACTCATATTATCAGAGTACACTTTGAATCTTCATAGTGCTCAAATGGAAAAAAAAAAAGAAGATAAGAAAGGAACCCTAATATTCCACTAAATAATATTATTCCTGTTAAGCAAAACTGTTTCTTGCTCATTTTCATATCATCCACCAGTTAAAGAGTTAATATATTTCCTGGCAACCTCAGAAATTCTCAGTAACTGTCATGGTGCTATTCCAAAATACAAATTAAAATGTTTGTATGCCTGAACCTTGTAATTATATTCTCTTAATATAAAGCACTTGTATTAGGTATATTGTGGGAGATTGAAGCAAATTCTAAAATTAACATTATGTCAGTGTAAAGGCCCCTTTCCCCAAAGACAAACTCCTACCTATATTTAGTATTATCTGGAGATATCTTCAAATGTCATATATGACCTTCTGTTTTTACTTGACCACTTCAAGCTTCATACAAGGTAAACATTTAGCTAGACTTTTCCACTTTTATGAATCCACACCATTTCCTTCCCAAAGTCCACCTTGAAGTCTCTGCAAATATTTCCCTGTCTGGCTGTGCAAAGAGCTTTACCTTACTGCAGTTTAATAAATTTTTACTCACCTCTTTCAAAACATAAAGGTCATTAGTGTGCTCTTTCTTCTTTTCCCTCCTGAGATAAAAATTATTCTGAGGACAAATTTTAACCAAAAACCAAAAGAATAATATGACTTAGGGTTCTAATATTTAGCTAAGGCTATTAAACACTTTGTTCCACCCATCCCAGTATTTTAGATATAGAGTGAATTCTATCCAGCAGCTGATGAACTCTGATATCACTGTCTAAAACCAAGAGGAGTTTTAGGACCCCAGGAAAATTCTATCTGGAAAGGATCTCAAAAGGCCTTATAGTTCAATATTCTCTGAGTAGGGTCAGCTGGGACATTTTTCCCCTGGTGAGGACTTTCTGTTCCAGACCATAGCTGACCAGTTCAACAAGGACTCAGCCTTCTGAAGGCTACACAAAGGCTTCCAAGCTACACAAATTCCTTTGAAATGAGCTGGTGGTAAAGAATTTCTACCATCCCCCACAGATTTCAAAAGGGAGTTAAAGGTACTTAGATGCTTACAGGCTCAACCCAGATAAAAGAATAAAGCACAGCATCTGTAGGGGAGAAGTTTCTTACAAGGGAATTATTATTTTTTCTGTACACTCACCAATTAAAGAGCTCTCCCCTGGGCTACCAGAAGCACTGAAAACTTTGTGAGCCTGTGTCCTTTCAGCAAATGAAGAAATACATAGGGGGCTTGCTCCAGAAAGCCAAATCAATTTCAAACTTAGTGACTCATGAGCCTTGCTGAATTTAGTGCAAGAACAAACAGTTGTTTCAAGGAAATAAACAGCACAATTGAAAGTACAAGCTTTAAATCATTAAAAGAAAAGAAAAAACTTGCTCTCAGAATGAATTTTATTCTTTTTTGATTCTTTAAAATCATAACAGGAGGGTTTAGAAAATGATAATGTGAGGGCCTGGACTCTGCTGTGTCTCCATGAGCTACGGAGTTTTGAAGAATCTACACAACTCTTCATCTAATCATCAGCTAGAGTTATCCAGTGCTGCCTTCTGATTTCACTGGAACTGATGCTAGCAGAAGATGGTTATACTGGCAAAGACCAGGTACCTCAACAGCAAGACACTGAACAGAACAGTCTCTGAATAGTCATCTTCATTTTATAATGTAAAAAGGACCTGGTTTTGAAATCTTTAACAAATTTTACTAGAAAATAAAGCAGTTGTAATAAACGCTACTCCTAGAATAAATATATAAAATCCCATTGAAAATTCCTTTCCTTAGAATAAAAAAAATGTTCCCTTATGCCTTCCAGAATTCAATAAAATATTCATTGATGTTGAAAGGGTGGAGGAAAAATCTCATCATTTGTGTTTGTTCTTTTTCCTTAACTCTTACTTCTCATACTCTTTTCTCAAATATAAAGAACATTTATACCGATTCTTTTATTTAATTTGAGCCTTAAAAAATGAATTTACTTGCCATTTATAGGAAATATATTGTCTGAATTCCTACTGTTTTTACTCTCTATCCATAGACTTGTGATGTCCTTATACAGTTTGCAAATGAAAGACCCCAGGATAGCTGTGTAAAAAAGCAGTGGAGAGTAGTTCAGAGAACACTCTGAGTTGAAAGGGACACACAAGGATCATTGATTCCAGCTCTTACTTGAATGGCCTATAACTAAGCTATGACTGTGGAAAGATGTGATATAATGTAATCATGACAGCATGATGTAATAGAATTGTATGGATCTCCACAAAAGCTAAATTAAAATTGATTTTACCCACCCACCATAGACTAGGAAGAAATTGATATCTCTACCTGAAAAGTTATCTTGGAGAGATCTGAAGACAAGAAAAGTGGCCCTTCGTCTCTAATCTGACATCTGATGTACTCCATAATTCCTCATAAATTAATTTTTTGGCCCCAGATTTATTCTCTTTTCCCTTGAAATATAGTGCCTGTGCCTAGATATTTTGAGCAGACAACTAATGCAAACACTATGAGCTGCGTCTATTTATGTTCTCTTACAAGACCTGATCTCAAAATTAGATCTGTGTGGGTAGATCCTTTCTGTGCAGCCCAATTGGCCTAATTGATCACACACAGTTGTGACCAAGAAGAGCATTAGAGTCTGGATCAGATTTGCATGGAGTTTGGTGAGATAGAACATATAATTTCTTCTAGAAGGCATTCCTTTCCCTAACTGGATTAACCTTGAATTTATTTATTGTTTTTTTAAAATTTAGCATTCTTACACTACTGCTTTAATTTTACATCCATGTTATCTTTTAGTACGCAATAATATTGAAATGGCAGGGGGAAATATATATGTCAAAAGGCTTGAATGGACTAATCTGCTGCTTTCCCTTCAACAATTATACTTAGAATTCCTCAGTAAGCAAATTTCACAACTTTTGCAGGCAGCCAACATATTAACAAAGAAAATATGTCCTATTTATGACTCTATTGAATATTTGTGATTCTTCCAGTTTTACTCTCTATCCTTTACCATACAGCCATACAAAATTATGATTTTAGTCCCAGCAAAACTTGTGGAGTTTTCATATTATATTTCATGATAAATTTACCAAACGATTTATGAGAAAAGGTGAAATATGCTTATCTGGTTTGGATTTCTAGCAGAAATATTTGTATGAGAGAGATTTTTGTTTTAACTCATTTTTGCAATAAGTAAGTGTCGAATCCTATGAGAAGGACTTGGGAGGGGGGACTGCTTCCAGCCAGGTGGAAGAGAGGGAAAACCAGTTTTGCTGCACTGTGTGGAGCAGACACAGCACATTGGCACATTGGGTGCCACATGAGTGTAAGGCTCTAGGTGACAGAGGCACACAGTGTACCCTAATGCCATGAAGTCGTACAGGGAAAGAACTCACTTGTATGTGTGGCATGGCAAGGGGATCCCAACAGCTGACTGTTTTGGAGGCTGAAGTCAGCCTGACCAGGAGTGAGTCAAAAACAATCCCTATGGAGACTGGCTCAGAGGTTCTGTGCATCAATGACAGAACCACAGAACCATAGACTATGCTGGGTTGGAAGGGACCCATCGAGTCCAACTCCTGGCACTGTGCAGGACACCTCAAGAGTCACATGCCTAAGAGTGGTGTCCAAACACTTCTTGAACTCTGTCAGGCTTGGTACTGTCTCCACTTCCCTGGGGAGTCTGTTCCAGTGCCCTACCACCCTTTGGATGAAAAATCTTCTCCTGATATCCAGCATAAACCTCCCCTGACTCAGCTTCAGGACATTCCCTCAGGTCCTGTCACTGGTCACAAGAGTGAAGAGAGAAAGCTGGTTTTTACATACAAAAAATTTTTTTAAAGGCAAACAAGAGATCTAGTTCTTAGGAATAAAATGTTAAGATGGACATCATCAAATCCCATTGAATATGATCAACAAAACAACAACTACATCTCAACCAACTAACAAAAGCTTACTTAAGCATCATAGATTTTTAGAGGATGCAGGTTCCAAATGACAGTCTGATTGCCAGCCATGTCTATCAAGTGACCTGGAAGAAAAATGATTTTAAGTAGGGCCCTGAGCAATGACGAGCCTTTGAACAAATCAGACAGGAGATAGTTCAGCTCAGGTGAAACCCTGCAGAAGAGGCTTCAGTGTACAATAAGTTACCAGGAAGTGAGAAGCAATACGATGTCGTAATGCCTTGTTTGCTGATAGTTTCCTACTGCCATGTTATAGGAAAGCCAAGGAGGTAGAAGCCATCTGTATGGAACCCTCTATGACAAATCTGGAAACTGCTGAAGAAGAAAGGAAAATCAAGTCAGTTTGTAGAGGTAAAGGCTATTCACCTGGCTTTAGACATTGATGAAGGAGGAAAATGGCCAACACTTGATCTATGTACTGACCTCAAGGAGGAGATGCAATGTAAAGATAGGCTCATGACTGAGGGGTGGACTTGATGTGAATGAGAAACGTGCTGCAATTATCAAGGCAATCAGCTGAAGCCTAAGCAGCATGCAGGACAATGGCTGAAATATAGATGCAGGGAAGTCTGGAAGATTGACTCAATCACACTCCCACAAGCCTGCCAAGTCATGGGGCCTGTCTCTGCCACTTTGGATTTGGGGACCTCTGTCCAACTCCCCTTCAATCATACCATCAAGGGTATGACAGTAAAAATCACCCAGATTAATGAAAAATGAATTTTGATGAAACCACACAATCTTAAAGCTGATGGGATCAGATTTTACTTCAGCATGCTACAAACCAATACCACACACAATCTTTCTGGCTCTGAAAGACTGTTTTGACTGATGCTGTCCAAAATCATGGACTAAAAGCTCATTAGATATTTTATAGGGATTTGCCCACAGACTAAGGGAATGCTATCTGTGTAAATATAACACAAGACAGGAAAGGTGATGGTGGTTAACTGGGATGTATTAGAAACTGTGGGACCTGGGCATGATTTAAATATTGTAGAATAACGTATACTGTCCTGATTTTGACTGGGATAGAGCTACTTTGCTTTCTAGGAGCTGATAAAATGTGGTCCTTTTAGATTATGAGATTATTGTTGGTAACACACTGTTGTTTCAGTGGTTGCTGACTAGTACATATCTTAAGTCAAGCACATTTCAATTTCCCATGCTCTGCCAGTGAGGACGAGGACACACACCAAAAACTGGGAGGGAGCATGGTCAGGAAAGCTGACTCAAACCATTCTAACAGATATGTTATGCTATAACATGATGTTTATGTTCCATAAAACATCATGTTCAGCATGTGAACTGGAGGAAATTGATAGGGAGGGGCCAATTCCTGCTTGATAATGGGCTGAGCATCAGTCAGAAGGTGGTGAGCAACTACATTTTGGATCACTTGGGTTTTTTGGGTTTTGTTTTTCTCTCTCTCTTTTTTTATCTCCTTAATCATTATTATGAATATCTCTCACTTTATTTCAATTATTTAACTGTTCTAATCTCAATCCACATGTTTTACCTTTTCTAGTTCTCTTCCCCATACCACAGGGGTGGTGTGTGGAAGGCAGTGACCAAGTGGGTGTGTTGTACTTAGCTGCTGTCTGGCATTAGGCCATGACAGGAGGCAACCCTGTAAAAAAGAGTGCTCGCAATGTGCAGATGACATAGGAAAAGAAATCTAAGCATTTCAAATAAAATTTAGAAAAAGCAAGTTTAAATTAATTAAATTTTGTTCATGTGGTAATTACAATAATGTATTATTACTATCACAATTTCATAGAATCAAGTAAGGGATCTTCAAGCATAGTATGGAAATAAAATAATTGAAATTCCATTGAGCTTTTTTCTATGCACTGACAGCACAACCACTCTTCTTTCTGGTGCTCTTGAATGTGAATCTGTTTTCATTTGACTGTTGAGATTGTCTAGTTTACTCTGAATAAGGCTGCTTTCCTGGTTACCTGGTATACCTAAAGTATATGTTGGGAAAACACATTTCAGGACAACTATTATATGATAATTTATAGCTTAATATCTGATGCTTTTTCCATTTTATAGGATCTTTGTAACTTTAAGTTCTGTGCAAAGCAGAAATAATTTCTAATATATTTTACACTAAATAGATAAATTTTAAGTACATAGTGCTACAAGTTATTCTTCTAATACCAAGTATTGCAGAGATTAAAAGTTTACATTAATTCATAAAAACACTCAAAAGCTTTAACAGAATTCAGCCTACCATAGCACTGGTACCAGCTATACAAACCAGCTATAGCCCCATGGAATTACCCTCTACATTCTGAGGTTTTCTTAACTATATAATTCTCGATAAATGTTCATATTGCACTGCCACTTTTTGGTGATCTTCCTAACACTTTTCCTGGTGCATGCTGATGACTTTTCCCCTCCAGATAATGAAATAGCCTGGTGGTCTCAAATTTTACCTATTAACAAATTTATCAAATTCATTTAACTTGTCAGAGATATCTGGAAATATTTACTACCTTATATTAAGTGTGAAAAAATGTCTTAATATCCCAAGCAAACTCAGTTTTGCAGCTTTTGTGTTTCCATATATCTTCAAAGCCACCTCTTCTTTTATGAGCACTCTGTAGATGTTTATAACATTCTCATTAATGTGTCACCAGAGCACTAGTTGCATGAGAATATGTCTCTTGTGATACACTGAAATACTTAAAAGAGTGTTGTCTTAGGCTCTAGATAGCTGGGAAATATTTCTGATTTTTGCTGGTTTAAATTAATGTATAAATAAACTGATTTTTATTGTTTTTAAACACAAGGAAATGTTATAACTGAGAGTCTTGTATTTCAATAAAAATATTTTGGTTAAGACAGTGGTCCATACTTTTTCAGCATGACTCTTTCACAATCTACTTTCACTTCCTCAGTCTGCATAAACAAAAGATGAACACTGGGAAAATGTTCCTCAAGCGTTGGTCAAATGCAGAAATGTTGCTAAACTTGGTATCTGTCCTACTAAAGGGGCAGTGACAACTCTTTCAAAGCAGCTTCATCGCTTTTGCACTGTGCTTACCTGTAGAGTTGATGTGGCAGTTCTCTTCTGGTGTTAGTCATGCCCACAGCTGAAGATACACTCTCAGGACAAGCCTTATGCATTATTTCAATTGAATCTCATGATTTCGTGGCAGACATATCTTAATGCTGCCATTCAGCACTCTCAGTGAGACTTCCTGACATGCCAAGAGGCTGGACAGAAACTCACTGCCTCAGGTGTTGCACTGAACTTGATTCCTCCAGGCATCCACCTCTTTTTCTGCAGTCCCAGGTGTTTATTTAGAGTTAGCAATTCTTAGTGGTGGGATATGATCTCTTCTCACAAGGGCAGACAGTCTCATTCATGTATTTTATTTGTACCATCTGGCTTTGTAGTTTTATCTGAGAAACATATGGGCAACTTAAGAATAAGTGAAAATAAAATATTATGCGCAAGAGGCTGTGGAAACAATCTGCCACTCTTACTTGGCAGATCCCTCCCACAAGTAAATGTCATTCAGGAGTGTAGCTGTCCAGTTAAACAGAGTTTCATGCAGCCCCAGGTGCCAGACACTGAGTGTATCTGTGGGTGTCAAGAAATGTAGTGTGAGGTTGTGCTGTGCAGCCACTCCTGGGTCAGCTGCTGGAGTAGCTTCTCTGTCCTGAGAGGACACTGTGAAATGAAGGACTGTCTTTGCTTTGGAGAGAATAACAGGTGAGGGAAAACTGTGCACTACTAACAAAATTCCCCATAAATCCTTCTGAACTGATGTAAAAATGCTATCAAGACTTATTCGCTGTAGCCTATCTATCTGCTGTTAAATTCTCTGTGAATAGTTAAGTTTTTTAGCAATAGGTAAACAATTGCTGCAATTCTGAGCTCTATTTCTAAATATGTCTGTAAGAGATGTCAGCAGAAGTGCAGGATGAAACTCTCAGCTTGGTTCCCAGTTTTCAGAAAGCTTGAAGGGCAAATGTTATAGATTCATGCATATGTCTTTGTTTACATACACATTCACTTATTACATTTGTACAAATGCACAAATAATTGCCAAGACAGATGAGAGAACAAGGGTGAAAATAGTCCTTCACTCTTTTGTTGGAAAAAGATAGTGGTCGAAGATGAAAAGGTTTTGTAGACTTTCCCTTTCTAGCTAAGATTTGGCAGGGGCTGCCCTTGGGGCAGTAGTGGTGAAGCTGGGTAGCGATGACCTCTTTTCTTCCTTTCCTGGGACAAGAAAACACTTGGAATCCCTTTGCTTTGACTCCAGGGCACTGCATGAGAAGTACTGTTAATTCTTTATCCTGGTCTCAGGGAGAGCAGTAGCGCCTAAATTTCTTGCACTTCTTCAGGAGCCTCTGGCATCTTGACATTTATTCAGAGTTTGGTTGACCTCTGCTGCCTTTATGTATCTTTAAAGTTCATTCCTGTGCAACTATTTTGTAGCTTTGAAAAAAGAAGCTTTAGGGTGACTAAAAGGACACTTGTAACTGTGCAGTCAAGTGTGGTTGTGATTTCAAAGACCTTGCTGTTTTCGGTTGACTTTTTACTAATATCGAATCTATTTTCATCAACATCTTTGGAAAATACATTACATTTTCTAACCATTTTACCTTGTGTTCCATGAATCAAGCTATAAGGTAGAAATAAAAGTAATTTTGGGATCAAAATTATCCCAAAAAATATTCCCTGGAGCAAATTTTTGTTTACCCTTCAATCCTTTATAATCATAAAATCAGTTTTTCCCAGAATGATTTTTGTTACCATAAAGCAGAAAGTAGACTTTGAGTTGTATAAAATATTTTTTAACATGATACTAAAACAGAACTAAGAAGTGCAGACTATATAAAATGTACCAGTAATTGAGCACTGAGATTGAGGTTAAGTTCTAGAAGAGCTCCAAAGGAAATGAGAGGATGCAATAGGTCAGTTTAATTCTCTGCTGAGAAGAGACATGGCTGCTATCTAATTTGTTACATTATATGTGACATCCTTATCTGGATAGAGCTGCAGGAGTTGTAGCACTGTAGCACCAGTTCTGTTTCTGTTTGTCCATTATATGTCAGTGCAAAAGTATGGTAAGCCTAATGCAAACATATCAGGGAGTCTTTTCCAGTTTAAAAAACCCACCATGCTTTACCTTTTTCTGTCCCATGCAAGAAGGAAGTCAATCAGCAACTTCAGGTGGGCTGCAGTAAGCTTGGCTGTTCTACTTCAAAACGAGCTGCATTTTGTTCTCTAGTCTAGGGCATGAGATACGTGTGGGCTGCACAGATAGCATGAAAAGAAATGATAATGACTTATTTGTTGCATAAAATGTCAATTTTATCCTCAGAAACCCTTGCTTGTCAAAGCTGTATCTACAATGTAAAGCACCATTGTTTTCTACCTCCTTGGGTGACTTTTACTTCAGGGGAGTCAAAGGACCCAGTGCAGCCTATTTGATAATCCACAAAAATACTTTTTGCCTATCTGGAAACATAGCTCTGTTGTTGGCAGCTGTGCAGCACAGCAGCAGGAGATGGCTAAGGTGTGCCTCATAGGAAACTGTGGTAATCCAACCAGGAGATGATGTAGTCACACGTTCCATTGCTAACTAAGGAGAACTGCAGTCTTCACTCAAATTAAAAAAAAATTGTTATCCCAATGACTTGTGCCAGCTGGTTGCTGGCAGGGACTGGGCTGCTCAGGGACTGAGCAGATGTCTCTGGAGGTTCAACTGACCAGGACCATGCCAGGAAGCTCCTCCTTTCAGAAGACACACTTCAGGGATGTTTCCCATTGCATCAGGCTGTGCAGACTACCAGTGCCTGATCTATCTGCCAACCACATTCATCTTTTTTAAACCAGACTATCTCTACTGACATTCTGATACGTATCTTTGGTTAAGTATGGGTTTTCCCCCTCATTTAGCCACTCATATTATTTCATGTATTTCATGCCTTCCACTTTCTATCAAATTGTATCCTTTTGTATCATAGACAATTTCCTTTGGTCTTTTCTCTTTCACCCTGGTATTAAATCTGACTTTTTTCTTCTAATTTTTTGTTTAAGTTCACAATTCTCCACATCCTTTTTCATATTTCCATTCTGCTCTTTTTTTCCTGTTTCTATGTCTGCATTCTTACAATTCTCTTTGCTCCCTTTTCTTTCCTGCTTCCTTTACTTTCTCTCATTTCTCTAGAAAAGGAGGCTCAAGGTTAACCGTGTTACTCTCTGCTCCCAAGTAAAAGTGATATCACAAGATGCAATAGCCTCAAGTTGCACGTGAGGAGATATAGATTGGATATTAGGTGAAAACTTCTTCACTGAAAGAGTTGTCAACCATTGGAACAGGCTTCCCAGTGAAGTATTTGAGTCCATATCCCTGGAGGTTTTTAAAAAAGGTGTAGATGTGGTGCTCAGGGACATTATATAGTTATTAGGGACATAGTTTAAACTTGACAGTGTTGGGTTAATGGTTGGACTCAGTGATCTTAATGTTCTTTTCAAACCTAAATGATTCTATGATTAATCATTTCTTGTGTCTTTCTTTTTGATCTGATAGTTAGCACTACATTGTGGTGCTGGATTAATCTATTTTTCAGTGACATTTCCAGGCTGAGAATTTAAATAAAGCTAATTCATCTACTATGAATATAAATCTGAGATATGAAGTCTTTTGTATGAAAACTTGTAGAAACCCAGTCTTCAACTTCTTTAGTTAAAGGCTAATGCTGAATTTACAATTAATCCCCTCCCACTCATACATCCCACTTCAATAAACACCTTTCCTTTGCTATAAGGTCACCACAGTAGTTTTGTCCCTGAACTTCACAGTCCTGAGTCTAGAACTGTTGCTTTTTGGATTTTTTTTCCTACTCCTGAAGAGCTGTTTAGTTTGTAAGTAATTTTTTTTTTTTTGCTAATGGAAGAAGGATTTTTTTTTGCATCATATGGCAGTTGCACAATCTCTCAGTCAGAATCAAACAAACCATAAACTTAAGAGTTCATTAAGTCTGTTTAAAATTTACTCACTTTTGAAGGCCCTTTACCAAAAGAAATAGCTAAAATGCTAATTCTCCAACAAATACATTTTCCTTTCTCTTGAAAAAAAGCAAAACACTGGCCACAGACAGGTAGACATCAAGTTTAATACTTTAGTTTTCTGGTGTCAATGATTTAAAGAGGACTTTGCATTTCTGTAGTTTTAGTGGGATCTCAAAAGGACTTAGCAAACAGATGGTGGTCCAAAAAGCTGCATAATACAGCCTAAGCTCATGTGAATGACAAATCTGGGTGTCTGTGTCCTTTCAGAAACCCTCAAAGGCCTCATCTGACAGGAGTGAGATTAGCTGTCATCTTTAAATCATCGAAGCCTGAGATGAAGCAAGGCTCCTAATCTTAACAATTCTTTCCCTGCATGTCTTGGCACAGCCGTCAAGGTCAGAACCTGCAGCTACAGTTCTTGTTCCTAATAGGGTGGTGAAGGAAGTTGCAAATGGATGGGCAGTGCAGGCTAGGCAATGGGGAGAGAAATCCCTGAGCCTTGCAGACAAGGGAACACAAATCTTCAGATATGCTACGTATTTTGTATGTGGAAAACAAAGTTGAAACTTCATCCAAGTACTGAGTAACAAATCAAAGCTTTTTTTTTTTCCTTCTACCAACATTTCTTAACACATTGCCCTACACTTTTTTTTATACCTACTTATGTTAGACAAGGATTTTCTCTTATTTTATTAGTTTTTGCTATGTTGCATCTTATCATAAACTACACAACACAATGAGGGGCAATTACAATCAAATTATTCTCTTTATTACTAATGTCTTTTTGGCACAGTGAGGCTTGCTTTCTGATAGCCCAAGTTCATGCAAATATCTTCCAGAGAGCTCTACCCCTCACTCTGAGCAATGGCTGTCTGTGACTCAGCCAGTTCCCAGGAAAGTCAAGAGCAGCTGAGGCAAGGAAGAGGAATCACATGTCATTATATTAGGCTGAAACAGCTCTTCAAGACTTGATGTTTATTGGCAAACTGTATTTCCAGTTTTGAAGTCTCCCACTTTGAAGGTGAAGGGCTGGGTGAGGCTTTATATGTCTAAGTCATGGGTTTGAAGTAGAATAACTGTTCAAAATAAAATAAAAGCAGATTTCCTGCAGCGGGGGTCAATCCTGGCATGGATTTACTGTAACTCTTTTGTAGAATGAATATTGAACTGAATATTTTTTAGATTCCTGTGGCTGGAGATCACAGTAGTCCCTATAATACAACGATTTCAAAACATTTCTGGTCAAGGTAAAAAACTTTTTAGTACACTTTCTCCACATATGTATTTATTTATAAATTATGTGCATGCACCGTGTGCTATATAGAATCCACACTTTAAATTGTACCAAAGAACAGAAATTTTAACAAGGATGATACAATGACAAAATAGGCACTATTTTTAATTTTTAAAATATTCTATTTTTCTTATTAATGGTACAAAAATTTGTGCCATTAAAATCCTAGCACCCCAAAGGATTACCTTGCACACTCCCTGGTTTTTATTCACCTCACCACACTGTGGAGATCACTGTTTTTAATTGATATGCAATAGTGGACTAAGCACCTTCTCAGTAGCTGTAGAAACAGTAGCAGTAACCCAGTGTAATCTGTCCACAGACCAGAAACTTGATTTTAACTTCACATTCACATGAATTTTTCTGTCTTTCAAATCTAATTCATCTTCTGCTTTGAGTCTTCTGCAGTATATGTGACTAGTTTGAGTTCAAAACACTGTTATTATGGTATTAGGAGAAGTAACATCACATTCACATAAATTTTTCTGTCTTTCAAGTCTAATTCATCTTCTGCTTTATGTGTTCTGGAATATCTGTGGCTGGCTTGAGTTAAAAGCACTGTTATAATGGTATTAGGAAGTGATGAAGACTTGACCATAGCTGTCTGCTCACTTCCTCTTGAATAGAATCACAGAAATTGAATAAGAGAGTGTTTTACATTTATTTAATTGTTTGGAAATGACTGTTTATTAAAAAGTACTGGAGGATGGCTGATGTATTTCCACTATTGGCTTCAGTACTTGAATCAATATTGTAACTTACTACACTGTTGCATTTAGACCTGAATGAATGACATATCATTTATCTAGGAGCCCAGCATAAACATTGCCATTAATTCAAATTCATGAAATCAATGAGTTAATCCAAGTTCTGAAAATATTTTGAAGTTGCCTTTGAACCCCTAATTTTAATTCATTATGTAAATCCTGTAAGCATAGTTGCTTTTTTGTTAGTTTTTATGAAGGTCAAATATTTGAATGCCACAATTTGGCCCATAGCAGAATATTGAAGGAAAGCAACCACCTCTTCTGTCCCAAAACAGGACTCTCAGGGTGACCTGGAATGGACTGAACTGCTGCTGTAAAGAACAGACTTCAGCCCTCTAGATTGCTGTCTCTAACACACACATCATTGTAGCAGCAATCTTCCACAAAATCTCCAATCTCAGAACTTTGCTTTTCCAGAAAAAAAGACCCTTAACAGTAGTGCCAAATAATTAAAATCATAACCAATAACTTTTTAAAATCTAATCTTTTAAACTGGTTTTTTTTTTTTTTTTTTTCTGTTTTCTATCCCTCAGAAAATCAGATATGGTGTTCAGCTTACTATTTTTCTCACTGTAATCACCGAATCTCCATCTCCATACACCTTGCCAAGTTGTAATGGTCTGGAGAGTGTCACAGCTGCCTTTAAGTATTATTAAGGGGTTGCTGAGCCCAGCATGTGGGAAAACATGGATAGCATTGAAGTTCATTGAAAATCCCTTTCCTGATTAGAACCCAGTAACATGCAAATCATGTAACTGACGTGTAACTGCTCTGATTATGCCACATTTCTGCCACTGTTGGTTTTTCCCTCCCCAGTTTAAAGCTATTAAAGGAGTAATCATACATTATCTCTGCCTTGCAACAGCAACACTGCCCCTCACTTCAAGCTAGAAGCTATTATCTTGCCAAATTAAGGAAATCTTGTGATTCCACAGACAGGATGAACATGTATTCATTCCTCTCTTGATTTTTGTCAGTGAAAAGATATTCATGCTTCTCTAGAGCCTCTTCAACAGCAAAAAGCCTGATCCTGCTCGTATTTAGGTAAGAAAGTTCCCACAGAGTTAATTGGAAATGGAGAGTAGACCATGGTCAAAAGTACTGTAGTATACAGACATCACAGCAGCACCTAGCTGGCAAGGAGATTAGCAAGCACATCTGTTCTGAACCATTAAAATGATATAAAGAAATTGCCTTCAAACCACCTGCAGGACAATAATTTCATACAATCATTACAGAGTCATTAAAAGTTAATGTAGAAAAAACACCACTGTGGGAAATGCAATCTTCTTCTGTGTTCACTAGATACTCTAAAAATGTGAGCAAAAAAAAGTCTGAAAATTATTGTGTCAGATGATTATGCCTTGCCTACAGAATATGTTGTCTCAAATATTTCCTTTGCCACAGATTAGACTACTTTCTACATTTTCAAACCTTACAGAAAATTTTCATGTTGGACATGACCTGCAAACGGCAGCAGGATCTTGGAACCCTTTTGAGAAGATATTCTTGAATTCTGAAAGTGGTCTAGGGATCTGAGTATCAGTTTTGAAATCCTTTTATTCAAAATAAAAACACTGGAATGGCTATAAGCAATATGAACACAAAGAAAGATGGGTTAAAACTGAGAAGAGGACATAGTTATTCATGCTAGGATCAAAGCCAAACTGGAGAAAAAAAGTAATGGAGTGCAAAAAAAGGAACCAAATGTTTTAGATCATAATAAGAGAAAGGCATTAAAGTAACAGAGAACATTGTGGTTAAATACTGGAATATTTTATAGTCCTTTGTTGCATAGATAACATGAATGTGAAGGGACTATGAAGGGAGTCACAGAAAGAAGAAATATTACTTAGAAATGCATTCATCTGCTCTGAGGGACAGAAAGTTCTTGATGACAGCGTGGGCTGGAAGGCATATACGGGAAGCACTACCTGTTGATTTTGCTCAGACTTCGATCTCTTTGATTTTGACTGTTGTCCCCCGCAACAGTCTGATAAACAAACTAGGGAAATACAAGTTCAGACAAAACCATTTGGATCAGGAAAGATTCATGCACATGAGGAAGATAGTATATGATGTAGAATCACCAGTATGCCCCCATTAATTGCAAAGCTATGTTGTGAGGAGTATTTTCCTTAATGAATGAAAAAAGAGAATAGAAAACCTTATTATTGCAAATAGGATTAGAGGCAAAAGGGCTGCATGCATATGGAAGGAGAAAAAAAGGAATGAAAAATGAACTTGGAAGATTGGAGGAAAGGTTTGAAAACAGGAGTGTGTAATTTAAGTGGCTCTAGATGTTGTAATGATTTCGTTCTAAAAGCACATGATATTGAGAAGTGTAAGGGAGTAAATTCTAACTGTAAAAATATACAGTATGAAAAATGTGTGAAGTAGTCTTTTCAATCTACTAAAATCCACTTGGGTTATTTTATCTTTACTTCAAGAAAGATTTATCAGAGGTGTAATCTCTACCAAAAAAACCCAAAACCAAACAAAAAATCCAAACCGAACAAAAAAAACCCCACAAAACCCTTTAAAAACCCAAAAACCTCACAAACAAAACAAGACAAAACAAACCAACCAAACAACAACAGCAAAACCACAAGCCATAAAAAAACCCAAACAAAACAACAACAACAACAAAAAAAAACCTAAAAAAAGAAAAAAAAAAACAGAGCAAAAAATTTGGTTAAAAATTTTGAAAATATAATTGAAAGATATAAACAAGGAGACCTTGTATGGAGAAAAATGAAGGTTGACATACTAACTACGGATGAAATGCTGATTTTGAAAAATTCAAATGCTATTAGATGTTCCCCACACCTACTGGGGAGGGTACAAGAAAGAATACCTCAATTGCAGCAAACAATGGTGAAGTTGGTTATTAGGGAAACAATCCATTAGCATAGTGGAGTAACAGCAGATGCTTTGCAGAAAAGTTCTGAATCGCCCATCACTGGAATTTTTAAGACATAATTTTGTCAAGTATCAGTCAGGGAAATACTGATGTAATTGACTCCTGTTTCAGTCAGAGTCATGGCTGATGTCTCAGGACCTGTCATCTACCATCCTATGGTGTGGCAACTGCCTAGAATTTTGGAGTAAAGTCGTCTGTCTAATCCATAACTAAATTCAGAGGAACACGATCTTGCTATGGCTTCTAAAAAGGGGGGAGGACTGGAGTGGGAGGAGGAGCGGAAGGAGGGTTGGAAATGGTCTGGAAAGCAGAGTGCTCTATAATGAAAAAGATTGTTTAAAAATGTGTAGTTTAAAATATGTCAGTAAAAGGTAAAGCTGCAAATGCAATAAAATAATCAAAGGAAATAGACATTTCTGTAGCAGAAATATGGTCTTATGTCATTTAAATACACAAGCAAAAAGCCAATCAAGTATTCTGTTAAGCCACTGAGGGATATACAGAAAGTGGGAAGTAAGTTAATGACGTTAGTATTGCTCTGAGCCTGAATAAATTCTCTGCTTTCGTCTTCATGAAATAAGCCAAAGGTCAGATTCTGAGGATTGGGATATTTTCCCAAGTGGGAGGGAAGGGAATGGAAGCGTTGAAAGACTTTATGAGTACATCAAAGCAGAGAGGCAATTAGAGCTGATAAAAGTTCACATAGAAGCAGATAGAGATAAATTGCATCCCAGATATTTTTTAACCTAGCAAGTTGTAGAAAGATGTAGAGGTTTCCAGCTCATAAGCTCTAAGAAAGTATTTTATATATATATATATATATATGATTCAGGAGAACAGAGATTCAAGAGTCAAATTGGGACAACCATGACACTGAAGTTTATTTATTTGATGATTGATATTTTTGTTTATTTATGGTCTCAGCAACACACAGGGGAAAGACTTTATAATGAGACTCATGAAGTGAGTTATACATTGACAAAGGAATGAGATAGCAGTAAGCGTTGATCTGAAATCATCACTGTGGTGTTTTCTAAGTAATTTGTACTTTGCAGTCTCAGGTATTTGCTGCTATTGAAGTTGCTTTCTTAATATCTCATACTTCAATCAAACATATCTGAGTAATTTTCTGTAGAATTATGACAGAAGATAATTCACTGATATTCTGTTATGATGATCTCAAATGTGATTTGCTTGTGTCATTTTAGCTGTCTTGAATGAATGAGTTAATAACATTAGCTGTCTTCTTCACGCTACTTGGGCTTTGCTCAGTTGGACTACTCTATACAGAATATTACTGTATTCTTAATAAACCAAAAGCAGGGAGAACAGTTAAGAGGAGAGAGTTAAAAAGAAGTGTGCTGTTTCCCAGATAACACGAGTTAGTGTACTGTCCAGTACATTCAGTAGAGGGGACTGCTCTGATTCAGAGAAAGAAACTGTGGGAAACCTGGAGCATCTACTGATGTCTTTATGCTTACATGCATGGAAACTTGTGCACTTCTCTCTAAGTGAGGGGCTTACAAATGGCTTTATATTTTCAGTATTCTATTTTTTTTTATCTTTCTGCTCCCTCCTCTACAGCACCCTACAACCTGCTGGAAACAACATTCCAGAAAAAAGTTGTATAGTGCTTTTCTTTGAGCAATAAAAAGCCAAGGTTCATCAGATATTTAGATCCAGTTTTATGTTTAACCAAAAAATATTAGCGCAAATATAATCATTAAAGGATTTCTATAACTACTTGGTCTTCTAAATATATTTTTAAAAATCCAAAAACCCCCAAAACAAAAGAACATTACATCTCAGTCAAAATCTGCCTTGTAATGCATAAGCTTAGTTCAAATTTAGTAACAGAAGTAGTAGACAGCATGATGAAAAAATCTGCACAGGAGATCCCTTTTGCACAAAACGGTTACAGTACACCAAAAAGCAGTTTCTAGGGAAAATAGCAAAACGAAAGATAAAAGCCAAGGAAAACTTTAATCCCTCTGTCACGAATTGCTTCAGACAATCCCTGCAAAGATAGTTCTGGTTAGAACTGATAGGATTCAGTCAGCTCTTGTGTTTTCAGAAGTGCTAGTAAAAAATTCCTGATTGAGAAAAAACCTGCTTTTTAAACATTCTCTTCTCAGGAGATAAAATACCAAGTATATTTAATGTTAAAAAAAGGAATTTTTAAAAGCTTTATGTAAATACGATCTTTGTGATTATGAAACATGCATGTTAAAGAGAGCTTCGAAATACTGAAATGCTATATAGCTCTTTGTGTGAGGTTTACTGGAAAAACATTCTCATTTAAAAAGCAACTTTTGAACAAACCAAAAAAAGATTTTATTCAGAATATCATTCTGAAGTTGTGTAAATGGTCTTATAGTTTTCAAAAGACATTTTTGCTAGACTTTTAATCACTTCTAGTTGCAGGCATTTGAAATGAGTTTATTGAAAGTGTAGTTTTGAATAGAAAATATAAGCAACAATGAATGCAAGGAATAAGTACAAGGTTTTGCAAGGAAATTGAAATACCATGAAACCTAGTGTGGAGGAATTTAATTTTGAATTCTGAATATCAAATACCATTCCTGTATTAATCCATTGGGATTTTATTAAATGAATTTACAGTCTTTTCCACTCAGACATTTTAACAATTTCAGAGTTTTTCTGTAGCAGTTGCAAGTCATCTTTAGGCATGGAAAGTGACCCATGTTCCCTTTATCTATACTGAGCATATGAGCACAAAGTGAAGTATCCTTATGGATTAGTTGCTAAATTAAGTATTTTAGTAAGCAATTTATTATTTTAGTAAGTGCAGTGTCTCACATCTCAAACTCTGCTGCAGCCATTGGCTGAGGAACAGGCATTTTATGGATTATTTTATCTTTTCTTCCAGCTAGAGGAGTGGGACTAGGTTGCAGGATGTGTCTCCATTGTGTTGACACCAGGCACTGCTCTGCAGGACCTGTCACCCTGTAACTCTAGTTTAAGCAGTAAGGATTTTGGGGGGGATATTTCTCACCCCTTAATATATTTTATATGCAAAAGGCTGTTACCCAGCAACTAAAACAATGAATTGATGACTGGGAGTATTGGATTTAATTTCTGGCTCTGTGGAGATATCAAATACGTTGCTTATATTCTCTACAGCATAGTTGCTCCTCCTCTGTCAGATGATTTTAATGATTCTAGCTGTGCTTCCCAGGAGTGTTCTTGATGAGCTTTAATTAATATCTTTAAAGTGTTCTGAGATCCTTACCTATGCACTGCAATATCAAGATGAAATATGATTATATTTAAGAAACAATGACTATCCCAAAGGTTAATAATAACAAGATTATTTGTGTATTGAATTTTATGTCATCTGTTAGCACTTACATGTCAGATATTATGGTTTATACTTGCCTAGAGGAAAACAGTTTTTGACTGAAGACTTTTTTCCTCTCTATTTTTATGTATCATGTCTAAACCAGTAAAAAGTCTCTGTTGCTTTCAGAGATTGCAGTAGTCATCAGAGATTTTCTTTTTAATAAGTAACATCACTGAGGTAGTGACCAAAAAAAACCTCCTGCTCCCACACAGGAAAAGTGAATTTCATGCTCCTCACCAAACCTCACTTCAATTAAGACCTTCTTCCTTCTTAGGCAAGTTTACCCAGTACAGTTCTCACTGTTTACAGATATAAAATGGAATTGTGCAGCTTCCCTCAGATTCTCAGTTTGAGACTAATTCACATTCCAGTTTGGTCAAAAGCCTTTGTCATCTGACAGCCATCCAGGGCAGTGCTGAAGGTATTTTGATTGCCATGGTCTTGGACTTCTGGTTTCAGATGAGTACTTATCTCATTTGTGCTAAATCCTCCCTCTCCGTACTCTCTCAGTGGTCACAGAAAGAAAACCAATCTTGTCATGTTTTGAATAAAGGGAGGCACACTGTTGGATGCGTACTGAAAGACTTCTGCTTCCATTGGCACTCTTTGATTGAAAAAACAAGGTTTTTAATGACATTACATGGAACTGGACATCCAAAAATTGGTAGCAGGGAGTGCCAGTGTTTCCTGTACACAGTAGGATTCTCAACAGAGCATCTGCGAACCTTGTGCTGACCAAGGCAGTTCCTATTCTAGGCCATCCTGATTCAGCAGGATATCTCATGGGCTAGGTTTCTGAACACAATCAGGATTGATTTTTTAATTTATTTTTTTTTAATAGGATATCGATTTTAGTACAATTCCCTTTCTTAAAAAATTCTGTACCTTTATTCAAAACTCATGAAATAAATACAAAGCTTTTGTAAGGTTACTGAGGATCCATGCTTCTCCCAGTCTCATTCATTTTTACTGTTTTTTTGGCATCATGGAGGGGTTTATTTGCCCATTTATAATGAGGTATTTTCAACAGAAGGGCTCGAGAACATTCCTTTTGGGCTATTTTTTAAATGCATACATTCCTTTGGTTAACACAATCTACTAGAAAGCTGAGCTTGAATCTGCTCTGCCAGTAGCTGACATTTGTAGAGTGTTGTCAAAGAGGGAATGTTACCACTCCTTGGGGATCTAGGATAAACAGTGGGATGCTGATGTGTAGGTGAGTTCAGAGACCAGCTCCAGTCCAGCACACGCAAATGCACCAGGCAGCAGCTCCTCTGCTCACTGGATATTTATGAGATGTGAACATCAAATCTGTTGCAGCTGGAAGAGCTTCTGGATTCTTCCAGTATCAGAATTTTAGACATGAAGAAATGTAATAGTTTGAATTACTTGGAGTGTCATTAGGTTTCTTCAGGGTCAGGCAAGGGAATATGCCTCTTTTCTCTGCTTCTCTCTTTTTTTTTATAATGACTACTTCCTTATGTACACTTTTTGCTCACGTACCAATGAAATTTTTAGACTTAAGTTTAAATTTAAAAAATACTGAATAAATACAGTGAGCTCCCTATTGGCCAGCATTGTTTCAGTTTCATCCAGTCTTGAGTGCCTTACGCTCTTTTGAATATTTAAATAAGATTTGATGTACTCTATTAATTTTACGTTTGTTTCCTACATTGTATAAATAATTTTATTATGTAATTATTATATATTATATATGTGTGTAATAATTCCTCCTGTTGACCATTCTAAACTTACAATATTTTACTCTCCCAATATCTCTTACTTATTTTTCCCCCTTACAATGAAAAACATAAGACACCATTTATTTTATCTTGTTTTCAGCTGAAGCATTCATTTCACATCAGTGCCTATTGATAATTTAATTGCTTGTTTTTAATTAATATTATATGTCATTCAGCTTCTGACATTCAAAGTAAATGTTAAACCTCTGGCAGAAAAAATCCAATTGGCACTTTATGTGCTGCAATAAAATGGCAGGCAACAGTTGGCGTTGTTCAGCAAAAGGAGTGCTTTGCTGAGAAAATGGAAAGTGATGATCACCTCTCCTGACCCCAAAAACCACTTAAGAGCCAAAGAGCTTATGACACTGACCTCAGGTAGCTAAAAAAGAAAATAGGTCCAACATACTTGTGGGGACAGCAGCATTGCTGCACCACTGCTTCATCCCTGGGATAAACCAGAGTACAGGACTCAGATTCCCATTATTCAGGACCTGCAGATGAGTTATCAGATATACTTTGGCCTCTCCTGAAAGAGATATAAGTCTTTTCAATAGGAATTTATTTTTATGGATAATCAAGCAGTATTATTATTTATCATTGTCGTCTGATGCATAACTGAACATTTTAAACTCAACTCAGTAATTATTATTACTGTTTATACCTGTCATTTTCTCAGGTTGTACACTTAACAGTGAGATGCATCTATCATGAAGCTGTAAGAAGGAACAAGGATTTATTGTATGGCTAGCTCAGGCTGCCTTTGTCACTCAACCAAACTTCTCTGTTTTTTGGAACATATGAACGTATCTGTAGAAAATAATAAAAGTACACCCTATCAAACACACTCATCAGAATTTTTAGGTTGTTGAGATCCTGTGCTGGGAATAAAACATTAGAAATGCTGTAGACATTCTGCCCTGGCAGGGTCCATGAAAGCTGCCTTGTCCCCATCACTACCTCTGCCTTGGCAATGAGCATGTCTCCTTGAAACGTGCGATCAGTCCAAGAACCAGTTTACATCAAGCTCCCTAATCTTTCGTAGTGTCACCAGTCACCACAAACAATAGGGTTTGATTGGGATTTCTTCTCTTCTGAAGGAATCAAATTGCAGTTTTGTCTCCCATGAAATAAGGCTCGCTGGTTTGTGATTAAGATATATTATATATCATCATTTGTTTCCTTGTTTGTCTGCCTATATATGTATGATGTGCTCAGCCAACATTGTGATAAATAGATTTCTTTCAAGAAAAATCTCTCATGTTTTGAGGTCATTTCTCCTCACATAATTTTCTGGCAACTGGAATTAACAATACCTCTTGTGTAAAGTTTAAGATTCACATCCATACTGTTCGTGGCTGGCAGGTAGCACTTGTTAGAAGGAAATCTCATTTCCAAGCAAATAATTTTTCTAGCTTTTCTCTGTAAGTACAGCTCATGACAGAGAAGACACTAAAGCATGTAGTTGCAAAATGGAGATCTAATGGTGTGAAACAGGATTTCAATAGGCTGAGGGTTTTTTGTTTTGTTACAACTCACTAGGACACAGACCAAAATATTTCTATGTATCTTACAATTGATGTAAGATGGCACAGTAACACCTCATCAGGGTTCTGTTTTGGGTATAGACATTAACCATGTTCAAACAATTCATAATTTCATAAATGACCAAAAGAATGACCGTGTGATATGTTTTCTTCTAGGATAAAATAGGCAGGGGAGTTGAGTAAGATGATCTTTAAAGGTCTCTTCGAACAAAAACCATTCTATAATTCTGTCACTCTATGAATGGAAAGTTATTTTTGTATGTAGGTAATAGAAACCCTTATATTAAAACACAAATACTCCAGTCCTCACCCAAACAGCACACAAAATAATACACAAAAAACCCATATCAGATATTAATTCCAGAAGAGATATATATAACTAAATTTATCTCAATTCCAATGAAAGTGAGGGAGAAGAAATATATTTCATTTTCCCAGTTGAAACTGACACAGATTTCCCATATCAAACTAAATATCAGAGTTCAGCTATCAATAGTGCTACTCCTATTTGTTCTTTGTCTTTTTAATATATCTTCCACTTACAGTGTAAACACCACCAATATGCTGAATGTACAAAAGCTATTAGTTATGAATTACATAATCATGGTTTTTACCATGATTATTCCAAATTATGGCACAGACATTGAAAAGGTAAAAAGAACCATGGTTCCTTCCCCAGCTGACTATGTATTAAAAAGCTGAATCCCATTTTATGTATGCAAATCCAATTTTATTTATGATACAAGAAGGACATAAACCACAATCATTATTTCAGATATATATATATATTTGTCTTGTATCCTTTTGGATTTGACTCTTTTAACTGTATTATGTTGCTTTTCACTGGGAAAAAAAAAAGAAACCAACAAACTCAAAACAACAGGAAACAAACCCACAAACAGAGTATAAGACTGAAATCTTCCAACAGCTCCCTGATAGCTGTAATTTTTTAAATTAAGGCTAGTAAAAACTTATTTAAATCAATTGAAGAGATGGAATGGGTCAAAAATCCTGAATCTGTGGAAAATATGTTAAGGCTCTAACCCATTACTGCTGGTCATGGTGTGCAAAAAGAATAAATTTGAAACTTGCCTACAGTATGTTTAGCTCAGTGGAGCACGACCAGTTTCTCACAAGTATCATTTCTGTAAAACCATTGGTGTTAAACAAGCATAAAACTGCAGTTTTAAACCAAAGTTTTAATTGCAATGATGTATTGAGACAAGGAGGGAATAAAGGTAGAATGAGTGCTAGAAAGCCTCCTGCGGCAAAGCAACTGTTGGAAAGAAAACTAATCAGACACAGTTGGAAACAGTTGGCTTTGATAGACTGTAAACAGTAAAAGTCATGATTTCTCTCCAAGTCATCTGACACCTTCATTACTGCAATTACTCTTTTAATGCCCCTCACATCAAGAAGCAAACACCGCTTTATTAGCTCATGCAAGCTTATTTTTTAATCTGTATTCTTCACCAGTACTTACCAATTAACACTGTGCATCAACAACCTGCATTTGTAGCAGCTGCTGAGCTAAAAATGCATTCAGATAGTAGAATAGTATTCAGAAGTGTCATACTCCTTCTAGGAACATGACTAAGTGAAGTCAATATTATAAAATACATTTTGAATTTCAGCTTTTTGATACCTGAAAAGGAAAGGTTAATCTGTAGATTTACCGTAGCTGTCCAGTTTAGCAAACATTAAACTTTGCATTTCACTCTGTATGTTCTTGGTCCTACTTTACAGATGTTCAACCAAGAAAATATTTCGGGTTTCGCCCATAGTCAGCTTTCAAAATATTTAAGTTAAATCTCAAATTCTCATGCTACATTGGTTAACTCATCTGCAGAATCTTGGTGTCAGGGCTGTTGCAACAAAAACAGACTGAGGAAGTAAATAAAACCAGGTGTGTGAGGAGAAACAATACCATTACACAGATCAACTGTTACACTTTCCATGGAAAAGCATTCAGACTCAAGCTTTTCCTAAAGTAAGAACCAAAAACAACGAAGAAACTTTCGGAATCTTGTAATCTAATTTGGTAAAATACAAAATTCCTGGAGTCTGGCCACAGAGATTTGACAATTTTCAAAGACATCACTTCCACAGAGTTTTCATAACAGCTGTAGCGAGGCTTTATTTAGCCAAATGCCCGTAATACATGTTTATCTCCCTTGCTGTACCAAGACAGATGTCAAGTGGAAGGCTTAGAGTGATTTTTTTCAGTTGTTAGATTGATTGAAACTTTTTCTGTCTTTCCAGTGTGCTGGTGCAGGTACGAATATATTTGTAATACATACAGAATACCAGTGAAATCTGGTGACTACTGTTAGAAAGAAAGGTTGATGCATTCAATTATCACAGGAAATATCATCAGTGTATTTTAGTATCATCAAATATTTTAACCCTTTAAACATAGAGTTTCATTGAAAATTCTTCAAAATGTGTGCCATGAGCTGAAAGAGAAAATCAGTGCATCTTCTTTTTTGGGGGGGCAATTTTCTTGTTATTAGGCTGACTGAACAAAAGGCAGATATATTTTCTATAGGGCTGAAATGTGTTCCTTAATGTTGCTCTGCAACATGCAGAAATCATTGACCTGCACTTTGAGATTAATGGGAAGATCTCAGATGGAGCGAAGGGCTTGAATAGAGGTAATGGAAGTCAACCTTCCATTTCTTTTTTGAACACAATCTAGCATACAAGAAATATAGATCATGTTGCAAAACACAAAAAGTGAATCTACTGCATGATGCTCCATAATTTTATTTTTTCATATTCTGTATTTCAGATTCCTTTTAAGGTTTCTCCTTCTGGGACTGCAATTTTAGTACATGACTTTGTCCAATAAAAGCTGCTTCTGCAAAGAATCATCATGGAGTAGGTAATGTTATACATGCAAACTGAGTTGTAGTAATTTCTTCTGTACCTTGAAAGTGTAAAATTCTTGAACTTTATGATCTCAGAGGAGGCAAGCAGCCTTTCTGTTCCAAGTCAGTCTCCATTAAAGTCTTGTAATGCACATTAATGCAGTGTTCCTAAGGGAATGCCATGGTGATATTTATCCTTGCTCACCCACTAAGAAAATCCTTGCCAAGCAGGAGAGAAAGCATCTGTATGTGTGGTTGAGTGACATTTTTATGCTAGCAGATATTCAAGGGCTCTGAAAAGATTCAGATTCAGTAGGAAATGAATTTGAAAAAAAAGAAGTACACCTGAGGAAAGGCCGTTTGACTTTTTTTCCCTTTAGTTTGGGGGCTTAACTTGACATTTAAAGTAATAACACTATCTGCAAAATCATGTCTTGTCCAGGAGTGCCATTATAACAAGTTGGACTCCTCCAGATTGGATGAAATAATAACTTAATTGTGGTCTTAATAGATTTCCCAGTTTCTTGCTGCAATCAGACCTACCTTTTTAACAGTCCTCATTGCTCATTAATTACATTTCCTCTCCTAATTTCTCCATTTCTTTCCTATTCCTTGAGGAGTATGGAAACCAGTACAACTAATTACCTCTGAATTATGTATGTGAATCATCCCAGAAACACGTGGTTGGGATCTTTCTCTAGGTCAAGAGGCTATTTTAGATACAGAATAATTTCTCATCTTGTGGTAGGGACTTATCGTGAACTTCTGTTCATCCAGGGGCTGTGTTAGCAACTGGCTCTTAGGCAGGAATTTTCATTCTAAACTAATTAACATGTTCTAAATCTTAAACTGCTATAAATGAGAAATAATTTGAGATGACTGACTCACCTGATCATACTTTTTTTTCCTATTAAATACATTTAAACTCTCTGAGCGCTCTACCAAATGGACTTCAATTAACCTAACACCCTGAATGCTATGATTAAATGGATGTGGATACTTTTCTTGTACCATGTTTCATGGTGAAATAAGTTTCAAGTTTAAAGATGCTACCTGGCACAGTGCATTATTTATATGATTGTAAGGGAGTTGTTATATGCAAATAGAAAAGCAATTAAAAGCAGAACGATGCCTTGAACATTAATTAAGCAGAACGATGCCTTGAATAGGTATATATTTTTTCTAATAGACTAATTCAATACAATAGTATTGAATTATTATTTCTGAGTAGTACTATAATTATTTCTATAAATTATTTCTGAGTAGTACTATACAAAAATATAAAAATGTTGCATTTCTATCCTAAACCACATGAGTTTTCATTGTCTTGAATGGGATTCAATTCAGAGTTTCTCCTTATATGGGTCTTTCTTTGGCTTACCCATAAAAAGAGTGACACAGTCCATCTTCATATCTATCCCCAATTGCTAAGAGTCAGAGAGTTTTTGCATGCACAAGAACAATATTATATGTGATCTGGATATATCTCTCATTTTTGTAGATCTATAGAGGCAGTCAAGTAACTATGACTTTGCAAGCACTTACGAAGTCCACAGAGAATCCGAGCCTCAAGTGTTGCATTCCTTCCTGTAGAACACAAAACCAAATTTAAAAAGTAAATACTTTCGATAAGAAATTTTCCCAAGAGCCATGAAATCTGGCTTTTTGATGAAATTTTGATGATATAGTGAACCTGAAGGTAATGGGAAACAAAGCTTTGATTAACCGTGTTTATGCTTTATGCTGCATAGTTTCCTTTAAAATTGTAATTTTCCCTGGAAGGTCCGACACCTGGTAAGAATTAGAAAAACAACTATGGATTCAAAGGTGTGTTGGAATATATCTGCATTTATTTTTATGTACATTGAATGAATTAATAAACACGGGGCAAAGCATATTTTCCCAATTGTATTTTATTTCTCACGCAACATTATAAATAGTAATGTGCTGTATTTTTCTACCTAAAAATGTAGACTTCCTTAGTTCTGAGTAATATCTTTATATGTATGGGATTTCACTGTCTCTGGAAGTCTTTTGTGACCGAAAATATTAATTATTCTCTACATATTTGCATTCACTGATATATTTTAAAAAGTAGAATCTGTACATCTGCAATATTGTTAACTAAGTTTCTCTCATTCTGCATATCTGTACAACACTCCTTATATGGGTCTTCTGAGTGTCCTTGTCAGGACACTGAGTTAGTTTGACAAATAACAAACATCTATATTGAAAAGCATTACTATTTGCTGATATGTGATTTTCTTATATGTTGATTTGGAATAGAGCACCCAGATCCCTTGGATATTGGACATCTAGTCCTTGCTACCACAGAAGAACCATATCAAATCACCAGTTTCATAAATACACTTAATTTATGAAGTAGCAGCTTAAAATTCAAATTGGAACATGCTTCCATAATTTCTGCTCTATGATAGTTAGAAACTTCATCTCATTTCGCACCTAAATTTATTCTCTGCTAATTTACAAAAACTTGTCTTTCATAAGCATTATACTTTTTGTTTATGCTTTCTTTCTCCTATGTATTTATTCTTGATGGCATAAAAAGGAAATAATAAAAATTATGAAAGTAAATTATATCAACTTTAAGGTGCTGTTTTATTTTGAAGTTATATTTAAAATGAAAATAAAAATCCAGTTCATCAGGCTACTATTTTTTAATACCTATACATTATATACTTAATATATGACTCAATGAAGAAATACCAGAGTATCGATTTTGATTACATTCTACAGTTATAACAACAGGTCTTCATGTCTACATGATTAAGGAAATATTTTTAAGATCTTCATAACTAAAAGAAATTTAACAAGGAATATAAAGTATCAAGAAACACATGAAATCACAATCTTCACAGTAATTATATGTAACTCTACATAATTACTTTTGACATTACTTTTGAGCTCCATCCAAGATGTAGCTAGAGCAGGTGTGCATCTGGAGAAAGGGTCACATTCCTGTAAGCCACAATAATTAAGAGAAGTCATAGACATGCTGGCTTCTCCATCAAAATAGAAAGATATTGGTGTATCTGAAGTGTACTTTGTTTTCAAACATTCTCAAAATATTTTATCTAGAGATGACTGCTTCATTAATTAAATAGTGTCCTAACTAAATCAAGTTATTTGGGACACTCTTCAAAACAGAGTTTCTTGGAATTCTTGAGTGCTGGCAGTGAATACTAGCAAAGGGAAAACAAGATTGAAAACATTCATTTGCCTGGGTTACAGTGCAACCAGCTTCAAGAAGTCTAAATAAATTTTGGTGTGTGTGTGTTTAAATGGTTCAGCTTGAAACTTTCTACCTCTACCAAGTACAAATAGAACATAAGTTCTTTTTCAATTTACTCTTCTTTGGTTTTATTCAGTTTCCTTGTGCAAAACATTAGCAATATGTACCAGTTTAAGCTTGTATCTAAGCTGTGGAATGCAAAAGGAAAATGACAGCTAGACCAGATGTCACTAGTAACTTGTTATTTGTACACTTTACTTAAAATTATTGTCTGAATGAAAGTCTTTAATCAACACATAACTGAAAAGCTTTCATGGAAGACACAGGTCAAAAAGCAAACAATAAAATTATGAATTAATTTTTTCTCTTAGTTTTTTTGGATATGAGTAATTACTCAAGCAGATTTATAGGGTGTGTCTAGTGCATCTCAGCATTAAAAACCAAGTTTTTAAAATCAAGAAGTAAAAACCAAGAAGTTTTTTCCAACATTTGTGCTGAAAATCTCAGAAAATTAGACCTAACCATGTCTCTCTTTACGAGGATGACAGTGTAGAAAATAGAAAAAATATGTATATATTTAACAATTCTTCAATTAAGTATCAGATTTTACTTAAAAATTAGAAGGGGCTCAAATTTCTCTTTTTTTTCAGTAGCAGATTTTCCCACAATGGATAATACTCCATGAAGTTGTCTCTTTCTTGTAGTGTCACTGTATGATGCATCTTGTGATGTAAATAAGTTACAATGAGATGTTCTCTCAAATTCCTTTGTTTATGTCCAGTAATAAAAAGAAGCCTAAAATAATAGTAGGTACTCAGGGAAATGCATACTAGAAAAAAATACTTGACCAGTCATAGCTAGCCAAAAAAAATGCTCTTTACTCTGTATATATGTCATGGGCTGAATTTGGAAGACTATGGTTCCTGAGCCTGCCAAAATTCCTCTATTGATACATGGCTTATGCAAAATCTAATTACAAAATGTAGGTTATAACAGCTTAAAAACTGCTTTAAATTTTGCCAGAGAGAGTGAAGTCCTTGAAACCATAATATTTTCTGCTGTTGTCTGCCATTGCTGCTACAGAGTAAAGCTGAGGCAGGAAAGGTTCTCCTTCACTGATTTCTTCACTTTTTAACAGAAAATAATGTAATAGTCTATATGCATTATAAATATGTAGCATGTTGTTTTTATACTGAGGAGTATCAGTCAACAAACAAAAATTAGTATAAAACCTAACATGTCTTAACAGAAGAATTTAAGGTAGATTTCATTCAGAGAATTGTTAAAAGACAATGTAATTAGAGATATGACATAGAAAATTTATATGGATTCGATTTTTTTTACAGCGATAAGTTGTCTAGTGGCCATGGACTTTCTAATTAATCAGATCCTGAAAACCTATTTATAAAGGTTTTCATAAAGCATAGCCAAGGAAAAGTCCCATTGAAATGTCATTCTGACTTTACCAAGTGAAGTTCTGTTTGTTCCAACACCGAAAAGCAATCTAATTACCTCAAATATGATTCCAGAACCCTTCAGAACATTGTAAATGTGAAAAAGCTATTCAACAGTGCTAAGGCTAAGGAAATGAAATTTTGAATTAGCCATTCTTTGGGAAAAGACATTTAAATGGAGCCTGAAAGCTACAGAATGTGCAATACCCAATTAAATTTGATCTGTACAGAGTCAAACCCCTTCTCTATGAAAGTAGGGTACATTGAGCACTTGTATTCTCACCTGTACTGAACAGAGTATGATTCATAAATCAAAGAGCGATGACACAAGTAGTCCACTCAGCTGGATTTCTTTATTCCTGCACAGCAGTAGACTAATAATATAGAAGGTAATCCCTGTTGTAATCCTTTAGCTATGGATGAAAGGAGACCCTCAGCCCCTTAACATCACTGGCAATACCCTTTAGCATGATATTTTAATATACATGGCATAAACGCACAAATGAATGCTTGCCTGGCTCTCTTCCATCTTCCTTTGGAAGAATTAATGTGGATGACAGGCCAGTCTGTTAACTATACTACTCACTACTCACAGGGCAAATCATAGGACATATAGCTAGTTTTACCCTAATCTCTTTGATTGTGTACTAGGGCTTTCCTGTGAACCAATCCATTTTCCCTTCCTTAGGCTGCCAAAAGTCAGCAAAGTACCAGGGCTGCTCCTGCTGGCACCCGTCTGTCCAATATCACAGAGGATGGAAGGGCAACATGGGGGTTGCATTTGTCGTTTCCCTCGGCTGCAGGTTAAGTAAGTTGAATTAAAAATATAGGCTATAGCCAGGTAAAAACGAAGCAAAGATCTAGGTGAAACTACCCAGTAATCTGGGCAGTTGCCTTTTTAAGAATGGAGTTTTGCTTTACATGCATTTTAGTTTGAATTGAGTGTCTCCTGCTCCACTCACTCCAAAAAAGGCATCCTATCAAGTGCTCAGTGATTCTGTTTTCTCAGCTTTAGAAAACTCCCAAATGTTTGAGAAGCAACAAAATAAATAGCCGGACTGAAAAATCAGCTCTTCCAAGACCTTCAAGACAGAGGCCTTCAAAATCACTGATCACTTTTCCTAAATGTCTCTGCGATAAAGAAGAGACTTTCAGAGTGAGAGAGGAAACAGTAACTTAGGAGTGTTAAACTCATTATGGAACATGAGCCCACTGGGCATAGCGCTCCAGCACAGTCTTGGAAATACAGATTCATTTACAAGATTAGACAAGACAAACTATTTCTTCAGTCTAACAAAGCAGGGCTGGGAGGGAAAAGCAGTCTATAAATACATCAAGTAATACGGGTCCCTGAGAAGAGTAATGGTTCTACAGTGTAATCTCCTACAGTGGGGAGATTAGGATGGTCAAACATTTCAATCATTTCTGTTTGGAAAGATGTGGGTCGATTTAGGCTGCCAGTAAAAAGAAGGTTCCCAACAAGTACATTCTGCAGCAGCAGAATTAGGTGACAAACAACGCAGCTGTTCTCCTGAGGGAGATTGCTAAGTTAATGACTGAACTTGCGTAATGTGAGGTCCTCTGACAGCAAGAGATGGCTATTTCTTCTCAAAGCAAGACTCTTAAACCTACAGGGAACAAACAGCCCTATATAAACTAAGTTTAGCATCAGGTACATTGTCTTTACCTGCTCTACCTCAACAATTACGTTTCCTCTTCCTTACTACAAACTCAAGACCAGAGCTCTGACACCAGCTTTGGAACTCCAAGTACAATGCAGTGCTGTGGAAGGAATCACCAGATGGGACTGAAACTATTGACACCAAATCTTGAGTTTTTCAAACTTCTCCTTCTTTTTAACCAAGACTCAATCTTTCTGAATAAATTATATATCCTTAGCCTTTTCATGAAGAGTCTTCCTAGAATGCAGTAGTTTGCTTTCTATACTCCCTAATAAGAGAAAATTGCTTGCTTAAACCAGCATGCAGATGTTCTGGCTGTGATTATGGGAAGAGGAACTGAAAAACAAAGATTAAGGACTGTGTTAAAATAGAAACAAATGGTGATAAGACATCTGTCAAACATGCTTGAGACCACTTTCTGTGAAAAGCAATTCAATAGTGTATAAAACAAGCAAACAACTAGGGGCCTCCCAGGCTTCATATAAATGAATTCTTCTATCAAAAAGCTGATGTGAAACAACTTGACACCTTCCAGTCAACAGCTTTGCTATTTCATGAGCTACTGACAAAAGTTGCTGCTCATTGTACATTTCCTAAGTAGAAAGGTCTTAAGGGATATATCTCATCTAACAGAAGACAGTGACTGTTTTTAGATTTTCTTCTGCTTTCCCACCATTCCAAAAATAGGATGTGTTGAATAAATTCTGACTAGAAAACTACTAAATAACTGCATCTACATACTAAAAGCATTTATACCCCATGTTTAGAAATAACTTAAGCTATTAGATGCTGTGGTCTCATTGAAATGTTCAAGGCAGCTCTACAAAAGGATACAGAAAATTTATCGTATGCACCCTTCTTGTGTACATTCTTCTAATCATATTATCCTATACAAAAATGGACCTAATACTAAATAATCTGCTCAGTCAGGAAGAACAAGATCATTTTTACTTCTTTGTTTCATCTCATTGTGGAAAAAAACCCCATTCTTTCCCAAAAAAATGTTCTACCGAAAATATTGTTCTTACCATGATAATGTTGATATTTAGATATGTATCTCTTTTTACTGTATCATTATGATTTATGCTACTTTCAGTTTAATTTTGAATAGTCAGTCATATTTTCATTTACAAATGCTGATTAATTAAGTTTTTGAAAATATTTATCCTCAAAAGGAAAAATTGTTTTTCTTCTCCTCCCTAAGTGGCCTGCATGTATGTGTGTGTGCAAAACAGAAATAAAACCATTCCTGTTTGTTTACATCAGAAGAAGAATATGCATCAAATTATTCTTTGGGCTTTTTAAAGATTGGTGCAAGAGATGGGTGCTTAGTTTCCTACTTCCAGTTCTAAACCAATTTGGCAAGCTGGTAAGTAATTTTTCTGCGTCTGCTTTAGATCAGAAAAGCTGAAAATATTGTAGTTGCCTGAGCCAGCACAAGCCCCGGGAGGACACGCGTTCTGTTTGATGTATCCAAGGAGGGGTTAGTCTTCTCTGCCAGTCACACAGCAAATGGGAAATCTCCAGCGGTCAGTCAGGGACTGTTTGTGAGCAGGACAGGCTGCTCCTGCAAATCTGGTTGTGCCAGGTTCTCTGCAATACTCCTCCCCACCAAGAAGGCTGGCAGTTCTTAGATTGCTGCACCCTAAACTTAAACTCTGCTCTGCCCTTCTCAAAAGCAAAGGTGTATATTCATACACCAACGTTGCAAGGCAACAGGGAGATTATTAAAGTGTTGGGAAAGCTTGTGGTATGTGGGAGGAAGAAGAGAGAAAATTAGGAAAAAAAAAAGAGGTAGTGGAAAGTATAAGTAATATCACTAGGCAGTTGGCAGCCTTTTCCATGTCCCTGCCCCAAATATCTTGCAAGCAAATAAATTATTCCTATATGTATACATCTCTTTCCAAAAGGTCCATCCTTGGGAAGAATTCAATATACACGAAACTATAACTATGCTTTGGATCAAAGCTACCTGTTTCCATAGTTTTAAACAGAATTTTTTTCTCAGACTTTCAGGTGGAATAAACCCTCATAGCCCCTCAAATACATTTAAAATATCAGAGGAGCTGTTAGGGTTTTATTCATTTTTTATGTATTTTAATGTATTTTACTGGCTGCAAACTTGTTTTGTCAACTTTTATAATTCTCTTGTGTTATACACAATTCTGACTGTTGTTGGATGGATGATGAATGCAGATGCACAGAAGCATGCAAATACTCTCAATGGATTTAGGATCAAAAAAGTTTCTCTTCTAGAGCTGGTGAAGATACACTTAAAGGTACCTTTCTGTAAGAGCTCCAAAGGGACGCTTTTTTAAAAAACCCATTTGATAAAACAAAAAATAATTAGTTCTATCCTGTGAGACCACAGGTATTCCTATCGTGTGTTAGAAGTGACATTCTGAAGAAACATGATGAGATTTTCCTTTAATATATACCCCAATAACTCATCACAGTTTTATTCCTTCCTCCCCACTGGTTGCATTTTCCCTGTCAGTGATGCTCGTCTAAATCTCCTCAGTAATTTTTTCCCTGCTAGCAGTTCCCTCAACACTCCCTTTGGGGCTGACTTTTTCATTCTCCTAATAATACAATGTTTTGATTTCACTCTTAAGACCTTTTGCAGATGGGCTGTAAGATTGGGGGGCTGTATCAAATCATTGCCAGGATGAAAACTTGTGTCACTCAGTGAAATGTTACAATTTCTGTTCAGTTTTATTATTAAATTTGTGACCACTTGCCTGTGTGCTTGAGGTGAACAACGTTACCTCTTCCTCAATTAACTACGCTCTGTAAACTGTGCTTTAAATATCCTATGGAAAGACATAGGTTGCTATAGCAAGTTAAAAGTCATCCTTTAACACAAATACCAAGCCAAAGATATTATTCTGTACTATAGTGCCTCTCCTGTCAGTGCTAGGTTTTGCTACAATGTACACAAATTTTTGCACGCTTTGTAGACTATCACTATTTGCTAATCCTCAGGGGAAGCTACCATGGTATTATTGAATTATCACAATGTGTGTGTGTGTGTGTATGATTTCCTAAAAAGTGTCTCTGTTTTCTTCTCCATTGTCATGTAACAGAGAAAATACAGGTCCAAAATTCTGCAGTTTTCTATGGAGAATAAAATATCAGGAATATCAGGAAGATAATACATTAGACATGGAAGACAAGTTCTTCCATCAGACGTGCTATTGGTAAGCTGGAAATAAAAAAAAATAATTAAAAGAAAAATGTAGAAAAAAATTGTTTCTGGAATTGTGTAGTCAAAATTTGATTACTCTTTTTTGTTTTGCTTTAAATTGAGTGAATGTCATACACTTAAAAAAAATTCTGTCTATAAAGGCCGTATGCAGCTTTGCTTCAGGTTGGTTTTTTTCACTTATTTTTTAATGATTACATCTCACAGAAATACTAACATAGTTCAAAATACACTGAGGAAAATTTCTAAGAAAGCATTATAGCATCAGTCTGTTAGTACCCTTCAAGTATTTACAAAGCCATTTTTTTCTTTCAGATGTTCATAATATGATAGGAATTGGGGGTGGAAAACAACTTTTCAAGAGAAGATTTCAAAATTATGTCTTTTGTGAAAAGACAACTTTTGTGAACCACTCATTGGCTTAGGCTAAAATAGATCCTGTCAAGGCTAGATAGAAATAGCAATATTAGCACCTGATCTGTGAAAGCTGGTTTTCTTTTGACATGCAGTTGCCAATATTCAAAAAATTTTGCAAATCGGAGGGCTACATATTTATGAGAACTAGTCTCCATAAATCTCAGATTTCATCATGTTATAAGTTTCTTTCTAAATGAGAGAAGTAAACTTGTAAGTGAAACTTGCAAATCAGTTTCATCACTATGTGTGCATATGTATGATTTATAAATATACTTGAAATTCCAAATTGAGCTTGTAAGTAGGTCTGATAAGTTTCTTTTACTTTCTCCATCAGTACTGTGAATCAAACAGCTGCAAATTTTCAGTTCATGGTCATCTATAACAATAGCTACAGAAAAGGGGACTGGAGGTTTATTTATTTGTCTTTCTAAAATAATATAGCATAAATCAGTTAAAAATATTATCTTTCCTATTATAGTACAGACAACACTTACTGGGACCTCTACTGTTCCAGGTAACTGCAGCACTGATTCAAACCAGTAATAGCTTGCCATGATAATAAAATGATTTATTGTCTGCATATTCTGTAAATTACATTCATTCTGAAAAAATAGTAAACTGTCTTCAGGTCTATTTTATATATAAGCAATAGTTTCATCATCAAAGCTACAGACAATTAAATGTAGAATAACTGATGACTTTAGGCATCAAACAAGTCAAAAGATTGCATTCTGTTAGCAGTCTGTCAGCTCCAGAGCATGTGAAACACAACTGAAAATAAAGAAGACATTTCTGGTCTTAATAGAATTTATATGTTGTGAAATATTAAAAATGTGAACCAGAAGTAAAGATACTGCTGGAGGTCAAAAAAAATTTAATTCTTATTTATTTTTTCTAGTTGCTTGGCAAACTGCTGGAAAAGCATTCCCTTTTGCTAGGCAATAACCTTAAAAGATCTTTGTAAAGCAGTTTTACACACTTTGAACATTCTTCTCCTCATGTTGTTACATGTTCTTTGTGAAGCAATCTAGAGATGTTTCCTTATTATTACACGTTTGTCTGCAATTGTAACGCATCTAAAATAAGCCAATTAATTAGTCATGATGGGCTCTTTTCAGCTGCATACTCATTTTCAAATGAATTTATTGAAGTAAAGGATTTACAGCATATGGACTCACAGACTTCTCATGAGTTAAACTGGCATCCATATGTACAGCTTTCAGTAGAGAACTCTAGAGTAATATTTACAATGTAAATATCAACTTTATTACGTAAGAAACAAATATATCACAACTTTCACTTCACAACATATTTGTTCTGGTTTGATGACTAAAGTCATCACTTTGAAATACTATGTGGAACTCAAAAATAGCTTGTTCTTGTCATAGACTTTACCAGGTGTCCTTCAGAGGTCCTGAAAAGCAAAGGAGAGATGTGCTTTAGAAGTCACTTTTGCAAGCAGTTGCATCATGAGGTGTATGAGGGCAGACAGCAGGCAACAAGTAACATTTGACATAAAACAATTGCTGCATTTGGGACTGAGAAGCTGAGATGTGGGTGCTCACAGGAGTTTAGTGGGCATTACAGTCAGACAAGACCGTGGGATGAGACAAGAAAGGTTAGAGGACTAGAGAAAAATGTTACAGCAGATTAGCCTACGGCACAGAACTGCTCACTTTGAAAAACCTCTATCTTTGAAATGGATACACAAATTCATTCTCTTAGCTCATTCCACACTACACTAGCAAGTGGGCACTGCAATAAAATGACAAGTAATAGTCAATATTTATTCACCTACAGGCAGATCTGCCTCATTAGTAAAGTCAATTAATATGGAAAGGACTGAAAATTGTTTTCAGGAAGCAATCTGTCACCAGTTGCACCATTACTCTTTCTCCCTTAGTTAATGCCAGAACTTTGAGAAAGTGCAAAAACCAAGGGAAGATATTTATTGTATTAATCTGGTCCAGAAAGAACATTTCTTTCCAGAATCATGTTGCTCACAAATTATTTAATTCCTCAATGCATAAGCAGTTTATGTCCTTTCTAACCTCTGGAAACTTTAGAGGAAGTGCCATATTTGTGGAAAGGAAATTTTCTCATTTTTTTCAGTCCTGAAAGGAAACAATGTCTTTTTGGAGACAGAGGGATGGGTGGCTGGAGATGATACAAGAAAATACATCTCTCCAAATTTTATCTTCAAGAATATCCTTTTAATATTCTTCCCTATTTTTTTGAGACACAGCTGAATGCCAAAAGCTATCCTATCATCAATTTCATAATACACTTTCAACAATACCAAGCCAAATTTGCTTCTACCTTACTCTTTCAGTGTTGTCTCCTGCAGGTATTGATGTAGAAGGGTTTATATTTCAGTAAACCAAACAAAAAATAATTGTGAATGACTTTAGAAAAAATAGCAGTTGCTAAATGGAAAACAGTAAGTGCAAGATTTGCATGTCAAGTACTTTCTTAATGCATAAGGTTAATGCATCTTGCGGATGCTCTTAGTTCTAGGGGCTTTCTAATGAAAAAGATGTTAAACAAAATACGCAGATTTTTTTTTTTTTAATTAAAGAAATATCCTCAGGTTTGTTCTCTGAAGAAATAATGATCTTTGTAATTAAAAATGAGTCACTTCTGGTTTTACGTTGCAGCGCACACTGGTTGAAACACCCAAGTGAGTTAGGTGCATTATGAACAGTGCCATTTAATTAGGAATTTTCAGTAGCAGCAATCATGGGATAATTTAAAGCTTATTATTAAAATTATTATTTTATTCGGACACAATCTCTGTAGAAATATAAAACTTTTCATGGAACATGACTCCCTTTCCTAGATTGTTCTGATTTTCTGATAGGCCACACTTCATGTACAAATATCTCATTTTATGGGTAACAAGTCAAGTAACAGATAGCAAAAGAAAAGACAATCTTGGCATACCAGTGGGAGGTGGCTCAGCAGCTCATCTACAGATTCATAGTTTTCTGAAAAGGATGGTTCAAGAAGTTCTGCTTCATCTCGAAGTTTAGCAGGATTTAGCTCTTCCTGGCTGTTGTGGATCAGAAACAAGTTTTACTGCTCTCAGAAGATAAAACAAAGAAAGCAAAGCCTCCTTCTAACTGTAGCTTCTGCACATTTTCTTATACTTAAACCAAAGTGTTACAGAACACACGAAATAGCATGTTTAATGAATAATGAGGCATGATATTTAAAAGCAGTTGTCTAAATGAGTGAATATACAAACAGAATACAAGGTCTAAAAAATGTATGCTGGCACGTCTCACCTATACTGATTAGGACATATAGTCCTTCAGGATTTTCAAATTTTCATTTCATGTGTTTACAGAGAGGCAAATTTTCAACATATTTCTTTATAAAATTGTTGTTTGTGTCCCATAGATCCGTGGGTTTTTTCCTTAAAATTTTTTTTTCTAAATAAAACCAATTTAGAAATCTGTTGGAAGATTTTTTAAATTTCCAGATGCTATCTTCTCTTTATTCTTCTATTCTAATCTGATTGTGGTGTCTGTTCCAGTCAGGGAAAAAATGTTGTCTGTATTTGAAAACCACGCAATAAACTATGCCATCAAGTCATTAATGTTCAGTGTCTTTTGCTTGTCCTCTCTGTATACACACATGGACATGTGTGTAAACCTTTTCTGTCTTAATGCCATAGAAGTAAGGAAAGAATACATGTGTGCTTTCTTGTAATACCTTCTTTTTCCAGTTAAAACTGAGTTTAAGTATTTCTTCACAGCCATCTGCTTTCGAAAGCGGCTGTAGTTGTCGGTGAAGACAGCATCAGAGTGGCGTTTGACAGGACTGTCCTGGGAGCTGGCAACACAACAATTACAAAGGAAAAATTAAGAGATGACATCTGTTTAAAGAAAATACCATTAAATTAGTGAAATAAGCTTTATGATATTGATTAGCCTAATAAAATCGAATTTTCATTTCAGCTTTCATTTCCATCTATGACTTTGGATCTTTCTTCTGCGGAAAAGAAGCCACTGCTTCCACTGCTTACTATGTGTTTTAATAACAAGGATCAAATTCCAAAGATTGTTATTCAGCCTGTTGGAACACACCTTCCACTGATTGTTTCCCTTCTCGGTTTTGACATGGCCTGTGCAATTAGGATACATAGTCAATGATTTCTAGAGTCCTTGTCCCAGGAGTTCTTCAAGATCAAGTGGTTAAGTGTGGATTTCATTACTCTCTCCTGCCTTTTCTCAAACCCCAACCTTTTATTAAACAGATTTTATTCTAATTTGTGTAACTTGTGTGAATACATTTCAGTACAATGCCGAAGTACAAGTACAACCTGGTTTAAGCTGCAATAAGTTCTTGAAGGATCTCATCACTGTTCACATTGAAATCAGTGGAAGTGCAGTCTGCACTGAGATAAGTTAGAGCAGCATCACATTAGTAGCTATAAATGTTTGTTCTAAGGTTTCAGAAGACAAAACACACCCTGTGACAGTCAGGCCTTTTCTTTGCACACAATATTGGGAAATGTCAGGCTGCTTTATTTTAAATTGTCTATGTTACTTTAAACCACATGAGAAATTGGAATTGTATGTTCTGGAACAAAGGCAGCACTGACATATATGGAGTAGCTAACTTTTACTCAGCTGTTGAGCATATGAAGTAGACACTCAGTGGTATTGTTACAGTGGCTCACAGTTGCTGCTTATGGACTTGAAAACAAGGAAAGTCTACAGTGATCCTACCTAGCACTCATTAGTTTATTAACGTATTGGGCTGGAAGTTGCATCCAGACCCTAGTATATGATTTTGCCTCATTCTTTTTTGCATTCTGTTGCAATACAGATCTCACAAACATCTGTCAATAGGTTCTACAGCAGGACAAGACTATGTCTTTACATTTTCACTCTAAAATTTATTGATTTCATTATGTATTTCCCTGCGGTTAACCATTGAGTAATCAATCACTTTGTATTTACTTTTGCCACTCATCCACCAAGCTAGTAAAAACATTACTGAAAAAAAGAATTAGCAATTTGGCATGATAATCACCATAATATTTCCAATACACATGATCCATGCTTTGTGCAGTGTCTGTTGCTCTACCTCTTCCAGCTGTGTCAGAAATAAATAGTAACATACTCATTTAGTAATATCACTAAATACTTATATAGGATTTTCAGTTCCGCCATAATTATATAAGTTTTTCTTTCACTATCTCTAAATCACAAAAAGGAGACCTTGGATACAGAAGGGTTAAAAAAATTGCCAATAAAACCAGCTAGGAAAAAAAAATCTACCTAATGTAAGTGTCACCTCACCTAACTCGTTTTCTAATAAGCGAATGCAGATATCTCTTCACAGCAAGTTTAGCCAAAAGATGGCTGTAGACACTGTTGAAAATTCCATCAGCATGCCTTGCATTTCTGAAATGGACAATAAATAAACTCTACAATACAGCCTGGGTTCATATAATTTTGATAACGTTCAATTTGTAAACATACAGCTTTCCTTAATTTAACTATTGTACATCTTAAAGGGAACTAATTTCATAAAATAACTTCCAGATTTTCACAATATACTTTTTACTCCTTCCTGGAAAGTGAATGCATTCATCATGCCAGAATGGCAATACAATCAACATTTCTGCCGACATCTCTACTGCTACCACTATTCAAGCAGCGGCTGTGGGATTTTCTTCTGTAATTGAGCCTTCTCTTCCTAATTCTAATTCCTAAACTAATTCTCAGTTTGAAAGTGTGAACAATCTTTTGCAGAAATCAAGTAGCCCATCATCTTTTGTATTTATGATAATAAAGAAACTCACCTATCAATAATTCTGGACAGGTCAAAATAGAATTTCTCATTTTCAGGTAGTGTGTTCTGCAAAATATCTGATTCTGACTTTAATGACCCACGGGCATGGTCAGGTTCACTGGCTCCATCAAATGGCATTCTGTTTCCCAATCTGTTGGAGAAAGAAACCATGTAAAGTACAGCTAGCTGAGGACATGCTACACTTTACTAGAGCTAACATTCTTTTGTGTCAAAATGCACATCTACCTACTTTAATCAGTAAGGCATTTTAAAGAAATCTGGATAATTCAAAAATCACTTTCAGGTAGAATCCATGCTTAATTGTAGATTAATTGACAAAGCAGATCCTTCTCTCAATTTCATATTTTCTTGATAAATGTTGAATGTAATTTATTCCAGTGCATAATATATGACAATCGCAGAATAAGCAACAACCATGAAGCTTTTCCTAACAACTGTATGTTGTATAAATGATGGATGAAATTAACAGCTGCTACTGTCAAGCAAAGTGAGAACTGTTCCTGTGATCTACTTACCTCCCAGTTAAGACATAAGATGTGCATTGAAACGCAGAATGAAACAGTTCTTAGGCCTTCTTCAAAGAAAGCAAATACGCCAAGAACTTCAAACTAAATCAAAAGTGCAGTCATGTATCTCTACATGTTTTTATTATCTTGTGTTAGAATCTAAAAAATCTTCACATTTAATCTCTTAAAATGTATCATGGCAATTGCTTTGTATAAACTGATATACAGTTACTTCACATTTTCGTAAACTGTGGTTTCTTATGAAGTGTCATATTTTATCAAGGGCAGTCTGACTGCATAGCAGTCGTTTGGCATCATTCCTTCTAGCTGCTCTGATATTCTGTGGCAGACAAGAGGCTCTCATCGTTGTAGGAAACTCCTGTGTGTGATGACATGCAAAAATCACATACTAAAACAAATATAGACTCATGCCCTTGTAATTTTAAAGTCACTATGCACACTATTTATATCTGATTCATGTAAGTCTTCTGTCTGGTAAAAAAAAGGTGCAAAGTTGCTGTGCAAAATGAACCGGCTCAAGTCACACCTTTTGGAAGTCAGTCACTGTCCTTTTTCGCCTGATTTTCACTGGTCTTTCTATGCTTTATGTTCCTCTTACCTAAATGCAAACCGTCCGGTTCTGCCATCTGATTTAATTTTGCTGGACCACTAACAGCAACTTCAACCGGCCGAAGCATGCAGAGGCACAAAACCTTCCCTCCGCTCCGTCCCCATGGACCCGTTCACGACCCAGGGCTCACCGTGACCGACATCCCGTCCGCCCCCCGCACACACCGCGGTCCCGCGGCCCAGCCCGTGGGGCAGCGCTGCTGCAGCCGCCTCGGGAGGTGCGTGCGTGTCCCGGGGGCTTTCACAGGGTGGGCTCGGCGGGCCCCGGCCGGGACCGCCCGACCGCAGCCGCGCCGCGGGCACCCCGCGCACCCGCCCGCTGCCGGGCAAACCCCCGACGGGAAGCGCCGCACCGCGCGCTCCTTGGGAGGACTGGCGCTTCTCGGAGCCCCTCCGGCCGCCGGCCGGGGCTGGGCAGGTCCCTGCGGGCGGAGGCGGGGAGCGGGGCTCGGAGCAAGGAGCGCGGAGCGGAGCGCGGCCTTACCGCGGCA
>VYXF01012281.1:682176-709364 GCA_013397295.1 Polioptila caerulea | reverse complement strand
AGGAAAAAAAGTTATGTTAAGCAACTTCATTCAGTATTTCGCTATCTAGAGATGCCAAATACAAACAGGAGGTAACCACACAGGGCATTTTGGAACAGAAAACTTCTACCCTACAGTTTGTGGCTCTTATCGTGACATTGGCTGTTCAGAAAACACTCAATGCATCTGCTTATATCACATTTCACTAGACTCTCGAGTTTATTTAATGATAAAAGTTCCTATCACCACCAAAAGAAAAGATTGAGCAGTGAGATGCTTACTCATTAACTACTCCACTTTCAAAGCATTCCTACCAGACAATCAGCTGACCTCTGCTTCTGCAACTATAACCTGCACTGATTCCTATTCCCTTTCCACTGGAAATATGTTATACAATTAAACCCACTGGAAATACTTAAAGCCAAAATTTGTTGATTTAAAGAAAAATAAATGTCTTCTTGTCATTGTTCTATTTTAGCAAAACAAACAAACCCAACACCCAGAAGCTCGGAATTCTGAGCTTTATTAGAAATAAGTAATTACTTTAACAATTCAGGCATTTTCACTTTTATAGACACAGGTGCAAGGAAGAAAAATATAATCTATCCTCATTGAAGCAGATGATTTTATGAATCACTGAGTTTAAAAAAGGCTAGGTTTACTCTAAGCTAACAAGTAAGATTAACATCAACAACATTACTGAGACAAAAATCCAGCCACTTGCATCCACAAATGCTGTTTGTGGGCTGGAGACCAAGAGGTAGGAGAGAAAGGGAGCAGCTGCCTCCCAAAACACACACACACACAAATCCCCATCCCATCTCTGCAGATATTTCACCAGGTTCTCCTGTTTGGATGTCTCCTGCCAAGTTTATCTCTAACTACTACCAGGGATACATACAGGTAAACAGATTTTACCACCCCTTGTGGGATGAACACTTTTATCAGTAGGCTTTAAGTTGAAGCTCCCTCTCTTTATTTTGCCTTGTCAATCTTGCTTCTCTTAAAGTACCATGGCCTCTTCAAAAGGGGGCAGAAAACGTCTCCAAACCTGACCTTGCTGCCTTGGTTATGACAAGCTGCTGAGAGAAACAGCATTGAAAGCCTCCCAGGCAAGGAGAACTCACATTAAATGAGTATTTCTGGCATACACTGAAAATAACAGTGCCATAAGGGTAGGCACTTGCTTATAACAAAACCCAGCTACTGAAACAAAACAGTTCTATGGACAGTTGCAGCACAAACATAACAAAATTACCGTGGCTGGGAAGACAAGATGTTTCTCCTTATCAGTTTTTCACCCAATTCATTTATGTAATGCAATTCACAAAAAGCTTACATAACCTTAACGCTGAATATGGAACTAAAAACCACAACAGGAACATCAATTGCTAGAATTTTGTTTTTAAAACACAGCCAAAATATAAGAAAAGTTCTGCAAAATGGCAAACTAGAAAGGAAAATCATACAGAGGCAAATTATTTTTACATGTCAGTGTAACAATCTTCAAATTATCTTATTAGTAATTACAAAAAAACCCCAGCTTTTCCACCCATGCTTTTACTGAGCCAAGAGGGAAAAGTTTAAACACTATTCAATTGGCAATTTCTCTAGGAGCACACCTTTACATGGAATGTGTTCTTTCCAGACAAATTTCGTCCTTTGCAATTTTTACAGTACATTAAAGGTAAGCAAAGATCCCATTTGTAAGTGTTTATATGTTTTCACATCCTTTTTTAGACAGCTATAAGCAGCGTAAGGAGGAAACCAAAGTGCAATAAGATTGCAACTAGCTGGCCAAATTCATAAGAATAATTTAAAATCCAACAGCTGGGCATGCCATGCAGAACGAGGGAGGAATGAGGTGCCAAAGGTCAGGAAGGGTTGGGGCAGTTTTTCTCCACTACACCAAAATCTTTCAACCAAAGTGCTCACTGCCATTTGGAAGAGATCTGGCAGACAGCTGTGGAGTTCAGCATCTTGGAAAAAGAAACCCCAAAGTATAAACTTCAAGGAAAGTTTCAGCCCATCCCATCCACTCATGCATCCCACTCTCCCAAACCACACTGGCAGTATTTTTCCCCTCCAATTACAGATAAAAAAGACAATGAAAGTGGTCTGAAGTAATAACACAGTGTCCACTTACCTTTAACAAAATAGCCTAGACTACATCATTCCTGCAAATTTACTCTGAAAAGTTCCATGGAAAGATTGAGAAAGCTCAAACACAGGAACACTTTCTTAAACGAAGGAACAGGTTGTGATGACTGGGTTTTTAAAAAAACCCTTTTATTCCTCCTCAACTAGAACTACATAATACATGGAGTTATCCTTTTTTTCCATAGAAGCATGAAAAAGATCAGCACTCAGGAAATACTGATGGAATTAAGGTTTTAATATGCCAAATACTATGCTGTGAGAAAGTATGAGCAAGCGTATTTAGGGAAATATTGTGAAGTCATAGCAACAACTGGTACAGAAAAACACTATTTTTACAGCCCTACTTAAAAATAAACTGTATACTGAGATAGGAACATTAAGTGGTGTGAGTCATGCTAGCCTCACAAAATAGAATTATTACAGCAGCCAGGCCTTTAGCACATTTTTTTGTCAGGGTTTGGTCCTCCCGTCCTCCAAGTGAATTTGCAGAGGTTTCACAAGTAAAGTTCATTGCACTTTTTTTTTTTGTTTTGCAGGATCTTCCTATTTCACTATAAAAGTAAACCTATGAACAACTACAGCTGTCACGTAAAATCTAGAAAATTTAGAGGGATACAACAAGAAAGATGAGCTCTGCACAGATTCTCCAGCTGCATCTCACAGAGCTGGATTGCAGCAGAACCAGTAACTCCACAGGAAAGCACAGTGCCCACACTCCCTGTATTCCTACAACAGTTTGGCTTCATCCACTCTTTTTCTTCTCATTCCACAACTCCAGGCCCATCTCTTTAGCACCTTTTTCTTGTCCCCCAACTGCTAAGCAAACAGCAGCACAGTGCTGCAGCCACCAGAAAAAGCAGCCCAGAGAAAGCCTTACCAGTTCAGAGCCCTGCTGCCTTTTGTCACAAGCACACTTGAGCCACGAGAGCTTATATAGGCTAAAAATAACCCCCAAAGTCCAACTGCAGAAAGTAACTCCATCCTAAACAGTACATACTGTAATAGCTGCGGAAATGATGCAAACAAACAAGGCTCCAGTTGCTTGGCCCTGGCTTTTAAGCATTTCTTTGTAAATTAGGATACATTGATCTTTGACACAAGGAAGTGGACCTTAATAAATAAATGTAGGGCTTTTTTTTGGTTTTGTTGTTTAAAGCTTCCTCTTAGGGAACATTCTAGCTGTGCTTTATGCTAAAGACCTTGAATTTCTTCCTCACTGCTAGTGCCTCACTGTGTGAAAAGGAGTGCTATAAACATCCTGAGGGCTTAGCACACAAGGATTTTAGAAAATATTAACTAGTAATGAGCAAGCAGACCTTCAGATACCACACACAAAACCAGCTGAACACAAGATGCTGACTCTGCTCTCAAGAAGTTGGTTTTGATATTTTAAAGCAATTTGCAAAATTCCTTGCTTTGTTCATGTTGAAATACTTGGGGGGGATTTTCTGTGCAACAAATGCAGACTATTAGGAAGTTAAAATAACCCAATGAATCTCAAAATTTCTCTTAAGGCATTTTTCAACAGGAAGATGGGGAAAAGCTTTTAAAGAAATCCTTCAGTTAAACCCTCTCAGGCTTTTAATAACAAATAACTTTGATGAACTCTTATTGTGAAACAGGTAGGGTTGTTGAAAGTGAGATTTTAACATTCTGATCTCTTTTGGAAGATTATGTTTCCTTTGAAAATATATTTCACTATACTCAAAAAGATGGCATTAAAAAACAATCTAATTACAGTCCCATGTACAATGGGCTGCTTTAAAGCATGGCAATCACTAAACTGTGGCCCTTGGTGACAAACTGATCCACAACAGAGAAACATCTCAGAATCACAGAGTGACAGAACCTTTCAAGTATGATCAGCCCAGGTTGTTCAGGGCTTTTATAGAGATGGATCTTGAAAGCCACAAAGGATGGAGATGGCACAGCCTCTCTGTGCAGCCTGTTCCAGTGATTAACTATCCTCAAGATGAGATACAGAAGAAAAAAAAATTAATCCATATTTCGAAAACCAAACGGTGTTGCCGTGCATTGTGTCCAAGGACTCCACAGATGCAAGCTGAGACACAGACAGTCCATCAGCCTCTGGAACAGAAAAGCACCTGGGCACATTACCTTTCAAACCTATTTTGGGAATGACAGCATTTGTCACCATGGATGAGACTCGTCCAGATTCCAAGTTTCATGACTAAGGAGTGAATTACTTATGTATAAGGACATGACTCAACTTCAATTCTATTCCTAAGAACTTTCAGCTATACTACTTTTCCTAATTACTCACTGAAGTCTCAGGTTTTGTTCCACACAGAATAGGAAGGAAACAAGACTCCCTTGTACAGAAATAAATACAAACTGTGCTTTAAGTGTGAACTACTGTGGTTTGCTACCAAGAATACCTGCCATGAATATGCTCAATCTCCTATTCTCTGCTTAAATAAAGCAATTTAGACATTATTTTCTTTTCTAATTTGTCCAAAGAACTTGCTCTATAAGAGTTTCCAGTTTCTTCAGGGTTGCAATCTGTTTACATAGAAAAAAGTGACATAACTTCTTTAGCAATATTGTGAAATCATGTAACAAAAGCTGTTAAGAATCACAGCTACTGACACTGCAAAGTCCATAAATTAATATGAAAAGTAAATACAGGAAAAAAGAATGCTTTGGTTTACACATTCAAGAGGCACCAAAAAAATTCCATCCTCTGGGTACAGGGAAGAAATGCACCAAACCATGATTAATCACTGCTACTGGATGCTGTGAAGTCTTCTAATTGCAATCAGTAGACATTACTGCATTTTATTAACTGATTTTTAAAGGTAGAGTCTCAAATTGATGGCTTGGGCTTAGTTCTTCTTCAGTCTACAAAACAGGGAGACCAGCACCCTCCTCCACAGGGATTTAGGATAATCCCTTGGTCTCCATCAAGAAAACAACAACAGCAACCAACACCAGAGAAAAGGCCGTAAAAGGAAATCGAATCACTATTTCTCAGGGAATTCAGCCTCTCTGTTATAGTTGGCAGAGCCATGCACCAAATGGTTTTTGGAAAGAAGCTGACAGCAACCTATTTGGTGAACAGTGAGCACTAAAGGAAGGAATCTAGGAAATGCATGCTGCTACAGACCCTGCAAGCTTATTTCCTACCAGGCACACTCCTCTGAGACTGACAGCAGTGTTTATTCCTAGATTTTCTAGTTTGGATAACTGAATAATTTGCCACCTAGACGTCTTTCAGTTAGCAAATAACATAAAATGACATTAAACAACAAAAAGCTATCAGTTCATAGTAGTCATTCATCACCCTGAGTAACAAGAGACCCTTTGCACTTCTGTCAGTTAAGGAAAACCCCTGAGCTGAAGGTTGCTTGGTCCCCCACAACCTCCTTGGTGTGGGATTATATTCACCCATGCCCACGTTTGTTAAATGCTGAATGTGAAACCACTGAAAGCAGCACTCTCTCACTGCCCTAAATATGCAAGCCATGAACACACATCCAAGCTATATTTCAGCACACATCAGAAGATCACTAAGGAGATTCTATGATAATTGCCACATGTAAAAAAATCCCACACAACTCTAGTGAGGAGACAGTCTCTAAAATTAAACTCTTCAGGCACATCAACACTGTGTGATACAATCTTACAGCGGATACATTTCACCATGCAGAATAAAAGGAATAAGAGCAGCCATTTTGCTCTTTACTGATTATTTCATTAAATAAATCAAAATTACTGCTCAAACAATTTGAATAACACACAGCACAGATGTATACCTGGAACACGAGGGATTGACCCAACACTCTCAAAGAGGCTCTCAGCCTGCACATTTTGTTTCATCCATGTACAAACACTACCTCACTCTCACACTCCAAAGAAGGCTGGCAGAGCCCTGGAGTGAGCAGCTCTTATCTCCTGCCCTCCTTCCCCATAATTAGTGGCCAGACGTGCTGGTTAGACACGTTGCTGCTGCACATGTGGGTTTTCTGCACATTCACGACCCAACCATCCCTATGAGCTCCCACATGCTGCCAGCACAGCCTCCCTCTGCATTTTCCCAGCTCACCAGGAGATACCTGAAACAGCAACACTGACTTTGGGGAAAAATCATTGTTCATTCTCAGCTCGACAAGCCAATGTGTGTAGGTGTGTTATGTAAATTGTGCAATTTTTGTTCTAACCAGGGAAGGCATTAATCACCTTCAGAGGCTTTGCAGAAGTTTCTATTTAAAGTTAAATAGACACTGACCACAGAAATTATTAACACTGCAAAATACATGCTTTAAATAGCATAGATATACCAGCTGAGATGCAAAGTTGATGAGGTGATAGGGGGAGCTTTAAAATATTTGCATCTATTTAAAATAAACCTTAATATTTTCAGACTATACTTTTAATCTGGAGGTATGAGGGAAAAATTCACATTAACATTTTCTTCATTGCAAGAAAAAAAAAGTGCATAAAACTTGGCTTTGAGTAAATTTTGCCAGAAAACCAGCTGAAGAACTCAGGATTATTTGTCAATTAAAATAACATTAAAAAATATCCTTTGATTTTTCAAAGTGGAGGTTTTCTACTGCTTAAGATCAAGCAATTAAAATGATAAAGTGCAGGAAAAACTTTGATTACAAGTGTTCACCCTTTCCAAATGTTCACTCTTGTAATGCCTGTGATATCACACAGTAATTCATATGTCCTGTCAGAGTCTCCCAAAATGAAATTAACTATAATATCTTGGCATCCTTCCTAAATAAATAAAATTGAGATAAGTGTGCTTTTAGGTTTGTTCAAAAAAAAAACATGAAGGAGGCAAAAGACCATGTCTTCAACTTCCAAATTACACTTTGAAAGCATTTAGTTAGCAAGAACTCTTCTAAGTTTCCAGGTATTTTAAAAATAAATATTTGACCCTTTATCTAGGGGCATCAGATAGTTTGTTATATACACTCATAATGAAAACTTATTTTCATTAAAAGTAAACGGAAATATCTAAAGCATATGCACTTAATATTTTGTTTCAGTAGAATTTTGCAACAGTGCAGAAACAAGGGCAGTACAGAGGTGTGATACTGATGGATTCTCCAGGACAGAAATCATGAAACAGCATTTACAGCTGCACTGACAAAGCAGTTGCAGAGAGGTGATATGGACACCACTGCTCAAAAATGGCATATCATTAAGAAGCAAAACAGAACATTACAAGAAGCACTGCCTTAGACATCAAAACTTATGTGACCACCCAGCAGGAACGCTGCTTTCCTTCCAAACAGAAACCCCACAGAAGGCCATCAATAAAGAGCAGTGCAGTAACCATTCTAGAAAGAGATGTGTGTTGTGCACAGCAGGCTGTGTGAGCCCAGAACCATCAGTCCCAACATGATAAACACGCTCCTTTACATTCAAACAAACACTGCAAAATGCCACACTCAGCCAAAAATACTTTCCTATCAGCTGTGACACAGTAGGGTACATTTTGCTAGGAAAAAGTGACTGTGACAGTTGTTTGGAAAGTCATTCCCCACCCTGTTTACAAGCTATTTACCTGAAAAGGCATGCCCTAATTCACTTGCATTTTTCCAGCTAAGGAGCTGGGCAGCATAACTGCACAGATAACCACAGTACCTGCCCAGCACTGCCTGACCTCCATTTCCACACACACAATTCTCTCATCAGCGTGTACTTTAGCACTTCCTGTGGGCTGATGAAAACCTTGTAGCTCAAGCTAATGTCTTTTTTCTTCCCCCCTCCACACTGCAGCACTCAAAATAACAAAGAGTTTTCAGTCATATGGTTCTGTATAGCTGCAAAGCTGAATATTTGGTGTACTCTAACCTTTAGGAAAGACCATGGCTAGACCATTTTAAAGGAGGGTATTTTTAATCATACAACTGGCTTCAGTGGAAGAGAGTGTTTTTAAATATTTCAATGAAACACGTAGGCACACTCTGCAGATGCGTCACTTAGGAAACAGATGTGCTCAGTGTTCCATAGTCAAAAGCTGTACTTTTCCATCTCAGGAAATACAGGGCTGTAATATTAATTAATGAAATACTGACGTGCATTGAATAGATCTAAACCCTTAAATGAAGGTGAAACAGGGCAGTCTTCCTGAATCTGAAGGTTGCACTGAGGAGCTACTGTTCTTTGCTTCAGAAGAGAACCAATTCAGTACCTCACCTGAACCAAATTCAGCGTGGTCTTTAGCAGAGCCTTGTTTCCAAAGCCTAAATCCCTGTTGGAAACTAAATCTGTGCATGAACAACATGTCAGAATACCCTGTCTTCAGCTTACCTTAGAGAGATGCAGATGACTATGCTTGGCAAAACTAGGAAGGGTGACTGGGGCAGGGGAAGCTGCATTGGTGAACCCAGGAAAATCTGTGCACTTTCAAGGGCTAGTGAATTTTTCTATCACTTCTTGGAGATACAAATAAAAGGAAAATGAGAAGTGATGATTTCTTTTCCATGGATAAAGAGAAAGCACAAAGAATAACAGACCTTCCTAGAGAGTGTCTCAGAAGGACATTGCTGAAGGTGAAAAAGACCCCCAGACACAGTAAAATAACAGACCACAATGTGCTCGTGTTATACCTGATATAAACAGTACAGAGACATCACATTTCAACATGAAACTCCTTGGAGCTGAATGGATTCTTCTCTAGTAAGCAAACCCAGCAATTTTCCCAGCCAGATCCTCAACACAAGCAGCCTGTAACACCAGAAGTTATTTGTTAGAATAGCTTTTGCTCAAGGGACAGCCAAAGCTAGCAGAGAACTGTACCCCAGGACTTGCACTCTAAATCAGAAATTAAATGACCACTTCCATAATTGCTGGCTGAGATCAAAGCTGTGAAAAGGCTCTTAACAGTAGTTTCCATAATTACCAATTCTTTCTGCAGGAATTATCCCCTCACTGCCACAGCCCTGCTGACAAAAAGCAGGTCAAATCGTCACGCAACATTCCTCGACTCTCAAAACACAGTAAAGGGTAGTTCAGTATTAGGGGAAAACACTATCAATGTAAAAACTGGTAAGGAAAATAGCCTTACACCTTAAAAGCAACATTTTCAGCTGTGATAGTCATCAGATTATGTGCCATTTCATCAGTTTCACTTCTGTAATTGATCCAGAATGTACAGACCTCTGCAGAATACACTTCATAAATGCAGAAAGAAAACAACCACAGGCACATGTAACTACAACTATCCTTCTTTACAGTAAGTTAAATAAGTAATTATTCATTTAGGAACAATAAAAGATCTGTTCAAGTGTTTCAAAATCAATGCTATACTGTAACAGTACAAAAGAGCATGTGACTGTATTTCATATTTAAGATTAAATAAGATTAATTCAGATTTTAAAGCAAACTGAATGCAGCTTCTACAGAAATATTAGGAGAATTTAAATTGCTTGCTTGTGTTAAAGTTGGAGAGCAGGTTACTCAATACTTAGTATCATTAACATAGTCACTGAAAAAAGGAATTCCTGAATTCTCTTTAAAGAGATTTTCAGCTCAGTGAATCTGAGGTAAACTTTAGCCCGGACTTCTCGTACTCCTAGGCAATTAAATTTTCTTGTCCTGAAATGGTAATTACTGCAACAAGGTCAGAAGACTTAAAACTTAGTAATCTATACAACATGAGTTGCTGACTTAGTAGAATTAAACATTCCCTAAAAACATGTAATTTTTTTTTAATAAATATAATGAACTGGATCCTTACCATGTACTAAACTCATTGGTCTAAACCACCTGCAAGTATCATACTTAAATACTAGGATCAGAGATTATATTTTATGGCCTTCCCTGTACAAGTAATTTGACATGCAAAGACAATTGGGGAGGGTTTGTTGGTTTTGGTTTGTTTGGGGCTTTTTTTAAACACCTAGAATACACTTACTCCTACTTCAACCCCAATGCAAGAGAAAAATCCAGAGTTTTCCGAGTGCAAAACAAGGTGCTGCTTCAAAAGAGGCACATGAGAGTCAGGTTAGGCAAGAGAGAAGGTGAAAGCTTTTCTTTGGTTTGCAAAGGTTTCACTAATCTTATTAAGGGTTTAGGAAAGAAAGCACAGCAGAGCAGCCAGTCTTCCCCATGATTCTCAGTGATCTGGGTACATGTTACGTGACCTTACACAGCTCTCAAACACACAAACCACTAAAATGTAGAATCCCTAAACATAAAAAAGTGAAATGAATGCCTAAACTTGGTCAACTAACCTCACAAAGTGTAGTCTTTTCTACCCTGCTGCTGCTTTTCAGGAAAAGGAAAGCTTTTTCTGCCATTTTAAATTAATGCTGGACCAAAGTACAAGTAGGTCAGCCATCTACTCTGCAACCTAAATTGGACTGAAGTTCAAGGAAAGTGGGACAAGAGGCCCCATGAGCTGACAGTTGTTGCACTCACCATCACCACTGTGTTTTTGCAGTTAATAAAGCTGTGCCACCACTGTGGAGCACTGAAACAGCAGCATGTAACCTGCATATGGGGAATAGTCAGAAGACAGAAAAAGAAAGGTAGATAACCCCAACCAAGTTCAATTTAGTGCTCTCTCAAGGGCAGCGTCTGAAAAACCCTGCTGCTGAAAATTCAAGCATGAAAATTCAAGACTAACTATCAAGCAAGACCAAAGTTGATTATGGTATTGAAACAGTCTTAGTAAAAGCAAGAATTACACAACTGCCTTTTTTGTCACATACACTGCTAACTTCAGCATTTTAAATGGTTACACAAGGATTCTCAGTCAATTGCTACTAAAGATACAATAACACACCTTTTCTCTTCTTGAATTTAACTTAACCCATATGTCAGTAACCCCTACACTCACAAAATAGCAGTATGATAGTCCTAACAGCTGAGAAAGCAGGCACAAATAGCTTCAGAATAAAGTGATCAAATTTCTTAAGCTATTTAGTTTACTGCAAATCATTCTACACATGATCATAAAACTGCTTAATGTTAGACTCCAGAAAGTCTGGAGTCATTGTATTCAAATGCAACATGATCTTTTAAGTGAAAATAGAATTCAATTGGTATTTTTACATGATGCATAGTAACATGAAGCAATCTCAACAGAAAGAAATTAGTATCATGTAATAAAATCATTCTGGAATTACAACATCCAACCTGCACGTGCCCAAAAGGAACAGCTTGAGCTGGATATCTAACACATACTTTGTACATAAACTATATATATATATAATGGTCTCTATGCACACAAATATATAAACCCATCTATAAACCAGAGTTGTAGCCTAGAGCTGTTTAACACATTGAGATTTTCAGCCATCTTATAAAAGGCACTACCAGAGTCCACCTCCAAGGGATTTTACTACCTAACAAGTGATCTTGTGCTTCTGAGCTCAGCCTGAATGTCCCACTAGATTCCATCCCACATTTGTCCCCAAGGTTTGTGTTGGAGCTGACAGCTGGGACATCCCCAATTGCTGTCCAAGGCCAGGGCAGGGTGCCAGTGAACACACAGCTCTGCACCATGGCCCTGCAGGCAGGGCTCTGTGTCACAGTAACATCTCAGCCCTGCTCTACAATGGTTTGTGGTTACTGAAAGGAGTCACCTGTCTGCAGATGACTGCCTTTATAAAGCCATATCTCCACATGGCTCGTCAGTTAAGAGGCTGAGCAGCAAAGGAATAAAAAGAAAAAAAGATCAAATGGCTCAACAGCTGAAGCAGCTGCAAGATGAAAGTTTCAATTGTACAGAAATACTTTCCAAGTTTAACTGAAAATAAGATTTCTATTTCCCCAAGAACAGGGAAACCAAGTGGTGTGCTTACTCAATGAATAATAAATTTCACATTGAACTATCTTTATCATATGGTAGAATAAAATAGATAAAAAACTATGAAATACTGCAGAAAAAAAATTAGATAATGAAGAAAACATGACATAAATTGCATATAGAAAGGTACTATTTATAATGTTTTACAAGCAACACATATGATACTTTTCATAATCACACTCTTCAGTGTCACAGTTCAAGTCAAGAGCATTTCAGCTGAGAATACCTGTGGAACTTAAATACAGACATTTCTCACTTCTGCTTCTGAAGGCTTAAAGCCTTAACATAAACATTATGAGAAAAAGTAGGCCCACCTTTAGAAAATCTGCTAAACCCACAAAGCTAATGCCACCTCTAGCAATAAACAGTGCCCATGGTAACTCCTTGGTCATTTCAAGCTTTCTGGAGAAGGTGAGAAGTTTCTCCAGCCCATGAAGAGAATGCCTGCAGTAACTCCAGCCATGAGCTCATTAACATTTGTTCCCAATAAAGGCAGCCCAACAGCTGAAGAGTGGGGGCCACAAGGAACCCTCACACAACCAAGTAATGGCTCAGACCACAGCTGTTCCAAAGTTGTTCTGTCCTCACTCCTAAAGCTTAAGGGTACAGAGCACACGAAAGAACAATTGTGAAAAATATTTTAAAAATATACTTTGGAGTATCTGCTAAGGTTATCTCAGAACAGGCAAAGTCATGTTTAAGACAGATGTGTAATTTAAAAAGAGAAGACTGAAAGCACAAAAGAGATGGTGAGTCTAGCTGTAAGGGTTTTCTTGTAATTTTCTTTTCATTATTAACCTGTGGTACAATATCTGAAGGGAACACACACGAATACTCCTAAAGGGGCTTCTTTCTTTCCTTTTGTGTTTAACTTGAAAAAACTTGTGCAACTGCCCATATCTGAAAGATAAAAGAGCTGCTTCACTGAGGCAAAACATCTAGTTGATGAATCAGTCACCCAAAATTATAAAAACAGAGAATACATTTAAAAACCAGCTGTACTTTACATCTAAAAAATAGCATTAGTAAAGAATGTGCTATGTTGAGTATTCAAGAGCTTAACAACCTTGATTCATTAGACAACATGCATTTATTCTCTATCTTGTGGAGTATGAAACTCAAAATTAAATTAAAGTCCAACTCTTGGCACCTTTCAACAAATTGCCTACCTTTTCCCCTTATAAGAGCTATGAAGAATTTGAGCATTCAGTATATTCCATGGGAAGAGAAAACACTACATTATCTACTTTATATTTGTCATGCTATCTTAAAAAGCCTGTAGCCATAATTCCAGCTGAAAATGCCCATTTCAAATCAAGGAAGGCTAATGTTTATTGATCCTGTCATGGACCAGTGACACGTGAGCATTGGAAATTCTGCTCATTTGAGTCTGACAATTGATCTGTGACAGAGGACAGTCTAGCAGACTTTGTTTTCATCAGTAAAAAAATCCATTACTTTTCAAGTCTACAGAAGAGAAATGTTAGTTCTGTTTGCATTTTTAATGCCAGATTTTAATTGGGAAGTCAACACAATAACTGATTAAATTGGGAAAAGATGAGGATTATGGTGAGGGTCACAGGATCCTGAAAACAAGGCCTGGCAGCAGATGAGTCTGGATTACTCAATATCTCTTCAAAGAGTGTTCAACAGCCACACTTTGCTAAAGTAATCAGCTCCCATAAGGAATACTTCAGCTGAGTATTTGTCAAGTTATAACAATCACAGAACTGTGCAACAGCCTGACTGACCTCTCTAGTCCAATCTTTCATGGGAAAGGGAGCCTTGCTGAGGTTATCTGGCACCCTGTCCAGTCACAGCCTGAAAGTGTCCAGTGGTGGGGACTCTACAACCAATTATCTACCAAGTCACGAGACATCACTCAACTTCAGAAAGATAAAAGCTAGATTGTCATTCTCCTGTTACATTTCACTTGCTTCTTTACCTTCTGCACACACACAACTGCAGTCCATTTTTCTTTTTTCTTATGCTGAAGTACAAGGCTACACAGTTGAATCTTGCAGCCAAAGCCATTCACTAATCCTTGAACTACGAATTCTAATGTGTGAAGAATAAATTCATGGTACAAAACAAAACAAAAAGTTCACACTATACTTGATTCATGTAATGACATAGGTTTTTCACTACAGTCCATTTTGCACAACATAAATTGCAGACACTCAAGCAACTAAGCTTGAAGAAACTCACTTGGTACACACTCAGCAATTAGGCTTTGTCCTGGCCATGGCATGCCCTGGTATAAGGATCTGTTCCTTATCATGTGGATGTATTTTTATTGTAGCATCCTCTGGCACGAGATAAAGCTCTAAACCCAAACTATTTCAGACTTGCCTTTCTACCACTGACACCTACAACTCCTTTCAAAGGAAGGCAGTTATTCTTTCAGAATATTTGTGTGTCTATTCTTGATACATAAACTGAAGAATTTTAATGACACCAAACCAGTCTAGCCAACATTTTGTAAGAACCAACCTCCACCTGCAGTTCAGCTTTAAGAACTTTTTCTAAAAGAAGGTATACTAGCTGCCACACAAATCTGCTGTTGGTCTTCACTCTGAGGCTCTCAATAATGATGCCTGGTACCAATGAAACAATTTAGAACTGCAGCATAACTGTTATGCAATACCAGAAGAGTCCTAAGGTGTTTTCAAAGTTCTCCCTGGATGCTTGTATGAGAATATGTGAACTCTATCCCTACAATGTTCACCAAACACAGAAGTTTCTAAAGATAACTTTTTCAACCTAAAAATAGAGCAGCAATAAAGAAGGTAATGTGAACAGGTTTAGTGCTGGCTCACAGCTGTGACTAAGTCCTAGCAAAATTAGCCTTAAAAAACTTAAGTGAGTAAAATTACTTTGACTAACTCCCCCATTCCAGCTGAGAATCAAACTGCATCAGCACTGCCCATTTTCTCGTGTCTGGAAGGGTGAAAGTCGTTGGAAGACAGCACCAACATAAGATAGGTTGAAAAGAGTTCCTCCTAATGTCACAGATACAAAGTAATCAGGACAGCAATACACAAAGGGTTCTTTTAGCCATGTGCAAAACTTTGGGCTCAAGGGATCCGATATATCCAAGCACAAAGCTGGCACTTCTGCCTATAAGATAAAGGCACCAAAAGCTTACCCAAATTTTGAAGACCTCTAAATTCATGTTCTACAGTCCTCTAGTCAGAGCATTTCAATGGTAATATTCTAGAATCTATTCAATGATTTCAGGATTTGGAAGCAAGTGACCTCTGTAAGGCTTACTCAGTTTAGCACAGATAACAAGTAATTCTGTATCAAGTTCTGAATTCTAGACAAAACCAGAAGAAATCAAATAACAAACAGTTAAATGAATCTTCAAAGACCTAACTTCCTGCTTGAATATTTTTCAGCAGCCTAGCTTTAGACAAAACTCCAAGCTGATGCATTTTCATTTTATGTATTTGGCATATATATGCCAGTTCCCTACTTGTACTTGTCTTTCACTTGTGATGATTTTTTTTCCCTCCCTTAGGACAGAAAAACAACTGGGAAACAAGATATAAATGTGTTTTTAAGCTTATGTAGCTGGACTTCTAGCAGCCCTTTCAGTATTGACAGCTACATAAATTCTAATGTCAAAGCCTAGGTGCTATTCTTTGCACATTCCAATAATCCTCAGGAGCTGCTTCAGCTGCATTAACTGGAGAAAGTGGCTCAAATTTAATTCATTCTGGGAAGCAATGCAGAGATTCCTGGAGGATTGCAACAACAGTTGACAAAGCAATTTAACAAGAGCTCCAAGTTCTACATTGCTTATTTCTCCCTGTTTGCAGGGTTGAACACTGCACAAGTTAATTGCTGTTGCATTACAAAGTGTTTCACAAGATTTTCATAAAAGCATTTTTTTTCCTGAAATGAGATTACATAACTTTGTTCTCTAACTATTCACTCCACTAAAAAATGGAAGGATTCGTGTGATACATTTTTCCTTAGAAAATTCAAAACATATTTTGAGAAGCATGTTTATAAAATCTTCAGCTTTAAAGAGCCAATTTGTACAATAGATCTTGATGGTATTTTTCCTACGTAATAAATTGCATTCCAGTGAGTATGCTAGATAAATTAGATATTTTACACAGCACTGAAAATTTAAAAAAACCCCAAACACACTATAAACTTCAAAACTGAAATACTAAAATCATTCACAACTCAGAGAAATCATATCAAAAGATATTTTACTGGGATAACAATATTCACTCAGAAAATGTAGTATTTTATCCTATGTATGAAATAATCCCTATGTGAAATAAATGCTGCAAGTGCAAAAAGTAAAACACATAAACCCAATGACATACCTTTAGATGTACTTGAGAACTTGGAAACCTGTTCATCTCCTTCCTGCTGTGCTATAAGACACCTTTGCAGTGGCAGAGAAACTTCTAAAATTATTCCTGTAAAACTAGTAATTTTGTTCAGCAACACATTAATTACATGCTAAATTTAGCACTACTTTTGCTTAATTACACCAAGTGTTTCTGCAATGCCTAACGACAAGCAGAAACAAAGGTGCTTCCTATGCAGCCTCTTTTGCAAGAAAGGGGAGGAGGGAGAAAGGGGAGCTCTCCAATCACAGTTTTAGTTTCTGTACAGGGCTGGTAAAAAAACCCAGCTAAGTGGATCCCTGTAGAAGGAGAAACAACCTCATATTTTATCAGACTAATCAAAGTCTAAAGCAGAGAAACTATAGGTCAACTTGCACAGCCCAAACTCAGAACCACTCTGTGATACTTGTTTCATCTATTTGTGTTTATCAGTTTTGGAACTGTTTGGGACTGACAAAGATTAACATTGTAGTGCACAGATTTTACTCATGACACACATACCACAGGATTTACATTCTACCAGAAACTATGGAATAGCCTATGCTAAAGCAAGAACTAAAAGTGTAGTAATTTGATACAGACTCAACCCATATGTTGCTCTCTGATATAGGGCTGCAACAAGGCAAAGCAGAAGCAGCTNACTCATGACACACATACCACAGGATTTACATTCTACCAGAAACTATGGAACAGCCTATGCTAAAGCAAGAACTAAAAGTGTAGTTGTAGTAATTTGATACAGACTCATCCCATATGTTGCTCTCTGATACAGGGGTGCAACAAGGCAAAGCAGAAGCAGCTGCTTATATACTACTTTGGATAAAGAATTTCTTAGCCAAATTCAAACCAATTTTAAGATAAAATCTCATTTCAAATAAATTTTAAGGCTCACATACAGATCACTTAAAACTATAGGGGCTGTCCTTTAATTTCTTCAAATTTGTGAGTATGAACATAAATAATAAATTTGGTCCAAGCTCAATGAACAGACAAGACATCCATGATACCCCAGGCACCTTTCCCAGTGCAGACAACAACTAAACAAAGAAAACCACAAAATGTTCTGCAGGACTGTTCTTAGATGCTCTCTGCTCCCCAATCTAAGCACCTGCCCGAAGAAAAATAAATCTGGTGGAACAGTAGTTTGCTCAGAATAGCCAAGAAAGCAGATTTGTATCACAAGTACAGTATGACAGAACAAAAGTAACAGGAATCCAACTAAATCTACTTCTTGAGTTCCAATAATTCTAAAAAAAACCAAAACCAAACCAACCAAAAAATTAAAAAAAAAAAAAAACAAGAAACAAAAAAAACCCAAACCAACAAAACCCAAACATAAAACCCAAGTGAACAAAAAAACCCTCACAAGACCAAAACACCCAAAAACACAAACCTAAAGAGGTTTCAATAAGGTAGGGAAGCAGTTTTTCTTTTTCAGTCTAGGAAATGACAGCAATGGCATGGGGGTTTTGTACACCTAGATTTCACCCTGGGATAAAGAAAAATAAAGGAAAGAAGATACTAACATTATAAAAAACTGCATCAATTTTTGAAATTAAATATTGAATTGAAATTCAAAGCTACTTCTTCAAAACTTGGTTTAACAATAATGTGCCAACAGATTAATCTAAATTACCTGCTAGAAGCTTCAAAACAATTATTTAGCATTCACTTTTTTTCCCTATAAATACTGTATTTCACTGCATAAGAATATCAGCATTAGACCTTAGAAACATCTACATTATTTACAAATGAATATTCTAAAAGTAAAAAGGCAAAGACTTCTGGCTCCTTTCTACTTGGAACTTGTTTAACTTTAAAAAGTATTTCAATTGTCTTCTGGTACTTCCACTCCAAAATATTTTAAGCTAAAAAATCAAGAAAACACCCACAAATTTACCTTTAAATTGATTAATTTATTATCATTTTATACTAATTTTCTATTCACCCATGCATTTAAAACTGGTAAAAATCAAGAAACAAGTTCAAGCACATCTGCAATTCCCTTAACTCCAGACAGTGTAAGGGCAGGCTCTGAGTGAAGAAGTGTCACATCTTTCTCAGCTATATTTGAGCAGCTCAGGGAGCACAGCCTCAGCTGCCAGGGCAAACAGCAGTGCTGCATTTACACCCATCCCATTTCCCTTCCTTTATTACACCTGACCATCTCTGGCATGCATCTGATTATAAAAGCACTTACACAGAGACTTGCTTACACTCAACATTCACTTCACAGGTCAACTTTACAGAAATTATTCCCTGCACTACATAGCTCAATACATCACCTTGTCATGGCATAAATTCATTCCACTACAGTGACTGATATTTGTGCCACATCCCCAGTCATCCCTCCTGACCCACCCCTGTGCCATGGATTCTGTTTGGGAAGTCAGGTGCTAAGCTTTATCCAGGAGAAAATGACTCTGCAAAAGTAAAAAGCTTCTTGCTGGATCAGAGAACTGACCCAGACACAGCACAGCCAGATAAACACAACCACCACAGAGCACATAGCAAGAAAAAATAGCTGAGCACCAGAGAAAAACCCTGATTTCCTGTTTTGGTCACAACACAGACTCTCACTGGTTTGGAGGTAACCTATTACTGCCAGTAGAAGCAGCAACACACTTTGGAGCCAGCTTAACAAGCTACAAGATGTTATGCAAACAGAAAGGATGGGCAAGTACACAGACCACACACAAGATACCCTTCAGAAGGCAGCTGGCACACTGAAAGAAAGGCAGAAAGGTCTTCCCCATTGCTTATGTGTAAGCAGTAGGCACACAAGTGAGAGATTCTATTATTGCCTTTGGGAACATAAATCAAGCCCATTTAATAACACTGACACTTCACTGTCCATGTCACACAGCTGAGGAGTTTGTATGGGGTTATGTAGGGAGAGAGCATGGTCAGGAATGGAGTGGTGACACCTCTGCAGGAATATTCACAACTCGTTTGAAATGTGAGCAACTTCAAAGAACACTCAACCCTCCCCAGACAAAAAACACCACACCAGCACTAAGTGGTATCTACCAGGGGCCACTAATGCACACTAAACACAGCACACACAGCTCCCTCTGCAAGGGGAAGGAGAAGGGTACATTATTGTGGGGCCATTTGGCCCCATCCACGTTTCACTTCCCCAACTCCAAAATTTGTATGGGGTTTATAGGTGGCAGTGTCCTGATTCAAACAGAACATTGCCCTCACCACAAAGGAGCCCCTGCACCCACACTGCAGAAGAGAATGGATGACAGAACTAGAAGTGCCTACCTGTCCTGAGAAGCTCAGCTTCAGCAATCTGATAAAATATTACTTCAGCATTATTTTAATATTACTAGATCATGTGAGAGTAACAGATAATCACACTATTTTTTAAATAGCTGTCCCCAAAGCCACATTAGAAGAAAAAAAACACATTACCTACAGAACAGCTCTATGTGAAGTGGAAAAGAGGGGAAGTTCACAGTAACAAATATAACAAAAGCTAGAAATGACAGAAGACAGCAGAATGAACACAAAAGGAGTTGTATTGGTAGACTGCAAATATATTTAAAGCTCCTTAATTATCCTTACTGTAACAATCTTTGCAACAATGCTACCACTCACTTTAATGCAGAAAAAAAGGCAGAAGATGAATGCTGACAAATAATCTTATTTGAATGATACAATTATTAGCCTTCAAATTAGAAATTAAAAACCAGCTTTTGTTCAAGAATTTTAAAATATAATTTGGGATGCTCTAGCACACTCAGCATGAAGACACACCCGAACAAAGCCCAGGCACTCCCACCTCTATGCTCCTGAAGGGAACCTTTCCCCCATCCCTGGAAAACAACCTGAGATGGTACAGAACAACCTCCAGGCCCTGGCCATGCCCCTCCTGCCTACTGCACAAATTAACCTGTGACCAGGTTACAGAACCAGGACAAGCCAATGAAAACACAAGTGAGATCCCACCTGAGAACATCAAGCTGATAATTATTATTACACAGTAAAAAGAAAGATACTACACAAACAAATTCTTAGCATCACTTCCTTTTCATGAGGACACCATCCTGAGTGATGGTGACTATGATGAGGACCTAAGTTTCAACACAGCACTGAACCTGCTTTCACAAGGTATTCTGATCAAGATGCAGAATAATACAAGCTCAGTCTGATGTTACATTAATTTTAAGCCCTGAAAAGACAAAGTCAATAAATATTACATAGCTGGATGTGTTCACCAAGCTACTGTTAGGCTATTTACCATTATTATGGTGACCTGTGAACAGATCAGGAATGTTGATGCCCAGACAAGTTTAAAAAAAGCCTGAGGAAATATAAAATAAGACCAAAATCAGTGCTGACAAACCTATCTGGACAGTTTGCTGAAATGAGCACAACCTAAAGACCCTAATTTGCATTTCACTTTGGACTGTACCAAGACAAAGTTTAATTTCCCTGTCTCATAAATATGAACTAATACTTTAGGCATCAAGTTTGAGGAATTCTGAAAGGGAGCAGAACACTCAGCTGAAGGTGCTCAATGAATTGTAGGATATGAATGAAGTGCTGTTAGGTAGAAGTACAGATTATCTGACTGTACCTCAGAGAGATTACCCTGTTAGAGGCAGCAGGACTAGTTAGCTAACTGGGCACATAACAGGGTTGTGCTGGACTCTACACCCATTTTATCTAAATGGGAAATTTTCTTTGTGGATGCATCAAATTCCAACAGGGATTCATTCACACAAGTCCTGTGGATGGTTTTTTTTCAGAAAAGATCAGATGATTACAAATGATTCTTTCCTGGATTAAAATCTATTAATCATTCTTTTCCATTTCTTCTGCGTATTATTAGCAACTGCATAATCAACCTAATTATATATTTTAAGAGCAGCAGCAATTAAAATCTGTTTAATGAAATGATAATATCTTAAAATGTCTATAGAATGCTAATGCATGATCCACATACCAGAACTGCCAGCTCATTAAAGCCATCTCCAGGACACGCTCCTGAGGATACAGCCAAATTGGCAGCCCATGGAGGATACAGCCAAACTGGCAGCCCATGGAGGGTACAGCCAAATTGGCAGCCCATGGAGGATACAGCCAAACTGGCAGCCCATGGAGGGNCTCCTGAGGATACAGCCAAATTGACAGCCCATGGAGGACCCCAGAGTGGAGCCATGAAAGCCCAAGGGAGGCTGTGACCCCACCATGGGAAGCCCAGGCTGGAGCAGGCTCCTGGCAGGAGCTGTGACCCTGTGGGGGCTGCACAGCAGAGCAGTTTGTGAAGAACTGCAGCCTGAGAGAAGGACTCATGCTGGAGAAGTTTGTGGAGAGCTGTCTCCTGTGGGAGGGACTCCACGCTGGAGCTGAGAAAGAGTGTGAGGAGCAAAGAGCAGCTGAGAAATGTGTGAAGAACTGACTGCAACCCCCATTCCTTGTCACCCTGTGCCACTCAGGCAGAAAAATCAGGAGTGAAGTTGAGCCTATGAAAAAGGGAAGGGTTTGTTGAAGGTGTTTGAAGATTTGGGTTTATTTCTCACTACCCTACTCTGATTTGATTTGCAATAAGTTAAATTAATTTCCCTGAACTGAGTATATTTTGCCCATGATCATAACTGGGGTGTAATCTCTCTGTCCTTACCTCTCTTGTGACTCTTTTGTTATAGTTTCTCTGCCCTGTCCAGCTGAGGAGAGTGACAGAGTTGCTTGGTGGGCAGCTGGCATCCAACTATCGTCATCTCACCACAGGCCATCAAAGGCACAGTAACAGAATAAAACTTTTTTTCACTTAACTTTCCATTTAGAACTCTGTTTGCTTAAGACAGCATGGAGGCCTGCTTTGGGAAGGGGCACTATGAATCAAAAGCATTGATTGATCAAACTTCATCCATATGAGCTGGTTGTCACTACTTTCAGTTGCACCAGCTTTCAAAAATTACAAAACCCTCAACTCTCAGAGCCCTAACATAATAATCAGTGAGCAGGCAATCCTCCCAGGTGTGGGTGTAACAGTTTCTAAGCATTTAATTACCCAAAAGAGGAAAAGCAAACCACTCAATTTATTTTTATCTGTATCTGAATGACACTAGACTGACAGCATTCTTTATACGAAGCTCTCTAACACAAAAAAAACCTACAGAGAAGTTGTGTAAAGGAAATGGTTACCCCCTTTCTCCTATATAAAACAGTGTGTTCACATTTTGGAAAGAAACTGTAACCTCACTCGACACAGCAAGAACTCAGGAATAATTTCCTTTAAATGATTTCCCTCTAGACCTTAAAGCAAGCTGTTCAGCAGCTCCTACAAGTTAAGCATAATTGCATGTTGACCAGATATCAGATTACTTTGAGTGCTTAGATAATTTCAGGTAACTGTAAAATGAGTTTTGAAGCCTTTATCTTAAACTATTAAGGGAAGAAGAGAACCTGAAGACTTTGGAAAAAATGGTTTTGAGAATATTATTTAAGGACTGTGGAAGTCAGCATGCCGACAAGTTGATGTTGCATACATGTGGCTCCATTAACTACAGAGAGTTCATTTAACAGATCTGTACCTGTTTATTATCCATTTATCACTTGCCCCGAAAAGAAAGCAACATTGTTCCACTCAGCAGGAAGGCAGGTATCTGTCAAATTGCCAAGAAAGCCTCAGTTAAGGGAAAGGACAAGAGGTGTAAGTCCCGTTTGCCCCACGACTCATTGCAGATTATTTATTGAAATCTGTACTTCACATTACCCCCTTTAAAAAGGGCACATTAAGCATATTCACCCTGCACCTTTTATTTAACCTATTAAGTCAGAAATTAGAAAAAAACCCCAGCTCATTATATCCTTTGTCATATTATTTTAAAGTTAATCAAGTATGACTGTGAATCTACTATTGAGAAAAAATAAAAAATATTTTAAAATATTCTTATTTCAATATTCAGCTACTATTACTATGCCAGGTAAGAAGTTCTGTGTAAGTTGGTTTTGTAAGCCAAAAGCCTGGCTGTGAGATGCCAGGCACAAAAGCTCTGCTAGGCCTTTCAGAGCCCAGTGAACACACACATTCTGTTGCTACAATCACCAGGCAGCAACAGATTTACCTGTATGTGGGAGAGATGGACTTACCATCACACATGAAGGGCAGATTTATGAGCCTTGTTTGTGCTACTCATGCACAAAGACACAATAAAACAAGACAGAAGGAATATCACACTTGTGCAACAAGGACTTCAGGATGAACTGTACAGTAACACCAAGGTCAGCCAGTTTTATTAGTAGCAAATGACTTATTACTTTATATCAAAAGCCAAGAGGCTGCAAGTGCAGCAGGATTCCAGGATGCATTAATCACAACAGGCATAAGAAGATCCTTAGAACATTCTTTCATGCTCACAGTGTCACTTAAAAGTCTGAGTGGTGCCCATTTGCAGGGCATATACTATGTTACATTTACAAGGTTATGTCAAAAGATGACATAAAATCCAGCCTTTCTGGTTTCAGTAAAACTCTGTCAAAGAAACATTTATTAATACCATACAGACTTCTCATTTTTACCATTTCTTCTCTTTATATTGTAGTCTGGTGTGTCATTTATTGCTCTAGGGTAAGTGATAAAAGGCAAAGAAGGTTGTTTAAAACTTTTCATCTATAGTTGTCTTGAAATTAGTTCTTAAAGCAGAGTCCTACACAAGCAAAAAGGGTTAACAAAATGCACTGGCCCAAAGCCAAACAGTTCAAGACACAGTTTTCCAATACCATCAAAATATTTACAATACCTTGGGTAAGCCAGAAAATTTTAAAAATATTTGCATAATCTAAAAATTTGAACCAAACCACCTTATTTAAAGCCTGAGAGACATTTTCTTTTTGCCTTGGAGCTCATTCCTGTGCAGTGTAACAATAGCCAAGTTAGTTCTACTCCTATTTACTAATTAGGGCTGGGAACCTCCTCAAATATTGACACATCCTGTCCACCAAGATCCACAGGACTCTAAGCAGGTGCACCAGTGGCTCCAGCAGAATCCCTCACTCTCCAAGGAGCACTCATCAAGGCAGAGTCTAGACCAACACCATCACAGAAATTTGGATTATTCCCCTCCCCTAAGCAAGGCACCTTAAAGGATAACACATAAAGGAATAACACTCAAGCCTTATGACTAATTGGCCTGTGGAGGCTGTGAACCACCCCCAGAGTACAGCAGCTGCTTTACTGTCAGCTCCAGGTTATTCTTCTCAACCCCAGTGAGCCAACCAGCCACGTAACATTCATATTAAATACAGCATTCTAGTCAATCACAGAATACTTGGCTTGGTTTATCTCAGCACAGGAGGAGAGTGACAGAGTTGCCTGCTTCTTCCTTTTCATCTCCTGGCAATAGTTCATTGTTACATTAAGTCAAAAACCATAACTGGGTTTAGTTGAAAGGAACAGTGTTACCTCTTGAAGTTCTGGGGATTATGACAGAGTTTGGATTAAATCCTATGTTACAAAGAAGTTTTTAATCTCACGGACTAGTCTTAAATTCAAGCATTAGAATAATTCATTCCAAGTCTAAGGCAACAAGAAAGTTATTAAATCATAGTATTTTTTCAAAAAGCAGAGATTCTAAGAACCAAAAAGGCACTCATGTATTAGTTTCTATGGATTTTTAAAAACACATATTAAAAAAAAAAACTCAAACCAAATCAAAAACCATCTTCAATCTGCATGTACTCTTCTCCTGCTTTAATGCACAAAGAAGATGCAGGTTTCCCAGGAGCTGCTACACTAAGAAAACCAGACACCAACAGAGAAACAGAAAGGTACCTTTTAGCCACTGTGTATTACAACACAGATTTGTACAAGCACAGGCAACTTCTGACAGGCAGCACTGCTGTGCATTTCATCCAACTCCTGCAATAAGCACAGCATTTTCTTGGCCTGCATTTATAGGCTACCCATTCAACCCACAGTCACCTCCAGGCTCATTTTAACCACACTCAGGGAAGCCCAGAATTGACATATGGACATCTTCAGGCACGTGGCTCACTCAGCTCTAGAGCAGCAAAAGGTGTCCATATGCTCCACAGACAGACCATGAGAACAGAAAACTTTTCATTCCTGACACTACATCAGCCAAACATGTCACCTGGTGAAAATAACAGGTTCACTGATTTCATACCAACATTCAAGTGGCTTGTCACAAGCAAAGAAACCAGACATCTACCCACTAGAAAGACACATCACCTAGGTATTTTCTGAAGGCTCTGCTTAGAAACAGTCATAGACCACAATGATCTAGACCACAGTCAAAAAGCCATTTTATTATTATGGTATTTCAAAGGCATAAAGAAGAAAAAATTGATCCAGATTTGTAAACTGCTTCCCAAAGGCAGTTTGGAGCACTTGAGCACAGAACAGTCACAGCAAGGTGGCACCTGCACACCTTTCCTGCTCACCACACTGAAGCTGTGGTGTACAGAGATCAGGGATCTCTACAATGATGCTGCACTGTGCTCAGCAGACATGCTCCTTATGCTAATATGTGCTCCTGCTTCAGCTGATTCAGTCATAATTGGCAGAATATAACTACTAACTTTGAAGGCAAATTGCAAGTTTGACAAAATATAATTTCAGGCAGGTACAGGTATAAAACAGCCAGCACATGAGCACTCAGTGTTAATAACCTTAATGGTAAAGAATGCAATTAGCAAGTTTTGACCATCTGAACCATAACTGGCAAACTCTTTTAGTTATTGCCCACCTTTAAGCAGAAACAAAAGTCATAATGTCATGTGTGCCCACCCTGGCCAAGAAAGCAACGAAGTGGTGTTTTTCCACTGGTCTAATCCCAGACATATGAGAATGATCCTTTTGTTGCACTAAAATCAGAATGAAAACTCAGTTGCTTACATAATGCAGACTTCACTATGGCTCTTATAATAATGCACTAATATTGTTTTAACTTTTAAAAGCAGGGGAAAGGTTTTTGGCTTTAAAGAAGAGCTGAACAGATGCTGGCATTAAATCCAAATTAGCAGAAGGGAATCCCTGACCCACTCCCCAATAGCAAGAGAGAACAGTCCCGTGGCAGCCTTTTAAGCAGGAGGTGGTGGAGCACAACAGAAACAAAAGTGCCCAGCACATCCACGGCTCATTTTTTTACCCCAGTCTGTGTCAAATGATCAAACTTACGCAAACAGGTACAGGAAACGTGAGCAGTGGTGTACTAGTTTTAAATTATCCTAGCTAATCTACGATTTTAATCAAGTAATCCAAGCGTTTAAAACTGCAAGACTCCATTTAGTTTTCAAACTGTTCAGTCTACAAAGGACAGCGTAAGGCACTTTCGTCTATCTGGCTTCCTTTAGTGCTCAGGCAAAAGGATGACGGCTCAGAAGGCTGAATCTAGCAGCTCCTGAGTCACTCCAAGCAGAGACAGCTGAGAAAGAGACAGCGAGCCAGGCTGACACTGTACACATCCTCTGCCTCCCTAACCAGGTAGCCTCAGCGCACATAAAGAAATGTCTGTCTCTCACACAGACCTTTCGGTGTGGGACACGAGGAGATGATTTCCACAGCCAAAAAAGGGAAAGTCAAGAAGAAGTCAGCAACGGCAAGACCAAGAAGCTTGACCGAGCTGGGTCATTACCAGTACTCCGGAGGCGCTGAGCTGTTTAAAACCTCGCTCTCCTCCGTAGAAACATCTCCTCCCACCAAATCAGCATCCTTACCTGCCATCATCCGGGGCGCCGGGATTTCAAAGCCGGGAGGAAAAGCCCGGCTGCTCAAGTTTAGGACTCCATCCTCGCCTTCTTTTCCTCCCCAAACCAAAGCTGCCGCCACCACCGAGTGGGTCTCTAAACTTCCCCGAGCAGGGAGCTCTCCCTTCCTACAGGAACCGAGCCAGTGTCAGATC
>VYXF01012281.1:657001-681671 GCA_013397295.1 Polioptila caerulea | reverse complement strand
GACTCACCCCGGGGGGCTCCGACCGTCCGCGGCCCCGGGCCGGGCTCATCCCAGGGGGCTCCGACCGCCCCCGGCCCGGGCTCGGCTCACCCGGGGGCAGCGGCAGCCAGGTATCCGAGTGTAGCAAAGCGTGACAGGAGCGCTGCGGAACGTGGCAGGGCGCGGCGGGAATAACACTGCGTCCGTGTCCCGTTTCCACTGCGGGGCACCGTGAATAAGCNGGGAAGTGTCGGGGACTTTTCCGCGCCCGGCAGCGGTGCTGGCGCTGACTCCGCCGGCGCTGCGGCACCGGGAGCGCCCGCTCGGGGCCGGGCCGGGCCGGGCTCGCAGCTGCCCCGGGCACCGGTCATAGGACAGGGCCACCTCTGCACCTCTGCCATGGCACTGCTGCTCTGCTTACACCGCCCTCCGCGCACCTACGCGGTTCTCGCCTGGTATCAGGTCTGTTACTCTCGCCTTCGCCTGTGTTTCGGATTTATTTGTTTTAGACAGAGCACTAATTCAAGTTCCAAGCAGCAGCCACCACGGTGACCTTCTGTCGTCCCTTCAGCCTTTGCCTTCTCCGCCGCTAGTTTCTGACTTCCCTCCCATCTGCCCTTCTCATCACTGCGATGCCTGGAGCGCTGTCCCCGGGGACAGCCTGGTTTGAGGACAGCAAGAGCTCTGGATCACTGGGTAGGGCTGCAAAACAGCCCTAAGAGTACTTTCCTCTTGGCCGTGTTTCTTATGCAAGTCCGCATACAATCAGATCGACGCCAAGTCTTCCTGTACTCTTTCACTCAGTCTGTGACTCATTAACTTAAGTTTTAAATTCACTTAGATTAGTTCAGGAGGATTGTAAGACCATTAGCACTGGGATAAAATTTACCTTCTGAATATCCTTGACAAACAGATTTGAATTAGTTGCTATTAACATTACTGTGAAATTTGGTCAGGTTGGTAAGCTTCCTAAGAATGAACATGATTTCCCCCTTCCCTAGTTTCCCTTTCTTCACTCTCCTGTGTTGAACATTAACAGTTCACCTTTAAGAGGAGAAATCTTGTAATTTACTGTTTCTTACACTTCTGACCAGAGCTACACTTTAGTTTTGTACAGTCTCTCTGGTTAATGTGAGATCAAGCTTTCTTTACAGCACACTACAAGGGACACATACAATCATAAATACAGCTCTCTCTGTAAGGAATTAAGCTTCCGTTTTGCCTAGAGCATTGTCAAAGCTGGAAATTCTTCGTGCCAGAACACTTAGACTTTCTTCAGTCTAACATCAAAACAGTCATTCGTCTCTTTGTTTGCTCAAATAATGCTCTAACTTGTTCAAAGATGGAAGAAACAGAACAGGAATTCAGCGTAAATCATAGCAGACCCCGGTAGAACAGAGTTCATACTGTGATGAAAGGGAATCCCAGTTTGGCAGAAGACAGAGCCTGCAGCCTGGGCTGGGCTGACACAGAAAATCCCCAACTATTCCACACAGAGTTCATTGAATGCCATCACCTTGTGCCCCAAAATCACTCCACTGTGCACAAAGCCAGTGCTGATTGCATCTACACCACTCCCTGCGAAAACCAGGGCCCACATTCTCATCTTAGGCCAGACTGGGGACAATTACTGTAGGAGTAAGAAATGTATCTTCAGGTCCTGAGTCTGGAGGCACAACCCATCAGACAGTCTTTTGACAATGAAGAAAATATTCTTCAAATCAGCTATTCCCATGCACTGACTTTGGTAGGCTGATATACTGCTTATACATTATATATATATATTTATTTATATATATAACATATAATTATATATATTATAATATGTACATGGAAATTGTAAACTTATTACTCTATTTACATGTATTTTACTGTNTAGTGGAAAGGCAGCATGTTATTTTGGGAGTCATCTTCATATGGAATTTGAACTGGTTCTGGCTTCCAAGGGAGTGGAGATTGATCTGAAATGAGGAATTTACACAACACTTTTGTACAAACAACTGGACTCAGATTTTAGTACAACCTGAGAAATAACAACTGTGTTTTCCAAAGTTTCACTGAAACATCTTTATAATTCAACTGCTATGAAACGTATTTATAAATCCTTTGAAATAATAATTTTGAAGATTAAAAAAAGCAGGACTATTAGCTGGAAAAATAAAGCTTACCAAAAGGCAATTTTTATGAATATCTTAATATTTGGAGTTTTCTCAAGGCACCACTTTAGGGAATAGTATATTCAAGCTGCTGAATATTTTTATCTACTTGCAAGATGTTTTCTATCCTTTTGACACTTCAATGAAGAATGCCTGGACACCTTTGGAAGCCAGTAAGACAATAACTGTTATCAGAGTTTTTAAAATACATTTTTAACTGCCAGGTTTTTACCCCATTCCAAGTGTAGCATTTGAAACAATTTGGAAAGCAACATTAGAGTCACCTTTGTGTACTTTTGGAATCAACACTATTGCTCTTCCTGTGAAGAAAGCAGAATTGATCTGCACTGGGGTTAATACACATGTAGGGACAGGAATTTGACTGCATACTTATAGTAACAAATTTTAATGTCTCTATAAATAAATACAGGGCTTGAGGCTACATGCACTGAATAAATACATATATGCACTAGGAAAACTGCTTGGGGAAATACACCTCAGTGGTTAATAAAGTACTATTTCTTTCAATGTATCAAATGTAAATTAGCTTTATGTATATTCAAAAATTATGTTTTTCTCATAGTGAATTAAAAGAGATCAGTGGTCTAGTTATACTTATCATCAGTGATGTAAGACCCCAGCAAGATGACTCTGTTATGATGCCATAAATAATTTACTTATGTAGAGAATCACACTTTACCATATTAATCATTCTGATTTTAGTACTTTGATATCTTTTTCCTAAGTATTAAAAAGCAGTTGTTCTCTGTACATTTTCATTTATATTAAAAATGTGACATCCAGTGAAAGATTACCTTAATCTTTTTCCTTAGAAGAACAGTTGACAGTCTATCCAGCTCCACTGGTGAGCATTTGATTCAGACTGTTAGGAACAGGACAGGAAGTTTGTGGGGAAAAAAAAAATCCTCTCATTTTAGATAAGTATCCCACGGTTATTTTTACTTTTAACACAATCTATTTTTAAATATGCTTCTTGTTTCTTCTGCTGTCCTCAGAAATCCCATGTGTCTTTTTAGGCACTAGTACTTTCCCTGTAAAGAAATTCTGTTTCTTGCCTTCACACAGAACAAATTTTGTGTTTCTCCACTGCTGCCACAACATTTCAGCATTCTCTTCAAACTCCTTCTCTCTTGCTAAGAAACTCCATGTGTTATAACCTTTATTTATGCTTTAAATGTAAATTTAAATCCTGAACCATATTTTGATTGCAAATGTACTGCTATTAGTGACTATATATGCCAACCAATGACAACAAATTTCAAATTAAATTTAATTCCACTCCAATCAATCAATTGCATTATTTCACAGCCCAACTTTCACTAGGAAAGAACCTTTGAAATAAAAGCCATGTTCATGTCTGAAATACTTTTTGTTGTCTCCTTGTTTTTCACAAGTGTTCTTTTAATTACTGTTTCTTACTGTCCAAGCTTTCTATTTCACAACAATTGCCTATGACTACCTCAGATGTGAATGACTGGCTTTTAAGAGGTGCAAAATTGAGAATAATTAAGGCATAGAAGACTTCTTGTCAATAGTAAAGGTATCTATGTCATCATAATAACTGGGAAAGTTCAATTATGGAGAGCTTGCCTAGGCTTTGATGGCAACTTAAAAAAGGTGGAAAACCATAGTCTAGCCCACACAACTTCCTACAATTCAGTGTAAAACAATAAAATTTTCCAATATGTTCCTATTTCTTCTTAATAATCGATTTTTAAACAAAACTGTGGCTAAAGTCAACTTTCCCCAGCTATCCATGTTTGTTTTCTGTAGAGAAGACAGGAATAAAGTTTGTTTGTTTTGTTGTTTTTTTCTTTTTTTTTTTTTTTTAAGAAGCCCTGCAGGTCAGCATAAATGGATACCTCTGCACCACAGGGAACAGAGTCCTTCCCACTGACCTGAAGGCTGGAGTGAACTCTTGTCATAAAGCAGGCAGGGAATGTCAGCTCCCTTCTGTAATTTCTGTCCAAACCAACTGAACAGCAACTGCTTGAGCAACAGCACCAGTTTATAGTGACACAGTAAAGCCCTTCCTTTACCACAGATAAATGAGCTCTGCCTGACATGTTCTGCTGAAGAAATGCAGGGCTATATATCTTCTGTGAAATGTCTATTGTTTTGCAGAGTTTATAGCAGGAAGTGAATCAGGAGACAGGGACATTTTAGGCAGAAGTCCTATTGTAAAGCCAACAGTAATGAAGTAGCTTTAGGAATAATACTGTTTCTTTTATACTAATTAAGTTCCTCAAGCCATGTACAGAAGCCATTCTCTGGGAATCTTATTAATTCCTTCCATGTCAAAGAATTAATAGGGAGAAAGGTTAGTGCCCAGGAAGCAAGCCCTACTATTCAACTTTAACAATAAACTCCTTCTACACTGATGCCATTGTAACAATTCCTGTAGCTGTTTTAGAGCTGGTCCATTTAATTCTTCATACAATACTGTCCTTATGCCAGGGAGCACTGGAGCATATGAAGAACAGTATTTTAGGACTGAGACACACATTTATATCAGCTCTGCCTGGCAAGTTATTATACTAGCCAAAGTCAGAACTTTTGAGAATTGTTATTTCCGATTTATTTTGCTCCCCTGAAAGCCAAAACAGTTTCTTTGTGAGATATTGGGAGGATGACTGGCCCAAGGCCACAGTTAGTTACTCAGAACTAAGAGCTTGTCTGCTCACAGTCACTCAGATTTAAACCCTCTCAGTCAGAACAGACAGGCTTTAACTTTTTGGAGAATCAGACTCCAGCAAAAAGAGCTACCTTACCTCTGAATGAGAGCATCCACATGAGGTTGGTCATCTTTTATAACACACATCAGCACTGCTCCTGTAATCAATTCCCCTTAACTCCTGCAGCAGCCTCCTGCCTCAAGTGGGGAACACATCTCCCTCATCACCTCAGCTCCAGCTCTCAGCAGGGCATGTCCCAGGCTCTCACCAGCCTGGGCACCACTTTGGTACCATTGGTTCTGTCCTATTACAGCAAGAGATTTAATTAAAGATGCAGAAGTGAAAAGCTGAAGATTTTATCTCTGAGTAAGCAATTAAAGTTTTCCTTTCCACTTTCTCTTCCTCCTAACTCGATTTTCACCTTCACCTTTCAAGACCAGGCACAAACCAGCATCTCACAGCATAATATCCACACATCACCCTCTTCCTCCTCCCACAGAACTATTAGCTATGACTGCTTTTGTTTCCTTGGCACCCTCCAAGTCTGCAGAAAAGCTGCTTTATGCACACTCACTCCAGCTACCACAGACTCTTTCCTTACTCAAATCCCTTCAGAGAATTTTTCAACAAGTCTTAAAAACAGACATTACGTAGCAACAGAGCTTCCTAATTTTGAGTTTCTCAAGAACATTTCACTGACGTATATGAGGCCTCAAGTTCTGCACAGAAAAGGAAGAATTGCTGCTCACTTACAGATTTTTTTTTTCCTGGGGCTTGTGTTGTGGTTTTAAGCCCTGCTGGAGATGAAATACCCCCCCCCCAGTCGCTCATTTAGCTCCCTCTCTTCCCCTTCCCACACTGGTGGAATGCAGAGGAGAACTGAAGTAGAACTTGTATGTTGAGATAAGAATAGTTTAATAATTGGAAGTAAAATAAAATGCAGTAATAATGATTAAAAGTAGTAGTAGTAATAATAATAATAATAATAATAACAGGGGAAAAATCACAAGTGATGCACAATACAACTGCTCACCACCTGCAGACCCCCCTTCCCTAACCCAAATCAGCCCTGATTGACTGATTTGGGTTTGGGTTAGGGAAGGGAGGTCTGCAGGATTGGCTGATTGCTCTAACTCCCTCAGTTTAGAGACTGACCTTGACATTCCATGGTGTGGAATATCCTGGCCAGTTCAGGTCACCTGTCCCAGCTGCACTCCTTCTCTCTTCCTTTTGTGCACCGCCTCACTGGCAGAGCATGAGACAAGTTAAAAAAGCAGTCCTGGACTTAGGATAAACACAGCTTAGTGAAAACCCAAAACATCAGTGAGTTATCAACACAATTCTTATTCCAAATCCAAACCACAGCACTGCAACAGATACTAAGAAGAAATTAAGTCTCTCCCAGTTGAAACCAGGACAGTTTAGTACTGATAATCAGAAACTCAATCTTAGTATATTAGAATTCCATGTTATTTCAGTTTTGTTCCTTAAAACTCCCTTTACATACCAAGGTTTCTCATATGTTAGAAGTGAAAATATAATTAGCCCTTCAAGCTTCAACCTCTGCAAAAAGCCTGTCAAGAAAAGGAAATGAGGGGAAAGCAGTCTGATGTATATAATCATTAGACTATTGTTTTTAAAAAGAAAAAGGAATGAGATCAGGAAGAGAGGGTCATTGCATTTGCAGTGTCTTTGAATTCTTGCTCTTTAAAGAGAACATTGCATGACTTGTTTGGGTCAGCAAGATAAACTACTAGTAATATATTGGTTGGAGATATAACTAAAATGTGGTATCAACATTTGAAATCTTAATTCTAGTTCTGAGATTATTTACCACATAGTTAAAGGTTCCTATCAGGTTTTTATTTTCCTTTTTTTCTCCTAGTTAGTAATGTTTCAATGCTTTTATTTTGAGGTAGTACTGATGATTTACTAGATATTTTACAAAGATGTTTTACCCTCAAGAGTTTGAAATATGCTGCTTTCCCAATACTACACTGGGCCAGAGAGAAGGATTTGCATGTTTAGAACTGATAGGTCTGCTACAAAAACATTTTCCATATAATATATTTCTTTACAAATACTTTATTTTACTTAATGGATCTGCTATACACTGGGACAGAAATCTTTGAAAGCAACAGCAAGATTTCCAGTCCTGACTTTTGAAATATTGAATACTGAGGATGCACATGAGCTGACCCTTTCCAAGCCAGTAGAACACCAATCAACAATTAAATAAGAATAATCAGCATTAGTAATATTCCAGATAGTGCCATTACTATTTTGTGTTGTTAATGTCTATGCTCTGGAGGCCCTGATGCAACTCACTGCCTACCTGTAATAACACCAGAGCCAACACAGAGTACCACCAACAACCTAGTTTGGACAAAGATTATTTAGATGCTATTATCAGTTTTGGGTCATTGTGAAATTACAGCTAAAATTATCCCCTGGATTCAGTCTTCATAGCCTTCCACAGCAATAAATCCTAAAAAACTCAGACCTGATTTTGCTGTCATGTTAAGCCTTCCCAGAAAGGAGTGCTACTGTTGCAATACAAGAATATGACAACAACACATCCTCTGCCCCAGCCACTACAGAAATTAATCACAAGCAGAGAGAAAGCTTCATTTCCCTTCTATCACAGCACCCNTCCCAGAAAGGAGTGCTACTGTTGCAATACAAGAATATCACAACAACACATCCTCTGCCCCAGCCACTACAGAAATGAATCACAAGCAGTGAGAGAAAGCTTCATTTTCCTTCTATCACAGCACCCTTGTTATGTCACCTGCCTGTCAAAAATATAATCATACTACAACATACTATTTTCTACAGGCTCACAGTCTCTAGGGCTGTTACTACTTCCCACTTTATCCCTAACAGACAGTTGGGGGCAAAACCAGAAACATCTGCCCACTAAATATCACGTAATTAAAACAACACTACTGGTGATTAACACATCTGACTACATCTCTACTTAAGAGCAGCTTGCCTGTCATGGCTCAAATATACAAGCAAGACTTAGAGTTAGCAACTGAGAAAAGACAAATCAACCCTCCACCACCACCACCAAACCTCACACTAAAACACCCAAACAGAAAACTCCAACCCCAAAATATGAGACCTGGAATTTAGGTGAGCTTTACCATCCTGCAGTGATCATCTTGTCTTTGCCTTATTTATTTCAAGAGTCAACTAGAAGAGGCCAGTGAGGAGATTCAAGTCTGATGAAGAGAGAATCAGTTAGATTTTATTTTAGTGGAATATACAAGATTAATGAAGATTATGCTCAGAGAGACTCAGCCTACAGATTTCATTCTTTACTGCCAGGATAAACTCCAGATTCAAACCTCACACTCTGGTCAGCCCAGCCCACATCTGCCTTCCTCCCCAACACAAGCTGCTCTTGCCAGACTGTGCTCAGCTGTCCCAGAGACCACAGCTTGCTGCCCTCTTCCAGGACAGCATTCCAAAGCAGGTGAAGTGGTGCAGTTGCAGGTGGTCTGGTTTAGGTGTTAAGAAACTAAAAACTTTTGGGAGAATTAAACTTTACAAAAAGAAAAAAAGAAAAAAAAGGAAGGAGGGAGAGAGGGAGGGGGAGGGAGAATAAAAACAACCAATGCATGTTACCATTTATAAATAACCACCCAATATCTCGGGGAAAGTCAAGTGGCAGCAACAGCCAGTTACAGACCCCACTAGTTTATTTATATGCTTTGCTGTTAGAAGATTGAAATACCCATTTTTATCTTTTGCTCTTAGTTTTGGTAGCTAATCATCACCACTATTCTTATCATAGCTACCAAAAATAGTTTGCCATATTCAACAGTATTTTTGTTAAATAAAATATACAAAAATGTACAGATATTTGACTTATATACATGCATAAATACACTGGGAGATTCTGGTGCAAATAAAGATTTATCAGCAGCTTCAAGCAATGAGATTTATCACAGTATCTGGTTGTTTTGTCTGTTTTCCACAGACATGCACTATCTCAAAATAAAAATTAATGGCTAGAGAAACAGTCCATCAATATACCACTGAAACACTCCCTCAGTACATAAAACTTCCTACCTTTAAAGAGTTAGCAGCTTGGAACACTTTAAGGAAATAAAAACCCCCAATCCTCAACATATAAAGACTTGCTTAATTGTTAATACTGGTTATAAATCAACAGTTGCATTGACTGGCAACAGCCTCAAGTACTGCTAATATTTTCTAGTTGCTCTTTTTTTACTACAAGAATCTGAACCATCACTGTGAAAATATTAATACTTACCACCATCACCCTTTCATAGAATCCACAGCTCATTTATTATAGGCAGGAAGGGATAGGCTACAAGAGGAAATAAATACTATCCAGAACAGCAAGGAGTTTCTTTCAAAATACACATTTTGAGTTGCCATCTTTTTGAATGAAGTTCTTGATCATTATTGAGAATTAGTTTATACAAATTATATAAACACAATTGTATATACAGACACACTCTATATGTATTGTTGTAACACTTAGCAGGTCAGTATATGTCTAGTACAGTTCCTGGGGTCTGAGTGTTTGTTTCACTTTTCAAAGGCTGTTTTGTCTTCGTTAGTATTTCCTACATGCAATGTAGCAAAACATAGGAATCTGTTCCAAAACTTCAAGTTATTCTTGATGTCTTCCTACCAAGAGTGCAGCTGTTTTTTCTGTCATCACTTCCAGGTGGTCAGGGCAGGCTTTCCTGAATCTCTTGCACGGCTTCCTTTGGCCCCCGTGGACTGCCCAGGACGGCCCCGCAGGTCGCGATCGGTCCCATCGCTCTGCGCCATCTCCTCATCATACCTGGAGGCACAGGAAAACCCCTTCAGTGCCCTGTCCTGCTGCACAAACAGCAGTAGGTCCTGCACATCCTGCTTCTACATTCTACTCTGCTAACTAGCTAGGACTGAGTCTGATACAAGCTGTTCCACACAGCTTCACAGAGGCACAGCGTGACACGCAGCTGTGATTCTATGAATCTATAAGTTTACAGATCATTCTGAAGTATCTTCAGCCCCTGTTTGAAAGAAACAAGTCATGTGGCAGCTTTAGTTAAACTCCTGAGTTTGTGAAACTTTGTGCTTGTGAAATTCCCCATGTACTTCTGCAGGTCTGTGGTGAAGCAGAACATCAGCCTGCTGCCAGTTTAAATAACTCCTGGGCTATTGCTTCAAAGGGAGGATTGTCAGCTGCAGTGTTAGAACTCCACTGTTCTAACACTGAACAGAGTGAGAAGGGAAAGAATGAGGTGAACTAAAAAGCCATGTGATCAAACAAAAAGCATTTGATGACATGTATTTGCTAACAGCTAACCACAGTGATGAGTGGTTCTGTAAATATCTAAATCCATTACAGCCTCAGAGAACCTTGGCATAAACTGACATTTCAGCTGCTATGCTAATTCCAAGCAGAACATGGTTATAGATAGATCATTGTAATTAACAAAAGATAATACTAAAAAATATTGTAGAAAAATCATAATATATACTTATACTGTTTTATAGGTATTCATAGCAACCATGTGTACAACATTCATTAAATCTTAAATCCTAATTCAGACCACTGATATTTAACTGCTTTTACTAGCAGAGAGAAAAAGTATTTAAGATGAGTATGAACTAGTGGACCAGCTATGTACATAAAATGCATTCCTGACACACTGAGCAATTGCACCACTAGTGCTAGAGAAGCTACCCAAACATTTTCTCAAGAAGAGAAATTGTGTCAGCAGTATGGTATTCAAATCACTGTTCTTCTGCATAAAACAAATCAATCCTAGATAAATCTTGCAGACACTCCAACATAAAAATCTCAGTTCCTTTCATTTGTCTCCTTATAATATAGATCAAGGAATTTAAAATATATCTGACAATTATATTATTTATTTATTATTACATTCATTATTCACAGGACTCAAGAGGCATTATTTCTAAGAACTGAGAGAAAATTTGCATCAAATAACTTTTAAACCAGAACCAACTATTTTAACTGTTTAAGTACCATGTATATACTAACCTCCATACAATTGAAGTTCTGCACCTGCAGAAGACAAACATTTGCTTCTGTCCCTCAGTTCCAGCTGCTGGAAGCTCAGAAGGTGCAAGCAGGGGCTTATCAGACAACATTCTCTCTGGACATGGGGCAAGGGAACTCTGCTTTAACTCACTCCCACCTCCAACACAGCCCCAAAGAAATGAAGTGATACTTTGTGCACATTTTTCACATCAGAATGAAGTTCACCTTATCTTTTTGGTCTACATTACACATCAAAAAATTAGGTGACAGAAAAACATGGGCCTTTATGTGAAACATTGATAAAACTTACAAGACTTCATAATTGCCCAGGACCTCTTTTGGAGGAGATTTATTCCATTTGCAGTCAGGAATCTCCCCGTTAGGCACAGCAATGTTAAGTGTGTCATTAATAAGATTATACTTCAAGATGCGATCATTAGCGGTGCTGGAAGTGAGAGAAGGGGAAGCATTAACCTACAAAAGGGAAAAAAAACCAGTCAGGATCAGTTTTTGGAGAGTTCTTCAAGCATGTGTGATGTCTCTGTGTACCACAGGGGAAATTGAGCCTTGGTGGCTCATAGCACATCTTTCAGTTCCTCAGGCACTGGAAGGAATTCCCCACTGGGCATTTTTCTTTTTACTTAGACAGGAAAGTACCACTGTTAAATGTCTGCAGTGTCAGCCTGTAGATTTCTGTTGGGAAGAGATACACCAGGGTGAATCAAGCAAGACAGAATTTTTGTTTCACCTTCTGTTTACATGGTTACAAACCCCATACATTTTACAGTTTACATGAAGCACTGTTACACACAGAAATCTGTGGCTCCCTTCTGGGTAAATAACTTTTCTCTAAGTTCTTCCCTGAGTTCTTCCCATTAGACTGTGAGCTGGAGAGCACTCTCTACTCAAAGCACTACATTGTATCTTGTTTTTATTAAACCTGGGATTCATTTAACATATCTTTGTTCCACATTTATTTTGGAGCAGTATCAGAACAATAAACAAATGATTTTCTTAAAATGAAGTTCACTTCAAATTAGATTGAGAAGGAAGAGGGATGGATAAAATTTATGTTGGACATACAGATCCTAAAGTTAATACACCAAAGAGAAATTTATGTCAAAAATAAAAAAGCTTTCCAAATATCATAATTATCCTTTGTATGCTCCTTTTGTTTCCTCTCAACCTGTAACATTAAGGCCATGACAGCATTTAAAAATTAAATTTGATAATATGCTCCATCAAGTCAATGCCCATTTTCCAGTACTGATCCAGTATTTAACAGGGCTGCTAACATTCAGACTGCCTCTGAAGTGCAGTTGTACGGATGAACCGATTCAGAAACCAAAACAGAAAGTCACAAATAAATAGAAACATCCAAAAATAGGACAGAGAAGCACAAAGCACATGCTAACTTGGTCATCACATGCCCTACCTTACTTTCCAATATTTTTCTTAATCCACTTACCCAATAAACAGAAAATATTGTTTAAAAAGAGGAAAAATTACATTCAAATCTACCTAATTTTATTCTGTGAAATGAGAAGGAAGTCTTTTCCTGTATTTCACAAAACTTTACCTCAATTAGCCAGGGTTTAAGCTTGTCATCAATGATAATGTCATATCCATAACACTCAAAGCAGTGTTTATCATTATTCATTACAGGCTGGGGAAAAAGAAAATACAGAAATACATATTAAAATCTGCTCTTCAGTAAGTGACCCAATTACACACTTCCTTTGCTAAACCCACATGTGATGACTTTATGAACCTTCTACAACACTCTTCAGTGTTGTAATTCAAATCTAAGCCTGCTAAGTAGGTTCAGCATTGCCTCTTTTTTGAGGCTGTAGGTAAATAGTTCAGTACCAATGATTGCATTGATGCCAAACATTAAGTTATGTTAATTTCCCATTGTGTTTGTGAAAATAAGTGTTTTTATACTTTGCAAAAGTAATAACTATATTTAAAGCCTGCATGCATCAGGAGAAAACAGAAAGTTTGAAAATTTACCACTTCATATAATTGTGAACTCTTTAAACTTTAGAAAAGCAATTCAAAGAGATTTCTATATTCTGCTGCTGTAACTATGCAAAAAATTTAGGTCTAACAATCACAAAATACATTTTAAAATTTTAATTACTTGAGGTAACTATAACCCCAAAGCCAAGAGAGACCAAGAATCAAGTTGTGCTTAGATACACATCCTCTAGAGAACCAGAAGCTTTCCAGCATCTGCTAAACATTTGCAGTATGCATGGTATAATACCTTCTTCTATGTGAATCTCATTAGATCTTTTAGAGAAAACTCTGTAAAGGTTTCTGAGATATTTTCTCCATGACTAATAATGAAGATTTTCATTTCTTCAGGGACCAAAAGGGGGAAGGAGGAACAAGAATCTAATTACATGTGCCATTGTCAGAAGGACAGAGGAACAATAAATTTCATGCTCCATCATTCTCACCACTTTTCCTCTTCTAAGGTTCTGCTAACATTTGATTCTATCCCTTTCCTTCTCCCAAGCACCTTCAGATGTGGCTGCACAGCAGAGGCCAGGCTAAGCCATGCTTCCCCAGCTCCCACTGATCTTGGCTGCACGACCTTGTCCCTGTTTCTTGTGTTCACCTGCTCCTTCTGTGACTCAGCTCATTTCCCTGGCAGAACACCCAGCCATCAATAAAGCAAGGCAGTAATTGTCAATGCACAAATTTAGAGCTGATTCAGCTCTAAATGGTGCCAGGACCAACCCAAAAGAGATGACAAGACAATGTACTTTGGACCAGGAGAGCCCTTGGCATCAGAGAGCTCCTCAGTTACCCCAGCTGACTCTCAGAGTGATACCTGCCCTATAATGTGATCATAGAATATTACTCAAACACCAGAAAGTCACTCAAGCAGAGAACTGGCTGCTGCTTCTTTCCTTTTTTTTTAATAAATTCATGATAACTCTGTGACTTGTGTATAAAAGTGGTAAAAGTACATTATGTAACTCTGATGAACTAATAGCCTTAGGTCTCCTTTGAAAAATTGTCCTCCAGAGATTTTTTTTTTCTTTGAGACATTTGTTATTGCTGGAATGACGTCACACATTTTGGCAGAACTTAATGCTATTCACAAGGACAGTATCAAGTCATATTAAATAGTTCACAAATCCCTCAAGGAAAGAAGATTTATTCACTCCTTCAAATACCTACAGACAGCTCAACCCACTCACCCACCCAAGATTCAGTTCCCTCATCTCAGGAGATATCAAGAAATGCAGAGACAAGAGAGCTGCAGAAATCAGCATCAACACCATCACTCAAAGGGCAGAAAACAGATGCAGGGCTTTGACTGCAAGCTCCCTCCCATGGTTATGGGAAGGCTGCAGCTGGAATGCCATGGCAGGCAGCACTCACCGCAACAGCCTTCAGGGACTGCACAATTATCCAGTGGATTTCATCAAATAATTTGTTGGTGACCTCCTTTCCACGGGTGCTCTCCAGATACAGGCGTAAGTTACTCACTGTCCACTTGCCTCCATGGATATGGTTGTAGTCATCCTGAAGAGTTAAGGAGTTCACTCAGTCTAAGATTTTGGTTGTTCAGCAGGTTTTATTCATCCCCACAAAAAGTCCCCTTATACTTACAAGTACTGCTCTAAAAACCAACCTGGCTTATTGCTCTTGCAGCTTTATGAAGACCTCAGCTATGAACTGCACTCTGCATAAAGAACTGCTTTTATTATAGCTCTAATATGCTTGTATCACACATTGCAAATCGAGTAATAAATCTTTCTTGGGAGAAAAAAACAAAAGGTACTTTGACAGTTTTATAGTAAAGTATGAGTTATGATTTGGAAATAGATGTTTTAAAATGTGAAAGAACTGAATGTTTTGCTCTTCAGGGGATAAGGAAAAAACAATTAATGAGCAACAGCAGAATTTCACTGAAGGTAGCTGTTGTAAAATGCAGCAGTTGAAAGTGTTTGTGTTTATTTGTTTAAAGTACAACTTGTCTGTTCCCTGGTGCTACTGATAACAGCTACACTCAAGAACATAGTGAAGTAACACCTGCATTGTTTTTAAAAGTTAGATTTTTTGAGTAATTCGGTACAAAAACCCACTAGGTGTTACTGAAACTGAACAGGGGGAAACAGGAGGTTACCTTATGTTGTCTTTTTATAGGCTATCATGGCTCTGCATTATTTCTCTTTAAATGGAAAGACAAGAGCAAAGTGAGAGCTGTTCATACTGATGGAATGGCACATGTTCAGCCCTCAAGGAACTCTCAGGACAAATGCTTTGTCCCTTTATAAAGTGCTCTCCTCGGAGTAGTTTTGAGAATTAATGATTGTATGCCTGCTAAATCACAAAACACAGAATGCTTAGAGCAGACAAAGTTTCTCAGAACAACAAATTCTGTCATCCTCTAGGACAAGGTCAGAGAAGCATCTATCTTATTATTAGGCTTTCTCCTACAACTGCTCCATTATTACATTTGGAAAACTGGACAGTACAATAAAGACCTGGAACATAACTCTCAAGACTTGCTCCATGGAAAAAATGTCTTGAGACCAGGTTCCAGCAAGGGAAGAGAGATCAAAGTTTTGGCCCTCTTTACCCTTCAGAACAAGGACTCAAATCAAAATAGATTGCTATTGGGTGGAACTTTACACAGTCACAGTTGTTTAATTAAAGACACTAAAACAAAGTGAAAATAATTATGTATAAGAATTATACATAATTGTTGTTTTGTTGTTTTGTTTGTACTACACATGCATTTTCCAGCACCTCATCAGAATTTTTATAAATTACTGACAGTTCAAATTAGGTACAATTTTAGAGACTAAAACTGTACAGTCTAAATGCCTCCAAAGTTACAGGCACATTTAAAATAGAATTAATAGGATGGGTAGCATAGCTTTACATTAAACTTCTCTTCTGCCTTTCTGCAAAACTGAACAGAAAGCAGTGGTTTACAATTTATAAAAAGCTTTTCAAATATTCTAGTAATAATTCCACATTCTTAGGCTGCTATTTCTATGTCCATTTCTGTTGTCCTTTATTCCAAGTGACCTCAGCACCACAGTCACTTCTTTTATTTGGGGAAACTCTTGAAGGCCATTGTTTAACTGGAAGAGAAGATGGAAGGGTGCATAATAACAAGGCAGGCAATGTACCACCTGCCTCACATCTTCACTGCTACTGGCAACAGCACAAAGATTTTTTCTCTAAGTTGTATGGGACCTGCTTTCACCGTCAGTAATTCTCAGTGTGCCCTGTCAAATCCAAACATGTTTGAAGCACTTCACAAATCAGCCCATCAGCAATAAAATGTTTGTAGCACTGAAAAAATGGCATATCTGACCACTTACCCTGGTTTAGAACTACCAACACTATCACTCACATTGTTGTTACAGCAATATCCAGACCAAAGCAGTTCTGCTATTCTAACACATCTTATGGAGCAGCAGCACAGAAGGCACATGAAGTGAGGTTTCAGTTTAAGATATATTGCACATCTCTTGTGTATGAGTGCATGTGCACACCTACATTAATACAATCAGGAGCACGTGTGTGTCTGTGTCCATATGTATTATTTTCCATACCATTAAAATAAAGCTTCTGGCAATAGGAAGTGCAACAATAGAGTTCTAATGACTGTTCCAGAGGCATTTGTAAATCACAGACATCTGCTAAAAACACCAAAGGGACAATCATTATCAAGTCATTCCCTGAAGGAACAAGGCCTGGGGAGTGACACTTTATGCCCATCTCTGTCACCCCTGCCCCACTAACCTTCCCTCCCCACTGCTGAATTTCAGCCTACTTTGACATAAGGAAGGGCTGTCAAAGCTCTCATGTTTCCAAGTGAATATCAATGGCAAATTACAGGACAGAACTGTTCTGCAGGCAGAGCTCCAGCTTTGTCCATGCAAGAGGAAGCCACCAGATGGCCAGGCAGCACTTCTTTATCTCAAGTTTGCAACTGCACACTCCCTTTGTTTCCCACAGAAGGAAGGCAGGGGCAGGAGGCTGGGGGAACTTTGGAAGAAGCTGGAAAGTCCTGTGATGAGTATGTGCTGGAAAGAAGAAATTGAATTAACTGCAGAAAGAGAGAGGGAAGGGGAAATGAGGAAGGAGACATCAAGCCACTATGATAAAGTACATATCCACGTGATCCAAGCTTCTTAATTTTATTGTTCAATTCATAAGTGAGCATATTGGCTTTTTAATGAAAGGAGACCCCTGCTGTCAACTACCCTGAGTTAACACTGAAAATATCACACTCTATTAAAGAGCTGCAACTCATTATCTTGACTTTTGATTTGTGGTTTTCTAAAATTACTAAATTCTAAAATGTATTTATTTGTAAGTGCAAGGTGAAGTATTGTAACTGCAAGATGACAAAGAGTATGACAAAACCTTTTGATTCCAAGTTTTTGGGACAATTAACGAAAATCAGTCTTGCTACAAAAGAGCATCTAAGAACTCAGCACACTTACCCCATGTTTCTGAATGGCAACGTTTGTCAGATGCACAAACATGTTATCCAGTTCACTTGTGCTTGGAGTGTACTTCACTGTGCAGAACCGGCAAAATCCAAGCTTATACCTTCAATGCAGAAAGTCATTAAAATGTGTTAAATCCCTGTAAGGAGCAAGAAGTGAGTATCCTAGGACACATTTACAGGTTAAACTTCCTTGTGCAACATGCACAACATTATTTTGGCTACACTGGACATTAGCTCTAAACAAAATACAAAGACATGCAACCTTACATGTAGCATCTCAGTGGACGGTAGGTAGACACCAAAACATAGAGACGAAGGTCAAACTTCTTTCCCCCAATTAGTAAGGGATTGTTGATGTAGAGTGAAATCACATAGGCTTCTTTGGAAGACTGAGACACAAACCTGAAAAACACAAACCATGTCTCACAATGTGATAGTTGCAACAATACAATCCCTGAAGTCTTCTACTTCTTTAGAAGTATTCTGCAAATTTTGAGTTGACTGAAATCTTTCGTATTTTGCCAAGACAAGGTATAAAGTTGTGGTTAATAATACACACTTGGCATCAGGCCTTATACCAAAAAACAGCTGAAAATACTGGGCAGATGACCAAGATTATTTACCCATTTAAACTCACATAGTAGCTGACCAAGCCATTCAGAATGCAGCTCTACAAGCCAGACTTTTCCCTCGGAGAGAATTTAGAGTTTGGCAAGGTCCAGACAAGCAAAAAGAATGTAGTGCATTACCTTCATTAATCAAGGTTTGTATTACTGGAATATTTGCATTTCTGCTTGGTCTGCAGTTGCAAACCACTGTGAAAGGTTATATTAACTTGCAGATTGTGACATTCTTCAGATTCCAAATCAAACAGAGGGAAAAAAACTCAAATGATATTCAACCAGTCACTTGATCACAGGAAAAAAATTAATTGTATGATCAAAACTTCTAGTCAAGGAAAAACATAAAATTGCTAACCTATTTCATCCATTTGGAAGGAGATCATCAATATGATATGTATTATTTTGAGTTCCAAAAGGAAAATACATTTATATCATAGAAATGCATTCTTCCATTGTATTAATTTAGAAAGTGACTTAATATATATTAAACAATTATTGAAATTGCTGAGAGGAAGATTTTTCTCTTGCTTCCTGTTATTTAATACTGTGAAGCAGAACAATTTCTTTCTGTGCAAGCTTTTCCCCAACAACACTAAAGGCAACTTTATAAAGAATATTAATTGAACAGTCCTGTGTACCTCCTCATACCAAAACAAGTTGTATTATAACCTGTTTAAGGAGGAAGCCAGATAACAACTGAGATTAAACGCAGATCTAACTATAAAGTGACAAAGCAATAATAATAATGGAATACTTCTGCCATGCATCAGACAATCAGCATGTTGATGTAGCTCACCTAAATACAGACAGTACAATAAAGGGTCAGGTTCTAAGAACTTACGAGGACGTTTTGCTGTCTCGAGACCATTTTTTTATTTGGGAGAGTTTATTGATTAGAAATATTCCTTTTCCTTGAGCTTTGCCACAAGGTTTCATAATCCATGTGCTGGAAGGATTCTTTCTGAATTCCTCCACAAAGAGATTATAGTCGGCAGGAAGCATAAAAGTCACAGGAACAAAATCTGAATTAAGGGGAAAAAAGGTGCACAATTAAAGACACTCTATCTGATAAGGCTATTGACACATAAAGACTGAAAAATAAAAGTTCTGTATTTTCAGTTTTGCAGTCTGGCATGATCCACTTTCATTAAGATTCACATTGCTTTTTATCTCATTTACATTCTAGTTTTTACTTAAACAATTGCAAACCTTGCACGATGCTGGCTTCATAGTAACAGATTCTAATGCACATGAATGGATTTTCTTTTTCCCTTTAAATGCTGTGCAATTAGAGTATTAGATACCATTTCAACTAAACAATTAAAATTTCACTATTTCCTGTATCTACTTTCATCATTCTTTACCATGCTCTGTGCAGGCAAAAATCTCCTTTGGCTGTGTTATTTTTATTTCCATGTAACTCCTATTATTCTTACTTACTATATCTTATTCTGAACTCCTATTATTCTTCTTTGCTCCCATACTCAGTTTTAACATGATCACTGAAACTTAAAGAAAAATATTTATCACTTTTTGCTATTAAATTATCTTCACTTCCATCCTTAAAGAACTGCCTTCTTACACGGATGAAGCATTTTCATTTCACTTTTCCAAGATGTAATTCAACTCCACATATCCCACTCTGTGTCACTCCAGTGCTTTCTGACCTCCTAACCAACTCTGCTTTTCTCACTCCTGATCTATTCTTGGTTTAGTTTTGGGGTTTGGGTTACTTGGGTATTTTTTTGTCTGGTTTGCTTTTTATTTTATTTTCTAGCAGTCATTATCAGTTCCCCAACTTCTCCCAAGTTTCCCCTCTGAAGTGTTTTTTCATTCTGTTCTGTCTAGACCTTTCTGCAAAAAAGTTTTAGTTTTTGTTCCAGTGTAAGATTTTCACTCAATAGTTTTTCATTTTTCAATTAAAGAAACTGCAACCCCCTCTCATATGAAGTACCAGAGCCCTTTGTTTTCACCCCTAACCTAATTGCAAAGCATCTTAAACCCACAATTTTTCCTCTCCAAAATAATTTTTGAGAAACCCCAAATGAATCAAACCCAAAAGAGGAACAGAGCACTTCAAGGTAACCACTTTAAGGTTGTAACACTCCAGAGGTTCAGTGCTTCATGCACAAAAAAGCTGCTTCAATTCCAGTTACTGACTCCCTAAGAAAAAAGCTGAATGCTGATAATAAGAACAACATACCCAAATAAATATATTTCCCATTTTCATCCTTTTCTGCAAGAGGACTTCCTTCTTTCTCTAGTTCTTTCCTGTATCTCTTGATATTCTTTACCATCAAATCTTTTCTGGTCAGTTCATAGTGGTTTGGGAAATGATTGACAATTTGGTCGTCAGAGAGGCGGTAGCCGGTTTCCACACTGAACACATTTCTGATTGTTTGGACACTCATCCTGAAAACAAACACACCAAATGATTTCTCTCAAGAGACACACTTCAGGACAACAAATTAGAGATCTGTTCCCTCCAATTTCTTCATCTTTTCTCTCTCTCATTTCTCCTTACATTTAATATTTTGCTTCACTGACAATCCATCATATCCTGAAGTTCTACTAACAAAGCAAATGAAATCCTGCTGAGGGTTTAATCAGTCCCACACTGAAATTGGTGCAGGAAGGGAGGACAGAAAGGTGACAAATGGATCCTTGTGGACTCTGGCTTGTTGATAGTCAGGTCAATCCCCAGCAGGGCCTAAAAATGACTGAAATGCACCCAAATGCTACAGAATCCTCTACCTAAATCTGTTACTTCACACTCTTGAAACTCACCTTTCCTCTTCAAAAAAGCCACAAACTCAACCTCCTACTGATTGCCTTGCTACTTGGATTACAAAGGAATTCACACATATGACTTGAAAACTGCTTAAGAGATCTTGCTAAAGACACCTGTGATGTTTAGCTATACACCAGATGGAAGTTCTGCAGTGACAGAGTAATCAAATCAGTTATCAACTCCATTTTTCACAGAAGATAAGAGCAGGGACATAGATGCAAAGAATTTTCCATATTGATGTCTCAATGTGAAAATTTAAGAATATTTCCTGAATGCCACCAATCTGCTACATTATCACTTCAGGAAGAAAAAAACCCCACAACCTAACCCAAAACAACACAACCAGTCACACAGCAATTTCCATGAGTGTCTCCCCACTCTCCCAAGTGCATTCCAAAAGCATGAGCAGATTACTAGACTCCATTTAGATTCCTGTCCATTTAAATAAGTGGTTCACAAAGGGTACATTTGGCAGCACAAACTAAGCCATTCTGATGTATTTGAAAGGAACATCATAAATTGTTTGGTTTATTTAAAGAGTACTGTCTCTGCCAGTTAATAGATTACTGCATTCTAGGGCAGCATTTCATGGTCTTATATTAGACAAACACCAAATGAAAAGATTATTTACTCTCTCCCTTTTACTACAATCTTGATCTCATTTCTCATTCACTGTCAGTACTGAAATGTTGAATAATGAGCCTGAATATAAATCATTATCACAAAGAGAAGGAAAGTATAGTTAATTACAGAAGTCTGGACTCTGGTAACAGGGCAAGCCTCCATAACATTGATAAAAGAAATTGGTAATTGTAGTGTACTTACCAATAAAAATTCCAGTCTTCATTTTCTGCCACCTGAATCCATCCTCTTTTTTCAAAGTTGTTTATTAGAACAGATTTTTCTATGTCAGTTACCCACTTTACTTTTCCTGCCATTATCCTAAAGTGGAATCAACCTGTTGGTACAGAAAAGTTTTAAGTTGAAAATAGGGGAGGATACAGGGAAGTAAAAGCAGAAGAAAAGTGGCACCTGGAAAACACTTTCACATAAGTATGTTAGTTTAAAACCCAAGGAAAATAACATCAAGGCTCAGACTGAAACCCTGCATCTGGACAACTGCACTTGAGGACACTGGCTACAGGAACTATTCACACCCCACCTTTTATAAACAGGCACACAACCTTCCCTTAAGTACACTGCTGACAGAACCCCCCTCTTGTACACTGGGCAATGTTTAAAGAACCAATACATTGTATTGTTCATAACTTATGAACATATATTCTTGCTTTGTTTTGAAGCAGGAAAGTTCACCTGGATCCCATGGTGCCTGTAGAATAAAAACCCATGATTCCAAGAGAAATCCCTTACACGTTCTATCAACAATCAAGATTTGCTGAACCTCAGGGGAGGGAAACTAAAGTTACTGACCCTGCAACTGACACCATCAAACCCTTACAGGAGGATTTCCCCAAACGTCAGAGGAGTGTTTACAAGCTGCATTTCAGCTCCTGACACCAGATGTCACTTTCTACATTAGATCTCTCTCTCTACCATGTCAGCCTTTTGTGAGGATCACTCGACAATTCTGGCAGGAAGGGACCTCAGCCAGTCCCTTGGTCCAGCCTCCTGCTCAGGGCAAGGTTAGCTATGAGGTCTGGACAGTCTGCTCAGAGATTTACCCATTTATGTTAGGAAAAGCCCCAAAGATATAGCACAGCTTCCCTGGCCATCCTATCCCACTTACCTCACTGACCTAATGAGGGTGGGGGTAGGGGATGGTTCTCCCTATATTTTTATTACTTTTCCTGCATTTGTTATTACTCAGGTTACTTTCCCAAGAACAAAACTCACCGTGCAAAGGAGTGGGAGTGAGCTGGGCTATCACACACCCACAAGCAACACCATCTACCACCCCTTCTACACACAATTTTCCACTGAAAATAAATTAAAACATAAAATCGCCTTTACTAAAGGTAGTAATGCAATTAATGAATGTTAATCCAATTTAATGTTAATGCAATTTCTGCAAGCAACATGGACTGGAATTCAAGGGGTCTTCATTTTCCAGGACTAGATAAGGAGATGTACATTTGCCACCAAGCTCAGGCCCCTATTGTTTCTTTCTGGGAGGTACAGCCCATCTAATCCCACACGGACTATTTATCCTGCCAAATCCTAGAAGGCCAAAACGTTTACTAATAATAGTAAAACCTTCAATTATAGAAGTTTTCTTCTTTAACCTTCAGCTTTAGAAGGTTTAAGACCCATAGATTTTTATTCATGTTGGTAAAGCAAGCTGAAATCAAGCTTAGACAGAAGAGAGTATACAAAGGCTCAGGGTCTGTCCTCTTGTGTGTGCTTTTACACAACCTCTAGCTCTACAAGGTCATGATCCTTCTCTGGGCCTTCCAGATATTACCAGAACAAAAGGAAATGAAACAATTAATGTATTTGTATTGAAGATTGTATGACTCACCATGAGTGACTCACTAATACCACACATCACCTTGTTGTGGTTTTAAAAGATCAGGGATTAGTCTGCTTGCAATACAATTGTCCCTTCCAAAGAAAATGCACTAAAGGCTACAATGGTATTACCCAACCACAACATAAACTTTTCAAAAGGCTTTAAACCAACATTCTTCACATCTCCAAGCTATCCCAAGAGGTTCACCAAAATTCAAACCTAACATTACAGCTGTTTCTCTGACTCCTTGATCAATTCACATACAGGAAGGTGAGCTAAAATTAAGCCAGAGCTAAACACTGGAGACAGCTTCTACCAGAAATCAAAAGAAAAATCACAAGAGTGCAATTCTTTTCCTGTTTTGGGAACTTGGTGCCTCACAGGTCCCTCCTGCTACAGAAGGATTGAAAGGATAGTAATACAACATCAGACTGGAAAATTCCTCATTGGTTTCCACAGATCAATCTCAGATGATGTTTAAGTGACCTGTAAACAAAATCTTCCGATTTTGTATAAATTGATTGCTCTAACCCACAAAAAAGAATGCACAAAAAATAATATAATTGTAATACAATGTAATTTTCTAAATGAACCCTCTAATCTGCCATTAGGTATTCTAGATAACCCAATGAGATTGCACAAGACAGCTACACATTCAAACTTCTGGTCAGCTCAGATCCTTAGAGCTTCACAAAACATCAAAGAAGAGCTGCATAACACAGCCGTAGCCTGCATATTTGTAGTAAGTCAAATCCTTCACAAAACACCAGAGCTCCTACTCAAGAGACAGTGGGTATGTGACACAGGCACAGCGGGCCTGCCACTTCTCCAGAACTCTGCCTTTCCTGCCAGACTGCTCCCACGGGCAGCAAGGACGCCGGGCAGCAGCCCAACCCGCAGGTGAGACCTCTTGCCCTGGTACAAATCGCTGAACTGAGACCCAAAAGCAGCCCGGGTGGCATCACCGCCAGCGCAGGAAGGCAGCGGTGCTGAGGGCAGAGTTCTCACAGCGCCCCCGGCACCCGACCCAGCGACCGCCAGCGCCTTCTACCAGCACGAAATGTAACCGAGCTTCGTTATCCAGCGTTCTCTGGGAAATCCAGCCTGGCTGTGCCACCAGAGGAGGCCAGGAGGGCCTGCTGCGAGATTCCCGAAGTGTGAGGGAGGAGAAGGAGCCCGGGACTGAAAGAGACACGTGGCTGTGTGCACAGGGGTGTGGGGGGTGTTTGGGGTGAGGGAGCGGTGCGTCTTTCTATGTGTGTGGGGTGTGCATGTGTGCATGTGTGGGGTGTGTATATGTGTGGGGTGTGCATGTGTGAGGTGTGTGCGTGTGTGGGGTGTGCATGTGTGGGGTGTGTGTATGTGTGTGGGGTGTGTATATGTGTGGGGTGTATGTGTGTAGTGTGTGTATGTGTGGGG
>VYXF01012281.1:637180-656544 GCA_013397295.1 Polioptila caerulea | reverse complement strand
CCATCGTCCGGAAACAAGTCCCCACCAAACATCAGTCCTTGAGACAACGGGGGTTTGTGAAAGGCCATCGCGGGACAAACATTCCTGGGTGTTATCACAGCATAAAACTCCCAGGGACGCACAGATAAAAAAGCTCAAGTCCACGTTTGAGCCCATCAGGTGCTAATATGCTCATCGCCATACAGCTGCAGGAATAGCTGCTTTTGTACAGGTACTGTTCAGAGGAAGCAAGCAGGCAAATTTTCAGCCAAAAATGTCATCACGGAACCCCAGACTGCTTTGGGTTGGAAGGGGCCTTGAAGCCCATCCCGTTCCACACTCAGCCGAGGGCACGGGCTCCTGCCACTATCCCGATTGCTCCCAGTCCATCCAGGGACACTGCCGGGATGGGCCAGCCACAGCTTCTCTGGGCAACCTGTGCCGGTAACAGCGACAACAACGTGGTCAAAACTGATTCACACTGAGAGCTGAGTGAGAAAAATAGCACAGAAGGTACGGTTTTAGTTCCTGTGCAGAGAAGCCTGATTTACACATACAAAAATCCTTCCGAAAAGAGATTGTATTAAGGTCACCGACATTCTGTGATGGGCTTGATACAAAATAATAAGATAGTACATAGTGGACTCCAGAGATCTGAAGAGTGTCTGAGGGAGACCCTGTAGGACAAATTAATACTCATTTTCTCCCTGTAAGACAAATTAATCATTAAAAATAGATACATTAAGACAGTAGCTGAAATAAGCAGTTTGCAGTATGTTGGAGTACAGCAAATTCCTAAGAGCCTTAATTCCCCAAATCATCTGAGTACAATAAATATGCATTATGATTTGCCAGGTGATGCTAGGGTAATTAAGCTGTTTCAAGGATGCAGCTACAAGGAAAGAGTTAATTTAATAATTTATATAACTGGAGCTATTAAATATTCCCTAGTTTAGCTACGAAAGCAGCTGCAAAATGCAGTGTCACGTGCGTAGCCACGTGCAGTGGAAATTTCCTAGCACAACAATACCTCTGGCAGCAGAAGAGAGCAGCCTTCACTGCCTTCTTCTGATCGAGAAGGTATGGCAGCTGAGAGCAAGAAAAGTGAGCCTCAATCTTCATGCTTCTCAATCCTTTTTGCTGCCTGCATCCATCATACCTCAGAGGAAAGCTGAAAGTTCGCTTTTTAAATATATTAAATATTTCATTAAGGACAGAAACAATTGTGGGGTTTGTTTTGTTTTAATATAAGAGTATTTTAGCTGAATTCAGCAGTTCGGAATTGATGTTACAGTTCCATAGTATAAAAAGATGTTGTTTGACTGTCTCTCTGAAATTTATCACAGCTAATAATAGATGCTGTGGTTTTCAATATAAAGGCATCTCCACTTTTCAACATTATTGTTAAAAAAAGGGAAATGGGGTGTAATTTGAGAGCAACTCAGTGATGCTTACTATTATTGTATCAGGAAATGCAGTGGCAGCCCTGGTGTGCTATCTTTGTGACAGAAATTGCTCCTATGATGACATTTGGGTGTTTTATTTTAAGCTTGAGGCAACTCACAAGGTTACCTGTATGTGCAAAATTCAGCCTGGTTTCAGAAGAGGAACTATTTTTGATTTGAAGCGGTAAATACAGGAATTGAAATAGCAGAACTGGTGAATAAAGCATGGCAAGCAGTGACAGTACAGAGGTTAATTTACCTTTTATTATATTTTTCCTTCGAGGCAATTTTCTTCCAGCATGTGCAAATGTAAACACAGCACAGTCCTTAGCATGAGTTGGAAGATAAACTTTGTCACGTTCATTTTACAGATGAGTAAACCTCTTGTGTGGAGCTTGAAGGTGAGACGAGGAGGGTTGTACAGCACAGTGCTGAAAGTGGTTTGCATGAGACACACACACAAACACACACAGAGGCAAACACTTTTATACATTTGAAACTTAGCCATGAAAGTCTTAAGGATATCCCAGCTCCAGGTGGAGCGCTGTATCTGTGCTGCTGTTCTGCTTCTCCTGGTGTTTACCTTCACTCAGAGAGATGAAATCATACTATAAATAGAGGGCAAAGTCCGCTCTCAAACATTACCTGGTAAAGTCTCCTGTTTGACATGACAATAAAATGTGGAGCAATAGGGAGGTTTGGTTCTTGAGAGCTCTTTTGCAGGACACTGTGCTCTCTAGTGATGGGTGATACTTGACTGAATCACAACACTGCTATCACCAGCACAAAAGAAAAACACCGAAAGTCCCATGACCTCACTGAACCTTTTGGGCAAGGCGTCAGTAGCAGCGTTTCAGCAGATCTCTCTCTCTTTAACCTCTCAGTAACTCTGCTTTGGCTGTGCTGCCAGGGCTTCCTGTTCTCTGCTCCACACCCTTTTTCCTCAGGTGCCTTCGAGACACTTGGGGATGTAGATGTATTTTTGTTGCTAAGCTGAACTAAGAGGAAAGCCTGCTCCTCCCTGTTTAAAAGTGAACACCACCACCACATTTCCAAACCAAAGCCCAGCGTCGGCTCCAGCACTCTGAGCGTGCTGATAAAAACACAAGAGAGACACATGAGCGACAAGGGCAGCCATTCGAACAGGCCTCCTTCTGCAGAAGGGGGTCCGCAGGGTCTGCTCACGCCACCCGGCATCTCCATCGGTGCGAGCGCAATGCTTGTGCAAGCCGTGGTGCCAAAGGGACCGTGGCGGGCAGTGTCGTGGCGACCGCAGTGCCGTGGTGGCCACTGTACCGTGGTGGGCAGTGTAGTGGCGACCGCAGTGCCGTGGTGGCAAGGCTACCATGGCGGGCAGGGCCGTGGCGCGGCGGCGCCGGGGCCNGCGGGGGGAGCGGGGGACCCGGGCTGCGCTCCCGGCGCGCTGCGGAGTGCCGAGGGCTGCTGGCGGCGCCGGACCCGCCGCCTCTCCCGCGAGAGGAGGAAACGTCCCGGCTCGGTTCACGGGCGGCCCCTCCGCCGGCGCTGGCGCCGAAGCATCCCGGGCTCCGGGAGGCGGGATCGGTGTGCCGTAGGAACGCGGGGCTGCGCGCCGTGCCCGCGGGCCGGGGAGCGCCCGGCCCCGGCGGCTCAGCCCCGGCAGGGACCTGTGCCCCTCCGAGGATGCTGCGGGCACCCGTGCGCTTGTTCTCCACTGCGCTGTTCTAAGCAAATGAGGAGCGCAGCGCGTGTACTTTCACTCTTAGCAAAGCAGGAAATCAGCCCTCAAAATAAGTCCAAGATATGTTGCAAATTATTCCAGAGTTAAACATATACAGAAATTCCTGAATAACTCGTTTGCTGTTTATGTTTAAAACGATGCTGTTGATAACAGGAATGATACAGAAATCCGTACAGCAGCATATACTCAGTAATGTTTAAGTCATTTCACAAGGAGGATTTTCATCAGTTCTGTGATTAAACAGATTTTGAAGTGTTTAAGTGGAAACTATTAGCCTGAGATTGCTTCTCAAGGCCATAACAGAAAGACAGACAGGAAGACAGAGCAGACACCATTGTCATTTTCTGTCACAGACACATGGACAAAGTTATTTTGAATTAAAGTATTGTGGACACATTAATTTTTTTTTTTTTTTTTCATTTAATGTATGTCAGCTGAATGAGAATTAGCACTGAGTATAATGAAGAAGAAAATCAGTGTTTATGCAAGGTGTTTGATATCTTCTGATGTAAAAATGTCACTTCTGTAGAGATACAATCTCTCTGAAAGAAGAAGTTTTTTAAAAATGCCTACTTCTCCTGTTTGGTAGGTGTCTTTGGTAGTTCTTTTTTAGTAATTTCTGTATCAATAGGCCATTGACCATAAGATCATTTGGAGCAGACTAAAAAAAGATGAATGCACTCAGGTTCTGCAGTGTAACAGCCTGCTGGGCAAAGCAAGAGCTGGTGGAAATAGAATAGGAGCTGTGAGCTTGACCCAATACAGGAAATCTTAAGTAAAACCACAAACTGGGTGGCATTTTAATTCTCTGTACTGATGTTCAGAACAATACTGAGGTAAATTTGAGTTCTTTGACTCACAGCCAACTGTTCCTGCATATCAATATTTTCTCTCACCTTCCTGATGTGGCAGCAGTAACTGGGATTCCAGAGGCAGCTGTAGAAGATGCCACCCAAGGTCGTAGAAGATGATGAGTTTTCTGACCACAAGTCCCATTAAGTGTCCCTAAATGGGGCAGGCTGGAGGTGCAGGGGGACAATGTGGGTGCTGTGCTGCGCAGTGCTGGGGGGACCAGGTGAGGGAAAACATAGCCCATAGCTCTCCCAGGTGTGCCAGCTTTTTAATATTATGAATTATCAGGTTTAAATTTAAAGTGTTATTTGGTCTGCTGAAGCTCAGCATCTGCCTCAGTATTCTTATAGGTTATGACCTGGGTGACCAGCACCCTTTAATTCTACATTTAATATCAAGGCATGAAGCCCCTAATCTGCCTGCTGAGGATGCCAGCGGGTTCACTGCAGGTACTTTACCCTCCAGGTGCATGGGATGGTTGAACGAGGTCTCCTAAGTACATCAGATTTTAATTTTTAATTTGATTGAACACTAAATTAAGAATTCAGAATTTACTATGTAACTGTATTAATAATTATGAGCTTTGCACAAACTTTTTTGAACACCAGTAACAACTTTTCTGTCTGCATCATTTATTTTAGGAGCTTTCAAAAAAATAAAAATCTAAGACATGAAATTTTGGAATAAATGTGAACAAAGAAACATTTTTCCATTCATAGATTATTGAACCATCTATATTGTCATACTTACTCCAACAACTTGGCCATGCAATTCAATAATCATTTTTATCAAGCTCTTATTTATTATATAAGAATCTTGACCTCTTGGTGAGAGAAGTACAAAGGGCAGAAGATGTTTTGAAAAGGAAATGTAAATGTTAGAGCAGAATCTGACTCAATCTAAACCTTAACTCCTTATAAACAAGTAGAGCAAAGGTGATATTCCTGAGATAGGTGGTGCTGTCACAAAAAAAACCAAAAAACACCCAAACAAAACCCAGAACAGAGCCTGGCAGAATGTGTGTGTGGTTTTGGGTTTTTTTAAATAGAAATAGTTTCACTGTGGTATCAATATATTCTTCTCTTCAATGTTCTTAGTTCTTCCCATGAAACCTCTTGGGAACTGAATGTGTTCATTTTGATCAAAGCAGACACCCCTTGTTTCTTTTCCAGTTTAGAAGCCATTGAAATAGGTTTGTGAGCACTGAAGGGCTCAATAGACTCTTTAAGGAAAATGATACTTTATAGGCTTATCAAAGGATGGCTTTTGAATGCAGACATAGCTGTTCTAACTGCTTTAAGGTGCAAACCTCTTGTTCTCTACAGTCACAGTCTCTGTAACAATAAGGACTGGTGCTCTCTGAGTGCTCTAATAGACAACATGGAAATGCTGATGATACATAAAAAACTTGAGATTCTTGAAGTCTTGACTCAGTCAGAGCCCCTTAAACATTTTCAGTAGAGAATGAAATACAAGATATCTGTTTGTGCTCTTTGCTGTAAAAGGCTTAATTCATTTAAAGTCTGCTGTATGCATTTCTTTTGCCGCTGAGGTTACAGAACTTGCTTAAGGAACACATTTTTTATATTTAAATATAATCAGATGCTTGTTTCCTATTCTGCTTTGAGGTAAGAAAACCTCTGTTACGTTCCCAGTGGAGGCATGTTGTCATACTAACTTACTGATCATAAACCCAGAAATGAAGTAAAATGTAAGAAGTACAGTGTGTATTTTTTAGATTTACAAAGTGTCCCTTAATAGCTGTTTGAGGCAATATTAAGAAGTGTTTTGTGTAAACAGTCTCCAAGGTCATTGATGTTAAACTGACTGAGAACATGGTAGGAGACAAAGAATTAATTTATCTTTGCTCCTTGACCTGATACTGCTTTAAGAGTTCACCTAGCACCCTGGGTTAACTAACCTGCACAAAACGAGTAACAATGAGTTAACCTCTCATCTTTCAAAGAGAAAATCAGGTTGCTGAGGGTTACCCTGCAACATTTTGCCTGAGCTGTGGTGGTTCCAAAGGCAGGTGTCCCTGTGAGGGAAGGGGCAGGAGCCTCCTGGTGCCCACGGGCTGTGTGCTGCCCATCAGCAGCGTCTGACCTGCAAGGGAAGAGGGCCACAAGTCAAGGGCAACTGCTGCTCAGTGACAGAGGTCACAGGAGAGCCTAAGAAAACCAAACAAAAAAATGCCCAGGATTTTAAAGTGGATATTCCTGCGTGCCAAATAGTCCTGTTTCTCTGAAAGCCAAACCAGCTCTTCATCTTGGGTCACTATGTCCAAGACTTGTCCCTGTAAAATAGCACAGAGATTTGTGCTTGCAGCACTGAGGATGATGTCATGTTTTGAAAGAGGTGGCTATAGATTGAAGATATATATGCAAACAACTAAGCCTGTATTTGTTTTTCATTTAAATTTAGTTTGCATGGGCAGCTGGTAGAATCTGAAGCAGTTTGAGGTAGGTTTTGATACTCTGGGGTAAAGGACAAGGGTCCTGTCTCTCAATCCATATTTATGTTGGCAGGCACTGGGAATTTGGAGCCTGAATGCTGGAATTAGATTATCAATAGTGGATTTCTGTTTTCATAACCAGTTTTAAAACATAGTAAATCATATATTGTTATTATTTTTAGCTTTACTATATCACATCTGCATAAAATATCTAAGATTCTATGCGTAAGACATAAAATGCACATAAACTGCATTGATAAGTTGTAAAATACATAAGGATAACATATAAACTGCAATTAATGCATTCAGTGCATTATACTAAAGAATCATTGTGCCTGTCTTGAAATCTGTGAACACAGCAAATCTAATTGAACTAATTCCAAGTAAATTTCAGATCCTTTTGTTTTCCCCAACTCACCTGCTGGCTTGCCTGGTTTAGCAATGTTCCTTTTTCAAGAAGATTTTCTGTTCTCCTTTGCTAGATTAAAAAACACCCTCACAAATAAAGCCAACCTGACTATGCAAAGTAAAGACATTGTCAACATTGCCTTTCTACTGAAGATGCTTCATTATTCAATCAGTCTTGTGTTCATAAATGGCCATAATTTCCATCCTATAATCAGGCATTTGGAGAGCTGTTTTTTAAAATTTGGATCTAGGCCTCTTTTCATCAGAACAATAAGTATGTATTTGACTTGAAATACATTATTTATTCTGCTGAAGGCATTTCACCATTGAAACTAAGCTTTAAGCATGCTCAGTCAAACCTTTATAGGGAAGCTCGAGCTTTTTGGTCTGGTTGCTTGTTTGGAAATGATCTCTGTTGCTGGCATGGGGTTGTGCCAGTGCCTCCTCAGAAGTGTTGTGAGGTGGTCACTTACTTTCTGAATCACAAGCAATTACTCACAAACTCATACAACCTCTTTGGTTTCTGTAAACCAAAATCAGTTTGGCCTTTCTTCCTGTATAAATGAGAGAGAGAATGGGAGGGTGAGATGGATGGTAGAAGATTTACACACCCTGCTGTGGAGAACCAGCAGGGCTGTGGAGTGTGATACATGCTTGTCTTGGATCAGCTCTGCACAGACCCAAACCTGAGAAACAGAACAGGTCCATATTAATGTAGCTTTTGTGTGCATTTCTATATGACACCTATACACCCAGGTTTTTAAAATGATGACAGAAATCAATAAATGGCTCCAAGACAGGTAATTCTCAAGAAAATAATTGCTAAGCTCTGTTCTGAAATTAAATTAGACGCATCCTGCACACATTCAAGACAGTGACCCTCACAGACTGCCTTTGCCTCAGTGCTGCCCATCCTGTAAAATACATTTGAACCCCTTCCTTGCTGGGTGGGTGTTGCACTGAGACAGCTTGGTGGGCAAAGCCAGCACAGGAGGCTGCAGCTGAGCTGTGCAGAGCATGACCCAAGAACTCCTTTTTAGCCTGTGGGAGGAAGGTATTATCATGGTAACAGGTGTGAGGTAGCATATGTTGCACTTTGGGCTTTTGTTGGGGTATTGTATGGTTTGTTTACATGTCTGAGTTCTGTACTGGGCTGACTTATTATAGGTCTTTTTCAGGACACAGTTTTCATCTCACACAGATATAGACATTTCCGTTGTATGGCCCTGTGAATGTGAAACTAGCATCGAGTCTAGAGATGAAGAAAAGAGAAAAAGAAAATACCTTTTTAGTATTTTTTTCCCTCACTATGTCATTGTGAAAGCTAAAAATAGTAATACATGTGCAGGAGACAGCTGACCTTTTATGCTTGGTCTTACTACATTTTATCCACTATAGCACTTGTTTTACTAGATAACTTTTAACAGCTTTCTGAACTGTGAAGAAACACAATTAATACATTTCCATTGGTACCCACAGGCTACAGGAGTACACCACTACCTCCCTAGATGTTCACTTTGTACAAGTGAGCCAAACAGTTGCCTTGTTAAACCTCCAAAAGCCCAGCACTGCGTGCTCTGACCATTTCTCTGTGCAGCCTCCTGAGATTAACTGCATCCAGAGAACTGACATTTAAATGTCCAAGGGAGTACTTCAGCATCCCTGGCATCCTCCATACCCTGCTCTGCCATTCCCAGTTTCCCATTCATGGATCTACAGGACTCCTTGGAGCTCCTGCCTGAGCTGTGGTGGAGTTCCCAAACCAGGAGCTGCCCTGGGTCACCCAGTCTGTGCTGCAGTGGTCACACTGGACCTTGCACCACAAAGGGACAGGGGTGCACTTGTGGGAACGTGCCCAGCCCTTGGCCACCACTCCACCCAGTAACCCACTGGTCTAGATGTTGCCCTGGGAAATGGAAGATCCCTTCAAGTATCTGCTGCAGTGAATGTGGATTGATTTAATGTGATACAGCTTCACTCTGGTGTGTGTATGGAGCCTTGGCCCCTGATTCAGAGCTACAAAGTCCTTGTTGTGACTGGGTGTCTGGAAATCAGGCATGGTGCTGGAATGCACAAAGTTCCTCTATGGACATCACCCATTTTTCTCCTGATTTTTTTTTTTTTTGGATGGAAGAGAGACACATGCAGCAATACATAAAGGAAGCATTTAAAATGGGACAGGGCATCTTTTGAAGCAAATACAGCACCTAAAACTACTGCCTCTTTAAAAAAAATATTATCTGAATTAAAAAAGCCTTTCAGCTCACCTGTAAAACACATTCAGATTCTTCTCTTTGTCACCGCTAAACTACACTGGATATATTTAAAATCATGTATTCTAAACATAAGCAAAGTGGAAATGCTACAAATAGGACAAAATCCAGAAGATGAAACTACAAACTGTATAATATACACAGCTGACACTAGTCTGTTACATGCTTTTCTGCAGCCACATTAAACATCACTAAGAGGACCCTACACTTCTGTAAACCAAGTATATTTTCATTTATATAGGATCACATTTTTGTGAGTTTGCTTATACAGTAAGGTATACACATAAGTTATGAATAATTTTGCTTTGTGGAAAATGTAAGCTTCATCTTAATATTGAAAGAAGATCACAAAGGCCCTAAACTCATCCCAAATATAAAATTTAAAGTTTTTACAAGACTGCAGCAATGTAGCAAACCAAATTCATACCAAGCAGCATTATGACATTACCTTTTGCTTGATTTAATTTCTGAGGATATTTTATTTGAGTTTTATTAATTTGCTCTGCTGAGAGTGTGTTTAAAATGAGAAAGAAATCCAGCCAGCAGAACTCCCTTTTGTTGCTGTCCAGGATCACTCCATCAACAAAAGGAGTCAGTTTTTTAATGATGGAGCCAGGAAGCAAAGAAGCCATAAAAAAGCTGGCCAAAACCAAAGCCAGATAAAACCAGAGCATCTCTAGAAGGTTGTAATTAAGTTCCTCATCAGGCAGAGCCTTCCACTGCAGCAAAAGTCCAAGGACTTGTGTGGTTTGGAATAATCCCCATCCGCAGCTCTGATGTTGATAAACAAAATATCCCTTGATAAACCAAATAAAACAATCCTAATGACTACAAAAACATCAGCTCTGCTCTCCAAACACTGCTCTCTGTGTTACACAAATGCTTGCAATATTGGACACAAGCCACATGTGCTGAAACCTGTTAAATTTTGCCATTGATTTTGTGGTAGAGGTGGTGAATAACTTTCCCATTGTACTGGCAGGCAGCTCCACTGATTTTGCTGGTTCCTACTGGCTGCTCCTCCATGTGGAAAGCTATTGATGGGTTTAAATCTTCCTTATATTCTATTTCTAGGGTGAGTTGCTTGGAATTTCCATGGTAGTAGCCTCCAGCTGAAGATGATGTGTAAACTTGAACCTGAGTTAGGCTTAGGAAAACCTGCTCGAGTTTGTTTTAGGTACTTTGCTGCCTGGGGATCTCCATGGGTTAGAGTGATTTAATGCCAGGCAGGTTGTTGCAAATAATGCAGGAAAGCACCTCATACTGAGTGAAACTACTGAGAAACTATACTTGTCTACACTAGTTATATTTATCAAGATTTTCCAATTTCTGGGTTGTTTTGAGCCAGTATAAAGTAGCAGTCATCTAAATGGTGCATGTTTGAATTGCTGGCCATCTGCTGGGTCCCTGAAACTTTCCTTTGACAACTCTTAAAATAGTTACCTTAGAAACACTCCTGTTCTAACTGGAGCAGTAAAAAGAGTAACTTTAAGAGCACTTTAAACAATTTCCATCTAAGCTGAACAGACCTTGCATAACGTGAAGCCCTGAGGTTGTCTTTCATGACTTGTTGCAGAGTAAGATGTCTCATATCAGGAGAGCCCCCAGGCACTTTGTCCTCTCCAGCTACCCCAATGGAGCACCAGAAGAGGAAACCTACAGTAACCTCCAAACAATTCCAGACACCACAGAGCAAATGGAGTTTGATATCAGGTATCACTCTACATTAATACTCCTTCAGTCCTCCCCAAGCACAAAGTGCCAGACTGCCCAGAAAACTGCTAATCCAAGTGATCATAATGCATAGTACTGCAAATGGAATAGATGCCAGTGTAGATAACCTGTAGTGCTTAACACTGACCGTGCAAGATTATGCTGCATTAAATGTCTGTAAGTTTTTATCTTGCACAGGGGCACAGATATGGCTCTTTATTAGAGACCCACCTGTTACAGCAAGCAGCTGAAGAAGCCATTTTTACATAATTCTCCAGGCGCCACTTACAACAAACTAATAGTGCTGCATTGGGTTTTTCTTAATCCCATACATACATTTTTTCCAGTACAGGAGTCAGGGATTGCCTCTCTCCCCATCTGTGAAAATTCCTTTCTGTGGTTTTTCTGGTGTTTTTTATTGTTGGTGGACTGACCACACCAAGCCCAAGGTTTGGTTTTTTCAGCAGACCCTAGAATCAAGTTCTTAAGCCTACTTACTATTCAGCAGATCTCGTAAACAGATCTCAGGAGAAATGCAAATTAAAATATAAATGTATATATATATATATATGGATGTATATAGACTCATCTATCAGAACAAAAACGTGTCTGAGAAAAGCTAAATCTAATTGGAAATTTTCATCAGGAAAGCATAACCAGTTTTTAGCATCAACAGATGTTGTTCAAGTTTCTGTATATCCCAGAACCTCCCCAAAAGCTTTAAGGTTTTGGTCAGTTTGTACCTAGGTACCACCCAGTAGCTGGAGACCCACACTGCACAGTGGAACTCCTTGGAGTAAATCTGTTGGATGACACAGCCAACATTTTTGTAAGGTATTTTGAAAGGTTTGAAGTCAAGGCAGTTTCAATATTTTTACTCGTGGGGGAAGGGAGTGGGACAATCAAAAACCCCAAACTAGAATCCCATTGTCTCATATAAAGAAAGGAAACACCTAAAAAATCAATGTATGTTTTCAAAAGTGCCAAATATGCAGCTTCTTATGAAAACATCAAAACACTTCATGTATGGGCATAAAACACTTAACCAGTAAACCCATAAAGAATGGGAAACAAACCTCCTCTAACATCTCACTTTTACATGCCCAGTTTAGCCCAGCTGTTGGGGGAGTAACAGTACCTGACATTTGCAGAGTGCCTTTAAAGAGTTGCTGTTGCAGGGTTCTCCTCTAACGTGCACAATCCTGACTGCCTTGCAGCTCAGCTACTCAGGTTGGCCATCAGCTGGCCCTGATCGGGGATGAGTTTAACAGGAGCTACCACAGGACATTAGAAGAAACACTGCTTCACCTGGCACGAGTGTAAGTTTCCTTACTGGCAGATCCTTTTAAAAATCACGTTAGACAAACAAGAATGTTTCAGTACACAAAATAAAAAAATTTATTGCTACTACTGTTGCCTCATACAGAACATAGAAAAGCAAAGCAGCTTGTTTTACAAGGAAAAGCTTTGTAATAATGTAAAGTATAAATTGTTTCCACAGACTACAGCCATTTAAAGTCAAAAGACTTAAATACTGTCTTGCTGTTACAAATTCCTCAGAGGCACAGTAACTTTAGACACAATTTTAAGCACAACTGAGTGATGAGAGACCTGCAGCCCAGTGTGGGATGAACATGTTACTGCATGTGCAATAACCCACCCATGCACATACAAGAGAACATGGCTGGACTAGTTTGAACTGCCTTTTACCTGCTGTGAGCTGAAGGGTTGTCCTGCATAGTTATGAACTGACATGCAGCAGTGTCCTAACATCAGATATTCAGTGTGTCTGAAGCCCCAGGTACTCTACCTTATTTTCTCCTTGCTTCTGGGAGGGGATGGTCACTCATTGCAGAATGCAGTTCAATTATAGCTGTGTAACATAATGTATAAATATAACTCTGTGTAACATATATATACACCTTCTACCTCAGCAAAGCTAGATTCACACTCCAGAGAAAGCCTGTGGCATTGCTGTGTCAGTCTTGTATTGCTGTCCTGATTCATCAGACATAAACATCTCTCACTGGGTTATGCTCTTCTCAATTTGAAACAACCACAAAGATTGTCACTTAATCACTTAATTCTGAAACAAAATTATCTTTAGATTTCAAAGGTCTTATTCCTAAATATTTAGAAAATATGCATGTATACATACACTTTAGGAAGGAATATACTAAAGGTTTCTGTTTGGGTTTTGTTTTGGTTGGTTTTTGTTTCCTAAACATTGGTATTTTATTTGCCACTTTTTAGAATAAATTTTCTATCCTCATGCTTGCTTTGTTTCATTTTAATCATCAGGGTTGCTATCAGTGTTTCCCAGACATGGAATGTTATTAAAAGTGTTACAAGAAGCCTTGGAGATGTGAGCAGCAACTGGACAAAGCGGGTCGCTGGCTATGGAGGCTGGGTATGCTCTCTGCCTTTTCTCCCACCTCTTTGTTGGCAAGTAGGCAACAGGAACACCTGACTCCCTTGTAAAATCAGTGAGAGAAGCATATCTTGTGGCTTCAGGCTGGGGTTTATCCCTTAGTTTGTTGCTGCCCCCTCAGTGCCCTGTTTTTTCTCTTTAGGTTGAAATTTCTCATTTAAAGTCAGAGGATGCTGCCCAAATCCCACACAGCTCACGGGGTTCTGTTCAGAGGGGAGGCACCTGCCACTGTCAAATGGTGGAAGGGTCTCCCTGGGGAGATGGGCAGAGCTGCTGCCAGTAGTACTTACCCAGAGAAGAGAGGATTCCTTAGTGGCTGGAGCCCCCATAAAACTGACCCCCTCTGCATTTCTGCAGCAGAATTGGACTGTGCTCTCAGGCCCACACTGACCTCCCACATGGGCACTCTTCTGGTTTCCTTGCACCTTCTTTTTGCTGCTTGTTATTTCTAATCACCATCCCCTTTCTTCCCACAGACTTGCAGGCTTCCTGTCAGGTGCCTCTGCCAGAAGCTGGTGCCTGCAGCCTTGCTTGTTGCTGCCTTTTGGTGGGCCATGAATTATGGACTGTAGAATTAACACACAGAATTACAACAGGAGGTCATTGCTGGACACTGACCAACATCACAAACACCCCAGTGGTGGCAGCTGGTTTGTTTTTCAAATGTACACTGATAAAAATCTCTTTAATATTTAAAACCTAGGCTAGTGCTGGGTCACTGCTGTTTTGTATCCTTTTTGAAGAAAAAACTTTTAAAATAAGGAGGTTGTTGCTGGATAACTGCCTGACTTGCTAGTTTTGAAATGTGACTCCAGGCGATTAGAAAGTCTTTTTTGTGTTTATTTTAATGCAATATAAAGTGTCTATTTCCTATAAATGAGTTTGTTAAAGATATTCTGATGTAAGAAAAACTGAAGGCATGCTGGCCATCCTTGAAATTTTAACATGTATAAGCAATAGTAAAGATTAAAACCATACTTTTTTAAAATTAAATTGTTGCTTCAAACCTTTTGCAGTGTTGTCTGCTTTATTTTCTAAGACTCTGCTATCACACATGAATGGCAGTATCTTCTGGCCCTTTTCAGAGTAACACTGGGAGCTGCCCAGAACAAAACCCCAAGAATTTGATGGATCCTGAGCTATAGACTCTCAGTGAGAGAAAATGAAAGTGCACTTCTCTGGTTTGGGTATTCCCCTCAGCACAGGGGATGCCTGCTTCTTGCCCAGACAAGCAACTCCTGCCCTTAGTGTATTTTTAAAACAGAAAAATACAATACTCAATGGATTTGTGATCTAAGCACTCATCAGAGAAGTCAGAGTTTCAAGTCTGAGTCTTTGCTTTAAATCAGACAAGGGATTTAAACCTCTCTTTAGTGCAAACAAATGCCAAATCAAGCCAGACTTATGCATGCTGAGGAACATGCTTCCTCTCTTCAATGAATGGTGCCTAAATCCCATTATGATCCTAACTGCCCATCTCAAAAAATGCTTCTGGGAAAAAGAAAAATGAAGCTCCACACCATTTCATGCAAAGGATTTTGAGATATCTTTTGAATGACTTGAAATGCAGAGCAAAAGGAAAGCAGGCAAAGAAGGAATGAAAAGGGTGATGGTTCCAGCATAGCCCAGAAATTCAAGCAGTGGCAGCAGCAGCATGTATTCCATTTTCCAAAATGCTCTCAAGCTGATGTGCCCTTCAGCAGCAGATAGGCAAGTTATTTCTAGAAAAGCAGTTAACACACCTGGAACTGGAGTCACACCCAGGCCAGAAGTTGGCCCATATAGCCAAAAAAACAACAGACCAAAGTTTTGTCAGTGAACTGACTGCTCCGTTGAGCTCCGTAATAGCAGTGTGATAGAAAAAGATGTTCAAGTTATTATTTAGTAAAGGGTAAAATTTATCATCAGGAGAGTCTAATAAACTAATCATGTGTAATAAAAGTAGCAGCTGTGAAAAAATTGATTCTTCCCAGATGAATCAATTTAATACTTCCACATAATTATTTCTGGATAAATAACCTTTATGCACAGGGGAGTAATGACGAACAGGAGATTTCACTGCCTGCTTCATCCAAGAGCTGTGTGGGGTGACTCTGCTTTTTCCCACTCTTGGAATCCATAAAGTAAGGCTTTGAATCACAAGAGAGGGGAATTTCATCATCCAGCACGTATGGAGCAAAACACAGTCTCAAGGAATACAAAATTCAATCCCAGCAAAGAAACCAGTGAAACACAAAGCAAACAGCATCCAAAGCCACAGCAATCAGCACTAGCTGGAGTCCCAGGGAGCAGTCAGTGCCAGGCTCCTCTTTCACCTGTGGAGCACAGTTAGTTAATCCTTTAGTCAGAGCCCCACCGTGACTCAGGAGACCCAACGTTAATTCTGTTTTTTCACTGCACACTTCCTCATATGTGACAGCATTTATGGCACTTGATTTTCTTCCACATCCTGTTTCTGCTTGTTCATAGGTGAAGGAGCCACACTGGTTTCTCACCTCTCAGACCTTCAGTCTCCAGAAGCAGAGGGGATAGATGAGCAAACACATTAAAGAAATGCTCTGAGATCCAGGATTTGTAATTACCTGGGCACTCTGTGCCCAGCCACAGCTGATGTTACAGCACACACGAGGTGAGGCTGTGCTGATGGGCACCACACAAAATCAAGCCCTGAACAGTCTCCATACAGAGGTACAAAGACCTCCATCACAATTTTTATGCTCCTAGAAATTGTAACATCAGCTCAAGAGCATTCTGGTTTTGGAGACACAGAGTTCACTGAGGAGCAGCCTGGGCTCAACCACTGCACAGAAGAAAAGCCAACACCCCACAGTGGTGATGGGTCCTTCTTCCCACTAATCAAACAAGACCCCAGGATTGGAATGTTCTTAGGATACATATTGCCCTTCAGCATTCTGCAGCTGATAAAATTGCAAAGGTTATCTAATGTTTTGCAAACAAGAGATTTCTAGCATGGATTTCCCAAAGAGCTTTAATTCTGAGCAAAGTGTACAACAAAGTGAAATGAGGGGGTGGGAAAAAAAAATATAGCAAGAACACTACAAAGAGAAAACAAGTCTCCAACATTTCCTCAGAAAGGTTAAATAACTAAAAAGAAAGTCCAGAAATTTTAAAGCACTAAAATTAGTGCCACCAACATAGCATGCTCAGTTTCAAATATCATAAATGCTGGTTTGAAAGTCATCAACTTGGCCTTACAAAGAGTGGTCAGAAACTTCTAACACAGGACAATCCAATGTTCAATAATATGAGTGGGATTTAGTTGCAATATTCTAATCAATATTCTAACTGAAGAGTTTGGTAGGCTTTTCTGAGTAATTAACACCTTGCCTGTAACATAGGAACCTTCACTGAAATAACTTTGTTTACAGTTATTCTAACCCTTAATTATCAGTCTCTAGCAGTCCAGTGGTGAAGCCGAAAAACTCTTCAGTATGTTACTAATTGTTAATGTTTACACATGCTAAAAGTGGAATTTGTACTGTAAGGGCAGGCACAGCTGCCAGCTGCAGTCCACAAAAGAACTGTTTAATAATACAGCCCACTTAGCAATGATAATAAGGGCCAGTGTTTTTAATTCACTCCCCTGTTGTAAATGTGAAATTACAGAATAATTGGTACTGTAATTGGAAGTTGTCCTGCATTTCATAATACATTACTGAAGATGCTGTCAGTCATTTGATTAAAGTAATAGATCCTAAATTTTTTCTATATGTTAAATACGGCATTAAAATACCAAAATTAAAAAATACAAACTGGGCAATGGGAAGCTCTTTCCCAGGAAGGTTTGGGCCAACCTGCTGCTCTCCAGCTCATCATTTCCTGCTGCCAGGAAATGTACATAACATTTTTGTTAAGCTTTTTTTCCCAGTGAACATTTCTTGTGTAACTTAGCACAACCAATGTGGCATTGGACAGCTGGAGGGAAAATTACTTCCATCCACATGTGGACAGAGCCAATAATGATGCACCCCAAAGCATTAAAAATTGCAAGAGAAGCTTCATAGTTTATTTGTAGTTTAACCTTAAGAAAATAATTTTTCTAGTAACATCATCTGCCTCACTCAGCTGCTACCTGGCAACATGAACACAAAGTAAGAGAACTTTACATAGATGAACACCCCAAAAGTCAGCTGAGTAAAAAACAGGAACATCAACACACTGAAAGCTGTCCCAACAAAAGGCTCCTCTAAATGCACCCTCCAGCCCAGAGCAGAGCCCTCCACAACCTGGAGCCAACAACCCCCTGCATTCCTGAAGATCCCTGCGCCAGACAGCCAAGGATACCAACTGGAACCTGAATCCACACCCAGAAAACTCCCCCAAAAACAACCAACCAAAAAAAAACACCCCAAGAGGGAAAGTTGCTTGCAGGATTGAAGCCAAACAATGCTGCTTGGCCTGTTTGTTGACAGCTTTGCAGTCCCAATACAGATGGAAGAGCCAAACTCTGCTCTCCCCTTTACACACCTGAGGAACTCAAAGGAAAACGTTCATTGCAATTATGCACGTAGTGCTCTTTACATCGTGAGAAGCCAGGAATGTTTAAGACTTCCTCTTTAGGGAGCACAGAGTTTTAAATCAGAAAATTAGTTGTGTGGATCTTTCTCAAAAGGTAATTTAAGTCTCCACTGCTTCCTCATCTTCCAGAGCATCTACATGCTTATATTGTTTCCAGGCCTTTAAATTACACTGTTTGAGAATGGCTCCTAATTGATTCCCAGGCCCCACTTCATACGTGTAAGGAAATTCTGTTCCTTGCCTTCTTTCATACACTGAGTGCATGGTCTGCTCCCACAGAACAGGTGACACCACCTGCTTCACTAACAGCTTCTGAATGTGCTTTGAGTGCATGTACTTTTTGCCATCCACATTGGAATACACACAGAGCAGCGGTTTCTGAATTTCAATCGATTTTAGGACTTCAGCCAGTGGCTCTACTGCTGGTTCCATAAGTCTGGTATGAAAAGCCCCACTGACTGGAAGCATTTTTGTACGTTTAAAATAGTATTTTCGGGCATTCTCCTGCAAAAACTCCAAAGCCTATAAAAGAGAGAGAGAAGTGAGTCTAGTACAACAAAGATTTTCTCAGTCACCCCACAAGAATCACCTCATCAGACTTACTGTGATAAAGGGATTCCTTTCCCTACCCAACAACTGAACACATGCTGGAAAAAAACCCCACAGATAAATACTTTTGTTTGGACAAACTAAGGCCGTACATAACACCCACAGAGAAGTGCAAAGTAAAAGTTTTTTAAAAAGTGAAATGCTCAGTTCAACTGAAGGAATAGTTACTCTGAAGCAATACCTGTAAGTGTCCTGCAATGACTCTGCTGTCTGGAAACAAATAGTTTGAAACTGTGCACACGGGGTTCTCTATACCCAGCGATTCACAGTGTTTACGGGCTTCCAGGCAGGCAAATTTGTAATTTGCCTCTCGCCGGCCGACAACCGAGAGCATTCCACTGGGGACAGCCTCCGCCGCCTTTTGCATGGCTTCGGCGCGCACTTTGACCGCGTACAGCGCTACGGAGAGAAAGAGATGCTGCGTGAATGCGAGCGCGGCCACCTGCGCGCAAGGAAGGGCGGTTGTTCACTCTCGTGAAACGTCAATGCTTTTAATGCCGTATTACACACGTTAAAGCGAACAGTGCAAGTGGAAAGTAAAATCTGTCCTCTAATTAAAAATAAAAAGCGGGAGGGACACAGTGATAACAGGCAACGCTTTGGAAGCAGCACGGGCCGGGGCTGGTAGATCCTAGCAGGGACCTCCGCACGTCCCCCAGGCACCTTCGGCAAAGCCCAGGGCTCCAGCGAAGACCAGCGCCGCGAACTCCCCCACGCTGTAGCCGGCGGCCGCCACGCAGCGCTCCACGACCTGCGGGGACACAGCGCCGAGCGGCGCCTCAGCCGCCCNCCAGCCCCCCCGCGGGCAGGCCCGAGGCCCCGCCGCCCCGCCCCGCCCGGCCCCCGCGCCCCCTCACTTCAGGCTGCAGGTGGTTGAGCTTCTCCACGGCGGCCAGGGAGGCGACGAACACGGCGGGCTGGCAGTGCTGGGTGCGGTCCA
>VYXF01012281.1:610097-636015 GCA_013397295.1 Polioptila caerulea | reverse complement strand
CCGGGAGCTCTCGGCTTCCCGCGGGGCGGCGGAGCGGGTTGAGGGGGGCGATCCTGCTCTCCTGCTCCCTGCTGCCGGCGACAGCCCCTGCCGGCCAGCCGGGATCGCCCGGGCCGGACGGGACCGGCGGTGCCGGATGGAGACGGGCGGGGCGGGACGGGCGGAGACGGCTCGGGCAAACATTCACGGCTTTTCCGTGCCGGCGTTTAGCATGCAAAGTGCTTTAAAAAAACCACAGCACACCAAGCTGGGAAGCTTATTCTTAATTTGTATCCGACACACGAGCGTCTCGGTGGATCACAGCGGCGCGGGCACAGCACAAAGGTCCCACGGCGACCGGCGGCTCTGCCGCGCACTCGCGGCACAATGACCCCCGCACTCGGCAGAAGTTTTCACGCTGCTGTTTAACTAAAGGTGTCTTCCTTCAGTGTCGCCGAGGACCATTTCCTCAAGGGTGAAAGAAAGGGCTTTGGTTTCATTCCGAGTTCTTGAGTGGTAGTTATAAATCAGCCCAAACTGCAGGGATGTATAATTGAGTGTCCAACTGTAAGATAATTTTTCAAGAAGTGAAAGTTGCTGTGCCGGAGTTGCAATTGTGTAACGATTTTGCATCAAGGTTATGAAACAGTATCAAGCAGTGAGTCAGAGCAGCTCAGCAAGAGACTGCAAATACAACTTTGGAGAAGGAAAATGTGTCACAATGGCAAGAAATAATGCTGACTTTTTATTTGGTCCAGTTTGAAAGGATCAGGGCGAGAAGGTTTTTCTCACTTTTCTCTCTCTGTGCTCTTTTGTTAGATGATTTCTTCCATTTGTGTCAGCCTCCTGGTAGAATACATGGAAGGTATTCTCAAGTTAGCTAAAATATACAGGCAGTAACATAGGAGATACGTATGTGACCACATCCCGGCCTGTGGCTGCCTCTACCTGTGACATGTGTCAGTGAGAAGAGATTGAGCAGTAAATGGCAAATTCTCCCAACAAAGATCTTGCTCCAGTATGCATTTCAGTTCCCTGTATGTGAATAAATCATAGTTTTTTTTTGCACATCTTGTGCACTGCCACACTTGAAAGAAGTGTAACCTGGGCAGTGAGACTTTTTGTTTCCATCTGTACACCTTGCATTATAGTCTTCAATAAATACTGTTAAAAAAAATCTAATTACATATTATAAACATATATTATATACTTGATATTTATATTCTATACCATTGATTGTTTGTAGTGTCTCTATTACTTAAGATTAGATAGCAAAGATAAGCCTGCTTTTTTTTCGTGGTAGCTGTATTCTTTGTCATAGACTGTGATATAAATTTGATTTTAGTGTTGCAGCTTCACAGAAATTAAAAACACAACACATAAATAGTTTATCAGTATAAATTTAGTACGTTATCTTTAATTTTTTAGACAGCTATCTTGGGGAGCATTTGCATGCTGCCTCTCAGACCTGGGCAGAGCCTTATTTTCCCTTTAAAAAACGTATGGTAGAGGATGAGAGGGAGAGTATGTGTCTTGGGGACCCCCTTCCATGGTATGGTCCCAGCTTTGTCAGTCCATCTCCAAACACTGGGCACCCCAGGGCTGCCAGGGTGATTTAGCCCTGCTGGGAGATTTTCCTTTGTGTTTTTAATGTGATTTTTAAGCCCCATGTGATTGGGTAGCCAGCCCCAAGCTGCACAAGAATGGAACCAATCAGAAGTTTTATCAGCACAGTGGTATAAGGAAATGAGATGAAAGCAGTTCTCCTTTCCTACCTTCTTTCTCCTTCCTGCTACAGAGTACCCCAAGGAGGGAAATGCACCTGTCTTTCTGAGACCTCCTCAAGGAAAAGAAGTGTTTTAGTTCATTTTTCATCAGCTGTTCTATCATGATATATCTAATCCCACCTACAGAGCACCCTATCCCTTTCTTTGGGTGCACAGTGTTTTTTCCAGAAGAAGGACACAGAAAGCTTCTGTTTTTTAAAAATGCATGTTATGCCACTATAGAAAAACAACAGAGAGAAGCCCATTAGGCAGCAAGTTTAACTATTGGGGTTTTTTCCCCTTTATTTCTCCTTTTACTTTATCTAGCTGGAACCAACTTTGGGTAGGTCAGATGTTTTGAATACCTAGAATAAATATTCTAACATGTATGTAAAGCAGAGTGGCCTCAGTGAAGCCCTCACTGCACGGCTGAAACTGCCTGAAGTCACACTAGGGCTAAACAGAAAAGGGGCAGCAGGATGAAGAATATGCTGCAGGGCAGAGATAAGAAGTGGAAAAGAACTAAACAAGTTAAGTGTGTGAGAAGAAAGTATTTCCAACCTTGGTGGTTCTTAGAGGCAGATATCTGCTGGGAACACTGCAGATATCATTCACAGACATCCAGCATTCTTCAGTATGAAAATGAGGGTGCAAGAATATTGTGCAACTCACCCCGGAGCTGGGATATGATTGGGAAAGAAGTTATTGGGAAAGTAGGTTGAGTAATGCTGCTACAGCCAGTGGGGCTGTGTTAGCAAGTCTGTGGTGTGTAAGTTCTCACTGATTCATTTCAGATCATCAGCTGTACACTGAAGGGAAGGCAGGGCTGATGAACCTCTGTGCTTACATTAATTCTAGAAAATGTACAGGGTGTTCTGTAAACATTGCACAGCTCTTGTACTGCACAGGGAAACAAAGACTGCAGCACTGGCCAGTGAACAGACTCTTCTTGCCTTTTACTCATTCTCTTGCTAAAGACCTACATCACATAAACAGAGACAGACAGACTTCCTCCATGCTGTTTTCTGAGTTAGCCATGCTTTTTATGGGAAGTTGATACTAGCATTTAATTTCTGGGGAATGAAAACACAGGAACTCCCACTGCTGATGGGCAGCTGTGGTCTTGCTGCCAGCACATCCTGCTGCATGGTTTTGTCCCTCCCTCTCCTTGCAAGACAGAGTGTTTTGGCATGCTTGAAAAATCCTGAGAGACACTACTGAAAAATATAGCACATAATTATTAGTAGTAATAGTAGTTAAAAGACTGGGGCACCAACATTCAATTCCAGCCAGTATGTTCAATCTCTTCACTCCTATTTCCTCCCCTTTGCTGTGCATGAGTGGCTTCACTTGTCCCTTTGCTTTGTGCTTTCCCTATTTCTATTTGCCTGTCTCGTTTTCTTTCTCCTAAGAATTATTTCAGTGTTCTTCCTCCAACATTCATGGGTACATCATTTTTTCACTAATGACTGCCACAGAGCAGTATTGTTTCAACTTGATAGTATTTAGCCCTTTCAGCTCACAGAACACTTTCAGACTTTGTTCCCTGGGAGGAAGCTGACAGACTCTAGTTGCTAAATGTGCAAGGAAACCAGCCTAATATTGTTAACATCTAAATAAAGCATAAAGCCCTTTGGGTTCTTGCTTATCACTTCTGAAAAAACAGTATTTGGCAGCCACACTGGAGTTGCATGTATCACAGCATGTATAGAGAGCTAAGCCTGGTCTCCCTGTAGGCAAAGCAAAAGGGTTAAAAATTAGTGAGATCTTATTAACTTTCAATTTCTAACTTAACCTTTGGGAATTACTTATCTGAAGGCAGCCAAAGAGAATGATTGTGCTCAGAGCTCTTGTTCCCATCACACCTTATTGCTCCTGCACATGGCAATTGCTTCACATCCCAGTAAAAGCAGAGCCTTTCACACTGTCAGTGGGGATGGCAAACAGTGCTCATGGCAGCTGACAACCTGCTTCCTTGGGAAATAATAGCACAGATCTAAGAGCAGGAGGGCAGGGAAACTCCTCTGCTCCACTTAAGATGCTTCCTCATAAGTAGAATCCACTTGGCAGAAGTATGACAGCAACGAGCCCCGCAGATATTTCCTCCCTCCCTTGTCCATCCAAGACCCAATTGATCCTTCAGAGTACCTTCCCTGTCTCCTTCTCCCCAGCCTCAGTTCTGACTTCTTCCCTGCTTGTCTTTTTTCACCCATTCAGTCTTTTGTTCTGTTTTTGACCTCGACTTGTATCTCTGTCTGATAGCTTTGTCTGCTGCCTCTTTTGTGTATATATCTATTCATTGCCGACTTCCCCCAAGCCCATAGCCCAGGCCTACCTTCTCTTTCTTGTTTACACCCTCAACCTTTCTCATCCTGTGTGCCTTACCAGTCCCTCCATGCTCACTTCAAAACTCTGCTCTGCTTCTGTCACTGGATTTCTCTCAATCCCATGCAAACTGTGTTGTGGTGGCAGCCACTGAAATCTCACATTAAATCTGTGTGGGCAGAGCCCTGAGTGCTGGGACAAAAGCCATAATGCAAGAACTCCCTTGCTGCCCAAGCTTATCCTGATCTCCAAGCAGAAATTCAGTGGGTCAGAGCTGGAGCAATGCAACCTCACCTGTGCCATTTCCTATCAGTTAAAGCACATCTGTCACAAGGAGGATTTCCTCTTCCCCCTGCCTCCTCATCTCATCAGTCATGACTATAGCAACAGAAGCTTTGAAATCCAGGCAAAGACAACAGCCTAGACAGTATTGATATGGCACTTTAGTCTGACAAGTGTCTGAAATACTCATTGATCTAAAACTTTATTTTCTCTCCTGGGCCTTCTGCAGTTGCTCTTTCCCCACTGCTGCAATCTCTCATAATCTCTCTCCTGCTTAACAGAGGAACAGGAATTGGGTGTATATTTGGAAAAACACCTTTCAGTTCTGCCCTTTTTTTTATTGTAGCTCTAATGTTTACATTTCAGTAAACTAAGCACAGCTCTTCTGTAGCATTTGGCTTTTGGCCAGAAAATCTGCAATGAAGCTTTTTCCTCCTTCCTTGCTTGCTGGTTTTCCTGCTGCCTGTACCCTAACTAAAGCAGCATGGCCTAGCAGAGCAAGGCATTACTTAGCCCTACTTCTGTAGGCAAATTTAATGGGCTTGGCAGCTACAATTGCTGCAAGTGATTGGAAGCTTCCTGAAGGAGCCAAAGGTGTACTCCCCATGAATCCAGATCCACCTTGCTTGTTTAGCAAAACATCATTCAAGTACTTATCTTCTCATTGTCCTCCCTGGTGTTTGCTTTCCAAGGCAGCTTCTCAAGTGTCTGCTACTGATTCACATCCCTCAGGCTCCCACTGAGCATCCTGCAGACAACATCTCACATTTTGCTTGAGCACAGGAAGGCACGTGCTCTTTGCTTCCTTGGCTCTGCCATTTCATTCAGGGAATGGGCTTTTTGGTGAATACAGAAATACACACTTCCTACTGCTTTGACTCATTTTCCAAGTGCAATTCATACAACATCAAACTGCTGTATTCCTCTGCCATACTTATGGGCCAGGACATTTCTGTAGGGAAAATTCAGTAATCTTCATGCACTCAGCTGACAGGGAAGTAAAGGCCCCCCCCTCATCCCTCCCCCCAGGGACAGATTCCTTTACAGGTGTACTGGTACAAGATCCATTAATTTCAGCTGCAGTCTCTCTCTGTGACAACACTAGGCTGTGGAGCAGATCTGACATGCTCATTTTTTAAATCTGTTAAAAATGGAAACTTTTGCAGTTGCATTTTAAAAGTTCTCTGCCAATCAGTGTTTGGTTTTGTTTCAGGTTCACTGTCTCAATGGAAGTGGTACCAGCCTGGGTCCCAGCAGTAGGCTTCACACTCCTGCCACATGCAGGAGGATTTTTAGGAAGGAATATAACCAAAAGGGAAATCCCAACATGGTATGAAACTCTGCAGAAGCCATCCTGGCGTCCACCTAACTGGGTGTTTGCTCCTGTTTGGGGAACTCTCTATACATCTATGGGGTATGTTTTTCACATTGTATTAAGGCACTGACCTGATCTCAAAGTTGCATTTGGTATAATGCTGGACCAGAGGACTAAAACTGTGCTCCTGTGGCTGTATGTTTGTGAGAAACTGTGCCAAGCTGCCTCTTTAACAGGTACAAACGTGTTTTGGGAGTTGTGTGTGAGTTTGATAGGACATTTTGTATGCAGAAGTATCCACATCAAAAGCAGGAGCTTGAAAAGCTGCCATTAATTTGCTTTCCTCATTCATTCTGAGGGGAAGACTTGCCAAGCTGGAAACAGTAAAGCAAGGCATCACTGGGATTTCTTCTAAGTATGTCCTTCAGTAGTTTTAAGAAAATTAAAATAAAAAAGGAGTGCAGGAAATTAAGATAGAACTGTTCTAAAAGAGCTCAATAATGCAATGGATGAAACGGAATGCTAGATTGGCACTCCCATGTTCTCTCGTTTTGGTTTCATTTTCTTTCCAGAAAAGCTTTGTAATTTTTACAGCCTTATGTCCTATCCCTCCCCACTGGTATTCTCTTTTCTTTCTCCTCACACAGACTGTACTTTTCAACTTACTTAACTGGAATACTTGTGTATTTGAAGAGTTAACATTTGAATGAGATCATTACTGACCTGTGAATAAAAACATGCCTTTTATCAAGGAGAAAAGGGCTGGGTGGCTTTCCCAACTTCCTTCAAGCTGATTGAGCAATCTGTAACACTGTGTCTGGATTCTTCATCACAAATCTGGGTAGCAGGTTAAATCCCTTAAAAAGGTCCAGATTGTGACAGCCTATCAGATATTTTGGTAATAGCAGAATCAGAGTATCCTAAGGTGCATGGTCTTGGTTGTGTATTGCACATCCAGCCCAGTGAAAAGACCATACTTAGTACTAGCCTTCTGTAATCCATCATGCACACACAATCCTTGAATAACCAAGACATTTCATTCCTCCAGAATCTCTTAAATATATGGAAAGCAACAAATAACTAAAAGCAAGATTTAATGATCTTACCTGCCTTTCTTGACACTTCCTAGATTTGTACATCATGATCTTGGTCTGAAGTTGAAGGTACATTAACAAGTGCAAGTCCATGCTGTGCTCTGGCACTCACCTAAGAAACTGAAGTTTCTAATGCTTACCCTGCCTCAGCTTTCTTTTGTTTTCGTTATTCTCTGCAATTAAACTGACAGAATAGCAAAGCTGCATTGTTCAGTCCCTGTCAAAGTCATGAAAGTGACTAAAGGGCTCCTCCTGCTCCCCATACTCAACTCTGCTTTAGGATGCCACTCAATACTGTTCAATTCATCCACTTAAAAACTGGGGTTTGATTTATTTTTAAAAAAATCTTTAAAGCACCACGTCCCAATACCGAAACAAAGTTTCTTCACTATTTGCATCTTAGACTTGTTTCCATTTCAACATGGCATTCTTTTTTAAGGCTGAAATGCAGTAGGTTATCTGCTTCTATTCACTTAAAAGTGAGAATTCTGGCATGACTGGAATCTTTCTCTCTCCATGTTGTTATCCAGAGCAGCTGATCAAGCCTGTGCTGTCAGTTACTTTGCCAAGTAGGGCCTGGATATCTAAATCTTCCAAATTCATCTAGGCCCTGGCACTGAAGTTATTTCATTGCTCAAGAATGTGTGGTAGCTTTAAACATTGTGGTGACTGACACTTCCCCTTTGCTTTCTGCAGATATGGCTCCTACCTGGTGTGGAAGGAACTGGGGGGCTTCAATGAAAAGTCAGTGGTTCCTCTGGGTCTGTATGCAGGGAACCTGGCATTGAACTGGGCATGGACTCCTATATTTTTTGGAGCTCACAAAATGGGATGGGTAAGTGGAACACTAAGTTTCTAAACCAAAGGCTCCCACTCTCATTTATAAGGTATTAGCATGAAAGGTTTGTGTCATAATATTTTCTTCCTGAAAAGGGGTCTGAATACAAAACAGGGCTTGCAGAACTTTTCTAAAATTCTCTTTAATGCATGCCAGCAGCCACCTGAGAGAATCTACAGATCTAGACCATCCTTAAATTGATTTCAAGCAGCTTTCTGCCAGCTTTTGGTAAGAACTTTGTGTGACTAGAAAACATAAACAGTTATGCCTTATTGCAATTCCTAGGTCTCTATGGCAAACAGCAGTGATAAGCAGCTCATTACAACATTATTCAGGTGATCAAGACCTCTTTTAGAAAAAAAGACTCATTTTCTGCAGCTCTCTGAAGAGAACCATCTCAATTATTCTCAAAAATAAGAATTAGTAATAAAAGATATAAAATATTTGCCTGGTTCTCTAGCTGTACATGCAATGCTATAACAGGGAAAGACTCTGAAATCCATCACAGATTCATTCATACCTCATCTCTTCAGGTGACATGAAGAAACTGGACAGGTCTGTGTGCTCCAAGTCACTCTGGGAAGTGTCTCACTGCCCACTAGAGAGGGTGAGAGAGACTTCATCCTCCCTCTCTGCTCCCAGCTGTAATGAATGCCCTTTCATGTTCCTCTATTGTTTTATGACTCAAAGTGGTTTGTAACTCAGAAATTTATGATCAAAACTCAGAAATTTATAATCTTATTCTGCTGTCTAGTTTTCTGAGAAGGATTTAACTCACAGAGGGACAGAGCAGGTGCCAGAGCTGGGCAGAGAGAGTGACACACAGGAAACGCCACGAGTCAAAACAACACTAACCACCTTTTATGTTCCAGGGGCTGGTGACTCTCCTGCTCACAACTGGTACAGCAACAGCCACCACTGTTTCCTGGTACAACATCAACAAAACAGCAGCTTATTTGATGGTTCCTTATTTAGCTTGGCTAAGCTTGGCTTCTGCACTCAATTACCGGGTCTGGAAGGACAATCGCAACAAGAGAAAACCTGAATAAGCAGTTTTCAGCCAGAACAATTTTCTTTCACAATAATTTTTTATATAAAGTTATGGCCTTTTTTTATATTTAGCTGAACTACTTTTACCATTACTTTGGTAATTACAAATTGACAAAACAAACACAACTTTATTAGGCAAGCCACAAAGGGACTGACTGGGTTTTATAGCAACCTAAAAGAAAGTTTTGATTGAAAAGTGCTGAGTGCCATATTACAGTATTATGTTACATGATAACAGCATTTTAACTGTTACAGAAGAAAGCAGGAACTCAAACTTCCTTATGTTCAGAGGAAGAAATCCAGCCACACACTTAACACATTTTCCAGAAAGGTGTTCCTAACAATGACGGGCATAATTGTGGCCTGAATCTTTCATATTTACCCCTAGGCACAGTGCTTTTGTGCTATGATGTGTCCCACTACAGCCACCAGATATTTGTCTTCTGGCCATTGTACTCTGGAAACATGTAAGACAAGCTCTTTTTAACAATTTGTGCCTTCCCACTTTGAAGAACTGTGCATGCATTCAGCTAAATGCATTAAACTACATGTAAACATAATAACCTTGTTCCTTGCTGGTATTGTTTTAAATTGTTTTGAGCAGAAAAACACTGAAGGCAGCAGGATGCTACAGCCTCAAAGACAGGCCCTTCATCTCTTCTCCTCACCTTTGCAATGGCCAGGATAAACCAGGAAATTGNAAAACACTGAAGGCAGCAGGATGCTACAGCCTCAAAGACAGGCCCTTCATCTCTTCTCACCTCTGCAATGGCCAGGACAAACCAGGAAATTCAGAGCACCTGTAAAAGAAACTGTGAGAACCCAGTCACAACATTTCCTTCATCAAAAGTAAGGAGCCCAAACCAGTTCAGGTTCCCCTGAGCAGGAGGCCAGCACGGTGTGAGCATTGCTCCTGGCTGTGCAACCCTGCTCTCCCTTCTGCCTCACCTGCACAGCAACTGGATTTGCCCAAGTTTATTTCTCCAGCCTATGCTCCAGTCAGTGGAACAAAGCAGGCTCCTGCAGACCAGCCTGAAATAGCCTCAAATATTCCTTTATGTTCCTGATCATGAGGGATAACGTGCTGCATGTTTGCAAAGTTTGAAGCAAGGTTTCAAATACACCATTTTATAACTGCACTTTCCTCTCAAGTACATCACAATTGCTGCAAACTAGCTTAAGTAATTACTGCCCATACAATATATACTGTCATGACAGACAGCAGAATTTTTTGCAGCTTGCACATAAAATTGCTAAATTTCAGCCAAGTGACCCTGATTTGAGGAAAGATTAGGAATTATTCATTTCCAATGGGCACCCCACTGCCAAATACCTCTCTCTTAGGTCCTAAACTTTGAAGTCCAAATACTTTGGGCTTCTAGCAGAGTTTTCAAAATTCCTTTAATTCCTTTATGCTTCTGCATTCCTGTGCTGCTCCAACCATTGCCTCCTGCTCATTTCCTCAAAAATCTGGTTTCTTTATGGGGCAGGCTAAGGATGACAGCCAGCAGTACAAGGTTCCTAAATGCTGCAGGACTTGTTTCTCTCTTTTCAAATAAAAAAAATGGGAAGATCCATAAAATCTTTAGTCTAATTGACCCCATAATTCATTGCACTGAAACATCCTATTATTATTATAATATCATTTCCCACCCACCAGAACATTTTAGATCTTTGTATAGGAGGGATAGATAAAAAAGGGACATACAAACCCCAACACGATTCAGTAAATTATAGTTTTAATGTTGACACAAAGAACTTGTGCAATGTTTCCCAGCAAGCAAGCAATCAGGCTACCTGAAAAACAAGTCCTACTCTGAGGTCTCCAGTATTCAATAAACAAGACACTTTGTCAACACACACCAATGATTTACAGAAAGAACAAAGCAAGACGAGGACAATGCAGACAAAGGGATTATCAATACAGTATATGGTATATGCATATTCTTCTGATACCATTTTTTTCCCCTGGTAATCAGTATAGGAAAACAGTTGCATCAGCAGCTCATAGAACTGAAATATAAATCCTGCTGTTAAGCATATCTGAGAAGGGAACTGATGGAGTCAGGTCTCCTGTGGTTACACAATGCACGTCACATGGCAGTTGTCTGTTTCATCCAGAAACAGGGTGCTGAAGACATCATTAAAAAAGGTAGGGTGGTATTGGCAGGCTCTGTCACAGTCAGGATTAAAGTTCACCTCCAAGATCTGAGGCTGCATAATTCTTTTTCCTATCAAGGCAAACACAAACATTGCTGCTTAATACAACATTATAGAGATCTATAGAGATCCCAAATCACGACTTGTCTTTAACCCAGAAATTACAGAAAATTATTGGGAAAAGCATCTTTTGTGACCCTAACTGCCATGGCAGTAGGGTGTTTTTGTTTTAGTGGGTTGGTTTTTACTGGAGGGACATGTTCTGCCATCATTATCCAGAGGACAATTATCCAACAGATTCTGCAACCACTGTGCTAATTCAATGCCTCCCCTGGAATGAGAATTTGCAGCCATTTAATACAATCTCCCTGAATCAGTTGTTTTGCTTGTCAGTCTCACACGTGTTCAAGAAAACTGTGCTTCTCCTTTCACATTTCAGTACAAACCTTGCTTTAAACCTCCCAGGTATTTAGCAGTCCTGTTCCTTTAACATATACCACCCTTATCTGCCACTTCATGCCACTCCTAAAGGAAGTCAGGAAATTAAATTTTCTCTTAAAACTTTATCAGTTCTGGATCAAATGCATTCTGTGCAGAGAAAACCAAAAGATTTTATTTAATGTCTGGTGTTGAGATTGTTAAGTGAGGGAACAACCTTCTGATGGGTAAGTAAATCCTACTCTGCTTTGCACAGGAGCAACAACTCTTTGTCCACAGGCTGCTCACAGCTTTACAGCACTGACACTGGCACCACCCCTCATCTTCAAAAGGCCAGGGACCTGTGCAGCTCATGTTCAGCCAGGCATGTAGAGGTTGGATCTTTTACTACAGTAGTTTTCCTCAAGTTAGTAATGTTTGGAGCTACTTTGCTCCTTCCATTCAGGACACCTCTGGGACAGGTGAGAGAGCATTCAGTGTGGATGTAGCAAACCACGTTCAACCCCTTGCTCCACCTCATCAAAGCAGCCAAGGCTCCATTTTACACTTCCTGTTTCTCACTCATTTCCCTCCATAAAAGCAACTCAATCTTTACAGAATCAGTCCCTGCAGCAGAGACCATGGGGCACTCACCCAACACAAACCATCTAATTGCTCTGCAGGCAAACCTGGGCACAGGAATCAACTTCTCCTGTGTCCCAGAGAACCCAGTACCACAAGAAGACAGTGTTCAATACTCCCTGCAGTTCTCTCTGTTGGTGCCTCTGCTACTTCCTCTACAAGAAACACGTGTCTGGGTCAGGCATATTTGCAGAACGTTTCTGAACCTCCTAGTGAGATAACAAATTATTCAGTCTGTTTGGCAGATTTTGCTATCAGTCCTCCCCAGCTGCCTGAAAAAGGGCTTCGGGTGGTCAGCCATGCTGTGGCACTAACACGAAGCAGCCTCACTCACATGTTCTTGCAGAGACTTGGTAAGAGCTGAATGTCAGCTCTGAGGACATCAATAGCACTGAAATGCTGAAAACCCTTCCCTGCTGCCATAAGTCACTGAGCACTAAAGACACTGCTCCAAGCCTGGAAGCCACAGACAGTTAGCTGTCTCCAAGGTTTTCATAGAGAGCTGGGTATTTCAGGCATTTGTTTGGGGGTTTTGTGTGTGTGGTGGTTTGATTGGATTCTTTTGGTTCCCCCTACCCCTCTGTTGTTTGGCTCTGTTTTTCTCCTAACAGAGAGCAGGAGGGAAGCAAGGATGCCCAGCAGCTGGCAACTGCCCCATCACTGCTGTTAAGCAGCATGGCAGATGCCAGCCCCACAGATTTGCAACTTCAGGTGTCAGTGGGAGGCACAGAGCACACAGCTCACACTGCCTGAGAAACAGAACAAGTTAAAAGAGAAGAAATAGACTTCTGAAAAGGTCCAAAAACATAAACAATTCAACATTCAAATAAAGGAGCTTCTCACCATCTCTGCTGGTGTCCCACTTAAGCATCAAGTCAATGGCATATATTGCTCTTGATGATGGATAATCACAGATGCCAAGAGGGGCAGGTTTAGACGAAGCAACTTGGAACAATTCAGCAAATGCCTTAAAAATACTTGCCTAATAACAGAAAAGATCTCTGAATGAGGAATGAGGTTCCATAAAAGCAACACAGACGTTTCTAATCAGTTCATGAATGCAGTGTTTTAAAGGGTTTGTATCAATTGCACAACACAACAGATGAAAATCTACACAGCACTGGCTTACAAATGTGCATTTAGACCTAATGCCAACACAGAGGAAGAACTCAGCACCTGCCAATATCCATGGACTTTTCTGGGGAGCCAATGAACACTATGGAAATCCTGAAAATAGTTCATTTAACATCAGAATCAACTCCTTTCTCAGGTATCATGCCAAGTATTGCATTTATGTGTAGAAGAGGGGAAAAAGAAAACCTAGGACAGTTCTGTGAAGACCAGCAGTACAACTGTGATGTTCTGGCTTTTTTTCCTGCATATTCAGTTGCATTCTAGCTTTGTTTTGTTCTGCTCTGCAATGAAAAATTTTCTACCCATTTATACCCCTGAGAAGGGTGGGGGGGACATGGAGATTCTAAGAATGTACTACATAGGTATTTTGAAAATCAGTCAGACATCCAATCTTTCTATTTTCTGTACATAGTACTACTTTGGGTAATCTACAGGATGTATTTTGACATCTCTCTTTTCACCCCTTGTAGTCTCTTCCAGACTATTTTAAACCCTGTCATATTCTGAGTATCATTAATTGGATACAAGGGTCTAGTTAAAACAAATGTGAATTAATTTATGGAAATCAAGTCACAGTAGGATAATTTATGCACTTTTGAATAAATATGCACATATAAAGATTCAGCTATCATTCACTCTGTAGAATTCAGTTTTGTGCACGTTTCTGAACCAGCTCTTCACATTCAGCTTTTTCTTTCAAGCATGAATCACAGGCAAAATCAATGAGAAGGCCCTCATCTGCCTTCCTGTATGATTTATGGAACTGTAGTATTTGGAGCTTCCTTTTTACAGTCAAAAGATGCCCTGGTATCAGAGAACCATCTGTGTTCTTGTGAAAAGTCATCTGTGCAAGGAGCAAGGACAGGGCTCTGGCAAGGCTGCTCACACAGAGAAGCTGGGGCAGCAGCAGGAAACTGCACTTGAGAGTAGGCAGGACTGGCTGTATTGCTAAGTCCAACATAAAGAATGATCACAGTGTGATCATGAAGTAAAATTCTCTAATTATAAAATATAATTCTCTAACAAGCAAGTATTTGAAGGCAAATTACACAAAGTTCTGAAGTAAAGGTTAACATATGATGTCCTTTGTGAAACTGATATGCATGAAATATGTCTTCTGAGAAAAAAAATCCTAACAATCTAACACTTTTGGAAAAGCTGGTTTGCTGAGTAAAAAAACCCCAAACAGATTATGAACATTCACATGAGAAAGATGAATTGCTGACTTACTTGTACCATTGTCCAAGGATATTCAGGATATTGCTTTTCAAACAGAGGAATAAAGTCTTCACAGTGTACCTAAAACAGTTTAGTAACATTAAAGGCTGTCTTGGTTGGGAATGACAAGAGAATGAACATCAAATATATTTGCCATTCATACAAATGCAAGTAGAGAACTAGGGAATTAAGGCAGCTCCTGAACACCTTCCTTGTTCCAGAATTTCTTGTTAAAAAGATCACACTAAGGCTTTGACAATGACAAGCTGTCATTTTTTATAATCCTTTTATTGCCTCTATCAATGTGGGTTCTATTCAGAATGTAGGTTTGTATTACCTTAGATAACCACAGATGATTGGGGGAAAGAGGGGAACAAGTCTAGAAAAGTATTTGCTTAGGACTTGAGGTACTTTGAACACCCTGTTGAAATGGATGTGAAACAGACCATTGGCTAATGGCCACAAAGCAGGCACCAGAAGATTTGTACCAACAGAAGGGTGAGGGGAGCATCTCCTTACCTGTTTCAAGGTCACACCAGGAGCGTAATTCATGACGGTGAAATGCTTCTCGTAGTCATCCAGGTCATCCAGCGAAAACGCCCTAGGGGAGAGAAGAAGTGCTCAGTGTGCCAGGGGTGCACTTGCAGCAGGAGCACACGGCGAGGGGCGGCGGGCACCTGTTGGAGAAGCGCAGCCAGAACACGTCGTAGCTGTAGAGCCGCAGGGGCCGGGCGGAGCGCAGCAGCACCACATAGCGCACGTCGAACTTCACGGCGCCCACGTCCTCGCGCTCGAACAGCACCGGCTCCTCGATGTACTTGCACACCACCTGTGGCACGGCACGGCAATGCAGCCCGGGGGAAATGCAACAGCACTGCACCTCGGGGCTCGGGGGGCCTGCCTGCACCTCAGCCTTTCCTCACAAACGCGCACAAACGGACAGCGTCGCTCCTTGCCACGCTCTGACTACAGCGTGGGGGAACGAGGAGGCCAGGATGTTCTCATTTTTCAAAATCACAATTTCTAACTCTGGTGACCTTATTGTTTTGCAACACTTGTGAAGCAATTCTGTGTGCATTCGTGTACTGCAGAAAACACACGCAGTCCACACGCCACCAACAAACGGCACTGAAGTGAGCGCCAGGGCTCACACACGGGGAGGTACAGGTGGATGTGATGCTGCAGGCTCCCTGTAAAAAGCTCTGTGATTCATCTCTTGTTGGCAAAAGTGGTTCTTTGTGCCACTGAGCAGAGCAATAACCATCAGCCATGGGACAGAAGCAGTAATGTTCCCAAACTGAGGACCAGTGCTAACTATAGCCAGTGTGTTTGTCTGCCAGCCTGAGGATTGGCTTTACAGCAGCACTGCTGGAGTATCCCTTATTGTCAGGGCAAGTTCTACTTTTTAAATAAGACAATATCAGGCTCTGAGTTCATCACTGCAACAATTGGAGCTGACCAGTTTGCAACTGAATCTATTCTGAACTGTATACTTATGGCCAGCATATGAATTTTGAAGAAAATAAATTTCCTTTGTATTTTCAGACCTCCTTCTACGAAGCAGTTTTTTCAGCTCTGCCTTTTAAATCCCACTCAAAGCCACACTCTCACCTTTGGGCTGCTTTCCCTGTGCCTGATGATACTGTTCAGGTTGTTGGTGATGTGGGTATCCAGACTTCTGGCCAGGTTCCATGGTTTGCATATCCAGTGATTGTCTTCTCCTCTAGGAGAGAAAGAGAGAGCAATGCCTCTACGTATCCACCTCATTCATCTGGCTAAACATCCACTTGGCTTCATCCATGCCTTCTCCTAAAAAAATACTTTATAAAACTGCGAGCTACAGTGCAAGAATTAAGAATTTTGCTGACAGCAGGGAGGAGTAGTTCTTAGGAATAAGGCAGAGAAAAGGCAATAGTACCTTTCATAAATTTTATTTTTTTCCTTCAGTTAGGGTCTAACACGATCTCACTGTTTATCTCCTTCTAGTACATCTGACTCCATCAAAAGGGGAAAACAAGCCATCAACAGGACAGCATCACCATGAACATGCACAAGTCATGGTGTGGAATCATTCTGCCAGGAGCCTGAGAACATTCTGGCAAGGTATTGTGCAATCTTCCAAGTTGGTTCCCTACTGACACCTCCAAATCATTCACACTAAATGACACCAGAATTCATCTCTTTGGGAAGAAACCACACTGTGCCTCAACAGTTCACATTACAGGAAAATGAAAACACACCACCATTGTTTCACTTTCAAGCACCCAGACACCTCCAGGGGCAAAGTTCTTTGAGATATCCTCGAGAAAATCCAGCAATATGCTGGTCTTTCCATCTATCTTTTGAAGTCAAGACAGGATGATGCTTGATGTTCTTTCCTCAACCTATTAAAACATCATAAAGTGAGCTGAAGATAGCAGTTAACTTCTGTTTAGTTTGTTTGAAAATTCCTATTACCTCCTTCCCATTAGCTACAGTGCATTCACTATCAGTCCTTGATGTTGAAAAGGAATTAAATCACCACACACCAGGGACACGTGGCAGGTGTGCTCTGTGCCAGTCCATAACAGACTATGTATAGCAAATAGTGGCCAGATGAAACATCTGGCAGGTGTCACCATAATAAGCAAATGTCACCAAAGCAGCAACCTTTCAACCAGAGTACTCCATGCCAGACAGAAGAGATTATTCTAATGCTCTCCTCTTTCTCTTTTACAAGAAGAAAATCATAGTTTCCACTCTCTTCAAGGCAGCTGCAGCAGCACAAAGTATGGATTTAAAACCCTAAAGCTCCACAAGTGCTTCAGTCTAACACTAAAACTAAATTTTACTTTCATAACCTTACAGAACCCAAGTACTTTAAACATTTTCCACTCTGGCTTAAGTGCAAGAAAAACTGCTACTGTCCCCTGGAAAAAAAAATCCCGCACTTGTTGCAAACACAACAACTGAAAACAAACACACAACAAAAAAGATTTGAGGCTTTGTATATCTGTTAAACACAAGAGGCAAGATCCTGACTAGACAAAGAGCAAAGGACTTCAACTCTGTATTCAAATCACAGCAAAGTTTCTGGGTTTCAAACTGCATTGCTTAACTACTCTTACTTAAAATAAAAACCTAAAAAGCCCTCACTTTCCAGGTAAAATTCACTTGGATATAAATGCAGCAAGAGCTAACTCATGGTGGTGCAACAGCTGCCAAGCCCAAAATGTGGGCTCCTGGTCTTTGAGCAAAAGTGGGATCAAGACAGGATTTCCTAAGGACAAGGAAACAAAGTCACCTTCTGTCACGTTGCTGGAAGTAGCTGATGAACTGAGGCAGTTCTGTCTGGAGGTTAAACGTCCGAGGCAACCACCTGGGCCCATCTGGTCCTCCAGCTCGTCTGGCAATGGATGCCAGGCAGTCCTTGACAGTCAGGAGGTTCTCACATGGGAACTGATTCACCATTACCTCAGGCCTCTCCTCACTCAGCTTCCTACAAAGCAAACAAGTGCTTGGTGAAGGGGGAAGGTTAGGGAGGCCTTTGGGAACACAATTTTTATAGCAAAGAAATTGAAAAACAATACTATCAGGGGAATAATGAATCCTGTAATTAATTAACCTATAATCTTTGAAGTGTGAGAAGTTGTAGAGGATGTCTGCTTCCCCCTCGTTGTCTGTGAATACAAAACGGGGATGTGTCAGGTTGTTGAGGACTTGCTGAATGTCTGTGAAAACCCTACAAGAAAGAAGCACAGGAAGAAAAATGTCAGTTTAATTTCTGAAACTGATCGACTTTCTACAAGAATTATGTTTGTTCTGTATACACTCTCTGTGACAATCTCTTCTTGATACACAGAAACAACTAAGTGGGATAGATTAAAAAATTGTGAGAGATTACCTAAGAACTATCTGTTTTGAGATTGAAATCTCAAAGGTAGTTTAGCTTTGACAGCTTCATAAAAATAACAATTCAGCAGATGATGACTAAACCCCTGACAGAGGAGCAGTAACACAAATTCACTGTTCTACATGAAAAGTCCAGAAGCGAGAGTGGTCTTGTGAATATCTTCACTCCTGAGAGAGCTCTAAAAATCAACCTGCTGTCATCCTCATGAAAGAAAGTCACAGGAAATCTTGTCAGCTTAATTCTGTAGCTTCAGAAGATTATTTTTGTTTGTTCAGAACTTTAAATAACCCAAATACATGAAAGTAGGTACATTAGGTATATGCTGGGAATACACACTGCTTTGAGGTTTGATACAAATTCCCTCTCAGTCCCATTTTAAATCACACAAAACCTCAACCCAAACCTGACATATTTCAGAATGCAACCAAGAACGAGTTGTTGTGTATCTTAGGAAATTTCCCACTCAAATAAAACCAGTGACTTGGGTGCTAAAATAAGCAGATAGAAATAATGGTTATTTTGATGACTTTTCAGCTTAAAGTGAGGGCACTTAATTCAGAATTCAGCATGTTGACTCAAAAAGCAAGACTGAAATAATTCTCATGGTAAGAGCAAATAAATGGAAAATTTAAACAGATTAAAACCCCCACCTTTTTCCACGAGAAACTACTGCTTTCTTCCTCCTCTCCAAATCTATTCTTATCAGTTGTGGAACTTTCCTCTCCTCCTCCACTACTAACCAACTGGAAGATACATTCCCCTGAGAGACACTTTTCTAAAAAGATGAACTGCAGAAATATCCCAGTCACAGGAGGAAATAAATTCTTTAACAAGTGAAGAATGTAAGATGCTTTGCATAGCTCCATGTGTGAGACACTACAATAGTTATACTCTTTATGCTGATGTCTGTAACTGAGAGAGACAACTTCACTGTGGATGAAGGGAATCAGCCTGCTGAAAGAAGCCATCAGTCTTGCCTCACTGTGGCAGCAGAACAAAATTAGTATTTCCACAGAGTCCCACCAGCATTTCTTCCTGCAACTTGTGGCTTCTCAGCTTCTCCTTGTAAGTCTGCACACGAGGGGAAAGTGTAATACCAAATCTGATGTACTGGATCCACTACAAGTTCTGCCAAACCCACAAGCTCCCCTAACATCCACAGGTTTGGAGCAACTGTTAGTCCTTGCTGGAACAAAAGGAAATCAAAGTGGTGACCTGAATATAAAAGGCCATTTATATAATGCTGTAACAAAGTCCTGAAGCATCCAAAATCTCTACACGAATAGGCACATAAGAACACATGCAGCACAAGAATTACAAAAATGGAAGTTGTTCAGAAAATCCTGAATTGGTTCCTTACAAATACACTCTACAAGTCACCATCCTGCAAAGACCCAGTGCTAGAACACTCAGGATTATGTATTTGAAGACTTGCTTAAAATGCAGCACAAAAGAAATAGGGGAGCTCAATCCAGCTTTGTTAAGTGCAGGAACATCACTGTAGTAAGATGAGGGAGGTTAAGATTAGAGAGGAAATAAGGCCTTTGTTCTACTGATAATACCTCAAAAAAGATACAGACAGGTAAGAAATGCACCAAGTCCCACTCTGGCTTTGGCAGAGGGCAGCACATCTACACTGCAATCCTGTAGTATCAGCCAAGATATTTTGGACCTTTCAGTCCAGTATCAGTGACACACTGATAAAGAAGCCAGCTAACCATACCTCCCAAATGCTGGTTTTTTTCCCCTTGCCTCAACAAAATCCTGGTAGGGATGTCATGAAGTCTGGGATTAAAGATGACCTTCAGTGAAATTTTGCAAGTGAGAGAAATATGTTTAGATGTTACTTAATTTACTCAAAATATTTAAAGCTGAGAATCAGCTCCCATAGCACAGATCTGACAAGACCAGCCAAAACAAAGAGATGCCTCGTAACAGCTCTTTGGACATTTAAAACAGTAACTGATGTAGCTGAAAAGAAACATGAAAGAGAAGATCAAAAGACACAGAGATGATCAAGCCCAACACAAACTGGAAAGACCTTCCCTAATAAATCCATCTTTGAAGCATTTAGTTCTTTGATTCTTTTTTTCCATTCAGCAATCAGCACAGCTAGATAGAACAATCTCCCTAGGGCAGCAGTTATGCTACAAGACCTAATGAAACCTGTAATTTTGCTGTATCAAACTACTTGTACTCACTCCCCTGCTTTTCAGGATTCAGGTTAAACATTTATTTCATCTTCCACTCTCCTGTCTTAGCTCTGTTTGGATACAAGATGACTAAGAATTTGTTCCAGGTTCTCAACTTTGCAACCTTATGCCTTGAATTTATTCCAAGCCTCTTGAAACAGCAGCAATCCACAAAGCAGAGGACACAAATTATTGACAGCCTACACCCATCTACCCAGCTCCATGTGTTCCCATCTGTCTGCCCAGGGCAACAGCCCTAAAACCTTTAAAGGGGGCCAAGAGCACTGGAAGGCTGCAGCTCCCACTCAGCTGGCTGGACTCTGAGCTGCTGCTCCACTTGTGCAGGAACTTTAGTAGACAAAATTCAGAGCATGAGAAGGACCTGACAGCCTTCTTCCCAGATATGAACAGGGTAGAGGAAAAGAGAGGTAAACCATTAGGAGTACATTGGCTGGATGTGGATTACATTCCTCGGAAGAAGAGCAGGAAGAATTTGATGTGTTTCCCTCTCCTTCCTTGCCTACTGTGAATGGCATTCATTTGAAATGTAAGATACAAACTAAAGAGGTAAGCAGTGAAATATATATCAGTGTTTCCCAGCATGCTCAGTATTGCTTTCTGTCTCTCTCAGAATGCATCTGCCTTTGACTCCTGTATCTGAGTACATCAGATGAAAAATATCAGCTTTTGCTTATCCTCACAGTCATGTAACCAGAGATTTCAACTACAAATGGAATCTTGACTCTCACTGGGCAAGTTAACAAATGCCTCTCCATAAGAAGTGACTTTGTTTTCCAGTAGTTCTCAAGAAAAGTTAATCTGGGGAGTAACAGCTCAACACAAAAAGGTGGTGTGTGAGTGCACCTACCAAATACATTTCAGTACAACTTTACTATTTAAGCAAAACATTTCAAGCAAGAACTGTGATCCCAGTGTCAGACTACAAAAACCGAGTGCAACTCACAGCACATGCTAAGCAATGGTTTGTTTTTCTGGAATAAAACCAGAAAAAAAGGCAGCCAGGCCATGCAGGACCACTGCTTTTGGTGCTCACAAAAATCCCTTATCTTTGGAACGTTCTTCCAGCTTTCTTCTGAAATGGTTTCACAGCATACAGTCCATTTTCGTAGCAAATATATGTCCAATTTAAAGCATCTCAGGTTTTTATAAGATTCCTGTTTGGTAATGCCATCTGAACAAGGGGAATAGTCTGTTATGTTCACACAGCAATTCCTATTATTAATTATTATTTATATTTACTATTATTATATTATAGCATGTATTTCTATACACGCTATAATGCAGAAGACAAGTGTTTAGTGTCTCTTCTACACCTTAAGCCATAATTAGTGAAAACAACACTGTGTAACTTAGTGTTAAAACACAATGCAACTTCTCTTTCATCCAGAAGGTGGCACTGATTAAAAAAAACCCATAAACCTAAATTTATTTTTTAGAAGTTCTGTAAGTGACAATTGGTTCACTCTGAACAATAAATTCAACAGGAGCAACTAGGAAGTCAGACTCTTAGGCAAGTGGCTCCATATAAACCCACCTTTAACTTGCCTCTGTTGTTTAAAGATGGAAAAGGCTGCTCAGCCTGAACACACTGCAATTACTACACATAATCCTGCTAAGAAAACATTTTGGTTGTGGATACGTACTTGAAAACTTTGTCTTTGGCATAAACTGGTGGATTTATCGCTATAGGAAGTTTTTCCTTGTTTTCTGCTAAAATTGCCTATAAAACAGAAAACCATAACAAAAAGTTAATTCTAGCCAGAATGAAACAGTCCATTGCATGTCTTACTGATCTGTTCTCTTTGGTGCAAGTGAATTTCAGCAAAGTTACATTTTGACAATTATATTATGTTGTGTAATATGCTGTTCAGAAAAAAAAAAATCAGTACAAGAGCAGAGGCAGAAGGAAATCCTACCAGTAAAAAGGAACAGAAAATCAGGCTTTGAGACCAGGGCACACCAGCTCTGTTGAAAGACCCTGAGAAACTCTTGTCTCCTAAACACTAAAAAAACCCCTAAATCACAGCCAACCATATACAATAGAAGACAAGGTTGCTGTATTTCCAACAAAATGGAAAACTGATCATTTAGTTGTGATGCTTTGTTACAGATGACCAAAAAATTATAGGAGGTTGGAAGCCAATTGTGCTCCTGTGGAAACAAGCAAAATGTTTCTTGCAGTCTTCAGCAGCAACCACTCCTGCAAAGTCTCTCTCCATCCTGTCCAGCCCCCCTCTGACTGATAAAGGAAATACACTCTTGGATCATTGCTGATGCCTTGCCAAAGGAAGCAGCTCCCAGAAACTCTAGGATAGAAGTGTTGATGCAAAGTACACCTCTTCCAAAAATGCAAAATCCCAACCAACCAATCTGCCTCAGGTAACAAAACAGCTTAGCTACTATGAGTGTACAACTTCATTTAGCAGAAGCAGGTTAACTTCATTTCTCACTAAATATTGTTAATAACAAGCTGGATAGAGCATTTTCTGCCTCTCAGCCACCATAAAGAAACAGCTGAGGTATAGATTAATCTTTAGAAGCTGTACTTTGAATGACATAAGTAGCCAGTACAGCATCCTCAGAGGTATCAGTTTCCTCATTTTTCTAAGAAGCTAATATCATGCAGACATTGTTCATGAAAAGGAGATTCCAAACCTTAATTTCACATCCTTAAAATATTCCAAACCTTTATTGGAAAGGAAACAAACTGAATCAGTACTTATTAGAGTGCCATCAAATTAAAAATGTCCCTGCTCCAATATTTAATGGTTCTAAATCACAACATAGCCCAGTATCCAGTATGAAAAATACAACTTTTCTTAAAATAGTAAAACAAACCTTTCTGTAATTCAAGACTGAACAGCAATGCTACAATAACAAATTCAATCAATAAGCCTATTAGACAATGTATCAATATCTAACTGGAAGATGGATATGAAGTACCTTGTAGTACGCTTATAAAAAAAGCTATGCAGTACAGCAATAAAATATTAGAACTCATTTATGTTGCTCCAGTATTTTAACACTTAGATATCTCACATAAGTGTAAGACATTTCTTGTCTCACTGTGCTTTGAATTGTTCCTTTAGTTTAATGGCTGTCCTCTGAATCAGTCTTTAAGTTTAAAAAGAAGCAAAATCTAAATTCTTGCAATACTTTTTTAGACACTGCCTATTTTTAACAGAGACAAGATATGGAATTAACTTGTTAAAATCATACCTGGTAATGCTCATCTGGTGGCTCTGGAGTAAAGCAGCTGACATCCAGCTCTTCAGAAGGCACCCAAGGTAACAGAACACATTTCCTGATCAGGCGATCCGTCTCCCCGTGAGCGTAATCACGAGTGACCTCATCTGCAGCAAAACCAGGAGAAGCTTTAGGAGCTGCCTTTCATTTCCCACTGAAAATCTTCAAATGACAGCTGCACAGTCAATACCAGCACAACTTCTGCTATTTAAATGAAAAATAATTAATGAAGGGTGATAAAACCAGTATTATTTAGGATGCTAATCTTCTCCACATGATGGAGGCAAAGGGAGGCCCCTGATCAAGATTACAGGAATAAATCTTTGGCCTGGTGTTTCCCAACTTTCAGAGCCTGACTTTCTGACTCAAAGCTACAAACATAGACTTTAAGGAATTTTTTTTAAACCCCTGAGATGACTGAATTTGCAGTTTCACTAAGGCAGTGATGCAAGATTTAAGTTCTCTGTCAATAAAACAATAGCAATATTTTTGCACTGGTAAAAGGTCTCTATCCTAAAATATTAAAACACCAGACAGAGAGAACTTTTATATTTGACAGTGTTACAAGAATGCAGCCCTTTTGGTCTTGAAACATTTGTTCTACTCTGAAATGCCCAATGATTTTGTAAGAACTGGCCCATTTTCTATTGCAAGCAATAAAGAAAACCCCAGCTTCTCAGACACACACTCACCACCAGTTTCAAGGTCTCTCAAAGGCCAGAGAATCGTGTAAGCAATTTGCTGAGGCACATAAAACAGAGGTGCTGCTGCAAAGCTCGGCTGGTCTGAATGCTGAATGCGTGATCCAAATTCATCCATGATGTACCAGACAGGAACCTTCTCCTCTGCAGTCTGGATGAATAAAGAGGGAGACATCTCTCACACATGGACTAAAGGAAAAGCTCTGTGGGACAGAGGCACTGGCAGCACACCTACACCACTTCTCAGATTACTGCTTTAGACTTTCTTGTGCTACTGCTATTGCCTACCAGACCTGCTTTCCCTGAACCTAACCAGCCACTTAAGAGAGCTAAACCAGCAGAAGGCTGCTTGCTAAGACTAGCTTTCCTTCAGTTTCTATCAGAATCAATCAGCTAAAAAGTGCTTGAAGTTCAAGAATGAAGGAGAGCAAAACTGCCACCTGCAACAACAGCTGGCTATGAGTGTCAAGGCTGCATCATCAAAATGCTTCTTCCTGCAACACTCGTCATGAAAAAATCCTGAATGAGAAAATAAACTTTAAATTGCTTGGCAGCACTACTGTGGTCTTTTTAGAGAGGCAGGAATGGAGCAGAGAGACTAGACTTGAGATATTTCCCAGAAAAGTGAACAGAAGTCACATTCAACTACAGGTTGAATTAATTGTCTTCTGGAAAATCATTGTTCAAGTAGTAACACAGATAATTCCATTTGACTCACAAGCTATACATGACAAATTGAGAAACAAAGAGATAGGATAGAAAGACTCACAGATACTGTTCAGATTTCTCTTTTATTTAAGGAAAAAGTCACAATGAATCCCCTTCTCAGGGATTTTTCAGACCTGATTCTACTGTGAGTTAAATTTGAGCTTAATTGATAAAGATGACCAGTCCAAGATCCTGAGCTAACAGGGGCAGTCTGATCATGCTCTCAACTGCTCGGGGTTAGACCTGCCCATTCTGCATAAGGCTGAGGCCAAAGAATCCACCTTTCTCCTCTTTAATTCAAAAGACTCAAAAAAACCTTGGAGCTCCACTGCAAACCCTACAATAGTTTTCACCAGCACCCTGAGGGTTGTATTCCCTCAAAAATGGCATGTGTGCACCTGAAGGTGTTTGAGGGCCCAAGACACGCTGGCACAGTGCTGAAGGACTACAAATGGCAGGGTGACCAAATCTGGTGTGGTCTTACCCACACACCCTAAAAGCAGCACTTGCTCTCCTTCCAAACAGAAGGAATGCCGGCAAGGATCCTTGTTAGTATTTGTGTACTGGAACATCTTCACCCCAAAATTTGTAGAGTCTTACCCCTTGAGAGAGCTGGTAGGTCTGGTTGTATTTCCACATTTCCTGCAGCACCTGCTGGATGCTGCCCTCGTCCGGCACCTCTCCGTGGAAGGGGATGCCCATGAGGCCGGCCATCCTGTGCAGCAGGCCGGGCACGTGGCGCAGCTGCTGCCGCGCGTGCGCCGCGCGGAACGTCCACGCGTGGTCAACGAGGAACACACTGCGGGAGAGTGGGGGAGGGTTACAGCCCAGAGAGCACCAGGCTCAGAGTTTGGGAGGGTTACAGCCCAGGCTGCCCCCACACAGGCTCAGAGTTTGGGTGGGTTACAGCCCACAGAGCATCAGGCTCAGAGTTTGGG
>VYXF01012281.1:562952-600378 GCA_013397295.1 Polioptila caerulea | reverse complement strand
GCTCGGGGCCGCTCCCCAGGGCTGCCCCCCCAGCGCCGCTCCCCCACCTCTCCGCGCAGTTTGCGGCTCAGGCTCTCCCAGTACAGCGCGGGGACCCCCGATGCGCGCAGCGCGGCCCCGTGCAGGGCCACGAAGGCCGCCAGAGCCTCCTCGCCCTCTCCCGCCATGGCCGGGCCGGAACGCGCCGGGCGGGGCCGAGGGCGGGCGGGGAGGCGGGAGCGGCGCTCGGGGCGTTCCCGGAGCCGGAGCGGGCTCGGCCCTGCGGCGGGGCTCGGGTCGGGGACCCCGGGAGCGCACGGCCGGTTCCAAGCGACCCCGAGGAGAAGGGGCCTGAGGAGGCTGCAGTCTGCTGAGCAGATGCGGGTTCTGCTTCTCTTTTGTTCTTCTCCTGCCCTTGAGCGTTAATAAAATTCACAGCATTCGTAGTGCAGTGCTGGCCACAAGTTTTTTTTTTATTTTGGCGATGTTTTAGGGACTCTTCTGGAAGGCCCCAGCCATAGCCCCTGAAGTGGGTTACGGGTGGGGTGTGTGGCATGGCAGGCACTGACTGCCGGCCGCAGCAGTGGGAATTGCTCTAAATTCTGATCATTGTGACAAACATACAGTGCCAGTCCTTTATTAAATTAAAGCTTTTTTATTTTGAACGTTCACGGGAGAATTTTAACATGTAGGGCTGTCTTAAATACCTGTGAGTACAGCAGGGAGGCGTGCTTTTGGAAGAGTCCGTAGGAGAGTGCTGGTCTCCCGGTTCTTTCCTTGGATGGTTACCCCGAGATTTCAAAGAAAATCAAGAAAATCCCTTCCAAGATTTTGTGGGGAATAGCCTAAACCAGTTTAACCCGAGGCTTTTTAAACATTACTGGTAGCTTTGGTATTGCCTCAGGTATGGTAATAAAGCCCAAGAGCAAAGGCAGGTGTCCAACGCTGCTCAGAGCACAGGGCAGGGCTTTGCTGCTGCTGCTGGGAGCACGTACATCGTACATCGCTCCCTCTGCAGATTATCTGCTCCACAGACTGTGGAAACTCCTTTTCCTGCCAGCCCATCTTCAAATCAAGGATTCAGCTTCAGTGCTGCTTGGGTTGGCAGCACAGCACTGTGCTGGGATGGGCGTTCTATAGCCCTGGAAATAGTCAAGTTCCAGAAATGGGATTTTAGGATCTAGTAGCTGGTCAAGAAAGCTTCACACTCACAGACTACAATGAGTGGAGAATGTGCCATGTTGAAGAAATACCTCTTTGCTCTCTGCCCTGTCTAGTGTTGCTGGACTGGTGTCCTCTGTAACTAGCCAAGAGTAGCAACAATCCCTTTCTCCACATAATCACAGAATTATTTAGGAGGAAGGTCTGTAAATTAAAGGGCTACAATAGATTGGCCAGGCAGGGAGAGAGTAGAAAGAGATGATAAATGGTGCTTACGTGCTGTAACTATACATCACCACTCAGCAGCTGAGAATCTAACTCAAATCTCCAGGCTGGATATCTGAATAGTAAATGCAGGCAAATTTTCCTCTTTGCTGGAGACTGTGTCTGCCTCACCACGTGCTATGTTCCCACATTTCCTCAGCATAAAGGCTCCACTAGGATGTCCCTAAGGATACCTCCCTGATCAAACAGCAGAAGATCAAAAAATAGTTGGATTTCCAGTGTTCCTGAACTGTGTTCCCACCCTGCTACCCTGAGTTTGAGCACATTTTTGGTAATGTAGTTTGGGAAAAGAGGATGGCTGTGGTGTTGATCTTGCCCTAGTATTGTAAAATGTGGAGATTTGGCCACTTACTAGTAGTCCTCCTGGGGACCTTGCTTACTGAAAAGGCCTCCCTTCCCTCACTTCTGTCTTTGTCATGTTATGTAGTTAACTCAAATGTTTTACTTACCTTAAAAAATAAAAAATCAATCTTTTTTCCTTAAACAGACCAAGGAGGAAAAGTTTGGGGTGTCTTCATGTCTTTGTTCAGTAGTGCTACAGTGGTCATACCCTGTCCAGAGGCAAGGAGAACATGATCCTGTTTGAACATGAGATTTACATTATTCTTTTTCTCACCAAGTGTAGGCGGCCTCCTTCTTGCTGCTTGTTTGCACTTCCACCTCACTTTGGATGGTTGTGGCTGCTGGCCAGCTGATTGTGGTTCCAGGCTGTTCAGGTGAGTTTGCACGTCTGGGGGCTGCTGCTGCTAAACTCCAAGTAATAAATAAGACCCAGTGAGAATCACTGATGTTAAGAATGGACTGTAACTGGCTTCTTCCCTGACTTTGTCCAGTGCTTACCTGAATGTGGTCTTGCTCAGCTGCTGTGCTTGGCAGCTTGTTTTACTTTTTTTGCTGGTTTTCCACAACAAAAGTAATTCCTGGAGCAGGGACTGGGGGGGCCAGCACTCACCATTCTTCTACTACTGCTTCAAGCACCCTGAAGCTTTCAGGAGCAGTCCTTCCTACTCTGATGCATGCCAGAGACATAGCCCAGAGGTACCACTGCCAGCCTCTCATGAAAGGAGGTGTTTGTGGATAATCTTTGTAAAGAAAAGTCACCACAGCATTTTATTCTGATTGTTTCCTTAGGAAGACTGGCTGATTAACAGTGCCTGAGCAGTGTAGCCCTTACTCAGGCAATGTGCTTGTTAAATTTAATGGGTTACTTTACAGAGGTATTCACAGAGAATGAAAAAAAGCTGAGCTTGCTAGCACTACCCCAGTCTAAAATAAGAGGATTTAGCCTTCTGGCACTACCCATAGGAAGCCAACACATGGAGCCCTCAAGCCTCTCTGTCACAGCAGGCCCCATGACTTATCCACCACCACATTTAGTTCCCACCCTGCAGCAGTCTGCAGCAGAAATTTATCATGAGTTAGCATATGTGAAGTAGCATTTGCCTCCAACAAACACAGCTAGAGTTTCTCACATTTCTGTGAGTCTGGCAGTTCATGATATTTTCCCAGATGTTTATGGCTATCTCATCCAAATAGATCTGATGTGCATTCCCCACTTTATATTCCTGTTGTTTAATGTTAGAACCTTCCTCTTTGCCAACATAGCATGGAAACCTCCTTACGAAAGGTAAAGATATAAGGGGCAGAAGAGACCTTAATGTAATAGTGAAAAGGAGATGAAGGCACATATTTTTGGTGCACTTTAAAACAAAGCCTGTAATATGTTTTAAAATAAACCCTTTGCTTTCAAGTCAACAGCTTTCTCAATGGTAAAACTGGAGCTTCAGAGCATGGAAAGCTGTGATTGGGCTTAGATGAGAGAACATCACTTGCTCAAAATATTTTATCATAGCTGTATATGTGAGTTTAAAACCTCAGAGAGGTTTGTAAGAAGGCTGTTGTATGAAGGGAAAATGTATTCTTCTGCACCAAAAAAGCAGTTGTTGTGTATAGATTTTGCCTGCTTGCTTTGTGGACAGGTACAACTTCTGGGAAGGTTTTGCAATACCCACCTGCCAGCTGGAGCCTGTTTGAGGTCTATCCCATACCTTGGCTGCCGTGTGGCAGTGGGGCTCTGCTGTCCTGTTGTGTGCCTGGCTGGTCACTCCAGTGAGGAGGGAAACCCATGTTTGGACCTTGGAATGGGTGCCCAATGTGAGTGTGGAGTTTGGAAAGAGCCCTGGAGAACACCCTGCAGGTGGATGAGTGATCTTAGCAGGTTGGACTCAGCCTCCTCTCTAGAAGTCTGGCAAGAGATCAGTGTGTGAAGGATAATAAACCAAACAAATTGTCTGGCACTAACAATACTTCTACTGAGGGTTTTCCCCAAGAGACATATTTACTGCACCCACATTATGTGCTGGCATAACCCACACTGATGAGTGCAGGTGTTTTACTCTCTCACTGCTCATGCAGTGCTGGGGTAGAGGGAGGCTGCCCTCATCCTGGGGATACAACCTTGAGAAAACACCTTGCCAGGCAGCTCCAAGGATCCTGTGTCCATGGAGGCAATCCAACAGGCTGCCCTCAGTCCTGATGCACCCTGCTGCACCTTCACAGCCACTGCTGCAGTTTTTCACCAGCTGCCTGGGTGCCTTCAGAAAGGCAGATCTCTCTTCCTCCTTTTCCCATGTCTTTAGGCATACCTGGCATGCTGTCTAATATATTACTTTTATAAAAGTTGGACCATTACTGAGGAATACTGTTCTACACACACAAGTGAGGTATTCTACATGTTAAGAAGTGCTTTTGGAATGTAGCATACCTCATGCTGTGCTGACTGCCCATTTAGATGTTGTATTTAAGAGCCAAAAATAGTGAGTAATGTTGGTTGTACAGGATAGGCCCTTTCTGTGACACCAGGAGTCAGTTGATGTTGATTCCTGGTTAAAAAGAATAAATAATCTATGCCCAATCTGCTTTCACTTTCCTGCTGGGTTGTGCCAGAGTGCTGTTCCTCAAGCCATTATGTTTTGTATGGGAAGTCATGGCAAGATTGGAAGTGAGAATGGATTCCTCTGCAATTTACACCAGGCAATGCCTGTTCCAGTAAATGAGAATCTTGCACTCAAATGAAGACTGCCATGATTGCTGAAACTTGAGTGGCTGTTATCAAATTGCCTGTTCTGCTCTTATTTAGAAAGCAATCCGTTTGACAAGAAGGACTTCCCTCTCATGAAGCTGTGCTGGCTGTGACCGATGCCTGTGTTGCCCTCCAGGTGTTTTTCAATAACTCTAAAATAACCTTTTCCATAATTTTACCAGGCACTGAAGTGACACTGACAGGCCTGGAGTCTCTGGAGTCCTCCTTCCTTGCCCTTCTTGAAAACTGAGACAATGTTTGCCAGCTTCCAGTCAGCCGTGACCTCTCCGGATTCCCATTCCAGATTTTGTCCTTGTGCACTGATACTTCATTACCAGTTATCAACTTGACTTCCAATCACTTTGAGGAACTTTGAGGTTCAGCTTTTCTGTCTTTGGTAGGAGCTGACTTTTCTTGTTACTCCTTTAAAGCTCTCAGGACAGCTGAGTGCCATTTCACATGGCACGTCTGTAGTCCCATAGAGGTGATGTTGTGTCTTCTTGGAATGCAGTGAGGATAGCTACCACATTGCCTGAGTGAATTCCTACCAGCTGAAAAAGGCAGTAATTGGTATTTTACAGCCAGTTTCCTGCTGCCTTTCAAACCTGCCAGACACCAGGAGTCATCAGTCACACTGGCAGTATTTATATAATGAACAATATATATAAAATCAGCAAAGCTGATACTGTCACATCATAAATGCTTTCTCTAAACAAGCTGAACTGCTTACCTGAGGATAGCAGCAGAATGGCACATGTCATGCTGGAACATGAGAGCTTCCTTCCTCTTTCTTTGAGGCTGCTTCTCAATAGAGGGCTGTGACAAAGGGCTGAGCTATACATGGTAATATCAGAGTTAGTTTAACAAGTAGCTAAAAGTCCTGGAGGGATATTGGTGATGTAGTTCTTCACTGCAGACAGGATTTCTTCTTTGAAAAACTCTCCTTGAAGCCTGTGTGGAAGGAACTTATATCAGTGTCCCACAAAGTCCAGTGCTTTGATGAGAAAGAAAAAGCTCTCTGTTGCTTAAGGATGAAAATTAGACCAAAATATGTAAATGCTATTAAAAAAGAGAAGTTCTCTTCTGATACTTGTCCACACTTGTACAAGAAGCCTTGTTCTATACACAAATAAATGGCAGGCAGGGATATCCATTCAATTTTATGTTTATTATGAAAGTGATTTTAACAAAAGTTTTATTACATGCTTCATTTTTAACTTTGACATAGAAATCAAAGCTATTAATATACAGAGGCAAAAGGAAATGTATTTTCTTATAAGGTACATTTACAACAACATTTTCTACTATAAATCTGACAGAATTGTTAAAATATTGGTAAAGCTTAGCACTGTATTTTATTTTCTAAGTATCAAATTTTGTACAGTTATTCACTACCCTTGCTCTAAACTATTAATGTACATTTCATATGGAAATAGCTGTTTGTACACAATTTACATTGGTAATAAAGCTTAGAAGTCCCAGCAGCATCTACAACAGTTCAGTTTAAAATCTCACTCCTGCACAGTGGTTCATGTGGAGCTAATTGATGCAGAAACCAGTATTACACCCCAGGTGCTTCCCTCAGAAATCCAGCCTGCCAGAAATTCCTGCTTAAACTGATGCCTGACATGATCATAATGAACTTTTTTTTGCAGGGAGAAGTACCACTGGTCTCAGTGGTTTTCCCTAAAAAAGGCTCTGTGATCTGATCCAATGTGAGGTTTTACCACTTCCCTGCTCCCTACGAGCATAGAGGTCCCACAGCTTTCCTTATCTTTCTATTATCCATGTGTGTAATTTACTAAATTCCCTTTTATTTCTGAGTTCTGTGTTGTTTCTTATCCTAACAATGGAAGAAGAACCAGCACTAACTTTAAAATACATATTCTTCTTATGTTATGAAAATGGGAAGCACTTAAGAATGACACTTGATAGTCAGTTCTTCTTAAATTAGGATGTTAAATTGCCCAAGAAAACTTTTCCTGTTATGCCAGTGAGACTGAAGGAACAGGATCTGTAATCTGGAATGATAAATCTGGCAACTGCCTCACATCCACCCCAGTCTCCTAAAGTATCTTTACAACAAACATGTTCAGTCCCTGCTGCTCTCAATGCAAATTAATGGCCTTTCTAAGTTATAAAACATAGAAAACAATATTTACAAAATAATTTTAATTAAAAAAGTAACAAAAACAAACTCTAAAAAAGATATTTTCACAATAATTAAAATAAAGTTTAATTAATCAAAGCCACTTTTTTCCTAGATATTGAGAAAATTGAATTGCAATTGTTTGTATATCTTTAAACTTGTTATCTCTGCTCTCTGAATACAGATGGTTTAAATTATTAGATCTAAAGGTACTTCTGTACATTTTACTCTTGTATATTACATATTAATTTTATAGATTAAAAGCTTTATGATGAATAAATAAATGCAATAACAAACTGGAATTGTCTATATTCAGATCCTTAGATAACAGTTTTTTGACATTTTTTTCCCATTCTGCTTCTATTCAGATGAGAGATAAAACACAAGACTTGTCTCTGAATCCAAATCTCTCGCTGAGGACTAAGTTCTTACAGAAATTTCCTGTCTTCCATAAATTCTTCTGGAAGACAACAGTATTCCTTTTCTCAAGTGCTTACAACAGTCTCTCATTCTAGAAAACGATTTCATTGAAGTCCCAAAGTATTGAGATTCTTGTAGAACTCCTCCAGTTACTCCCATTCCTGTCAGTGGTTTTAAGCTACGAAAAAAATGCAACTCCTTGAACTCTTGATACAGATACAAGGAACTGTCTGTGTCACTCACTCCCATCATTAAGAAATCACCCAGACCCCTGATGTGATTGAGAAATTTGCCACTGGGTCCAGTTGTTGAAGATTTTATTCCTGCTCAGTTTTTAAGCGCATTCAAAGGTATTTAGAGTCCAGACATGGGAGCTGTCACAGAGCAGGTGAGTTTTGCTGTCAAACACCTGGCAGTAAGACCCTGTATAAGAATCACAGCACTGCTTTTGCTCCTGAAGTTCCTAACCTTCTAAATGCAAGATTAAAGCTGTATTTTTTTATAGGTAAGACTGATGTGAGAAATTTAAATGTGTTGGGCAGGCGTATAAAAAGGCACAGGGTGGGGTTTGACTGTCCTTGTGGAATGCTGAACACATGTAAAGGATGTTTCTCACTCATGTGGCAGCATCCTTGCATTCTGCTCACAGACAGCATTTCAGGTGAGCTGTGCTCTTTAAAACTCGCTGACAACTCGGAATGTGGACCCTCTGAAAACTCTCTGACCAATCCTGTATTTACTTAAGCTGGTCTAAAACTAAACTTAACTGAACCTGGCTTACAAGGTAAGCTAGTTTTAAGTAAGCTTATTAACTTTTAAGTAAGCTTACTCTAGAATGAAACTGCTGTGTAGGAAGGATTAGTCTAAATCTTAAGTAGTCATAACTTTCTATGGGGGAGGCAAAATGAAGAAATAAATTTCTTTTGAAATGTTGGTCTTTAGGTAAAAATCTAATGTATAATGGAAGAAGGAAGAGAGGGCAAGAAAATGGGCTGCAAGAAAGACTTCAGAACTTTTGAATCCAGTTTCAGTGAGCTAAATCTCCAGGCAGAATAAGTCTTGTTATTGAAGGCAAGATGCAGTGTGGCAGAAGAGGTGGCAATGCACTGAACACAGAATCCTGCTGCTTCCTGTACTCAAATGACACACAGAGGCATCTTTGTGTCCCCAGCACTTTCAAGGCACAACTCAGGGCTTGATGAGCAACTTGTGATTGCTGCAGTGTGCTGGACTGCAGCAGGTGTGCAGGGAGTGATTTGAGGGCCTGTGAGAATGTTAAGGGATGCTTCACCACCACCTCACTAAAAATAAGTGCAGTATTTAAAGGAGAAAGAGAGACTTAAAATGGTTAAGTGCTGCAGGTGCAGCTTTTAAAGCATACAGGCATTTGCAAATTGAAAATAAAGAGCTCTCTTTGTGCCAAGGATTTGGGCAATCACAAATGGGCACTTCTTTAGTCTACCTGTAATAACACATAAATGTGTTGTTGCACCCACCCTGCAGACAATGTGCAATTCACAAGAACAGATACAGGGCTGTATTTATTGATATATTCAAATGCAGTATTTCAGATTCAGGGTAAAAGCAAAAATTTTATATTCTGCCACGTTCATGAGGCTGGTTTGCTTAAAGGCAGCTGTATTTCTCCTTGTATGGTTTTTGATTTCCAAATGTGTGTTGGTCTTCTCTGTAGAGGAAAATATTGTTTGTTGTTGTGCTGTTAATGTGTAGTAGCAACAGGTTCTCTGACTTTGACAGTGAAGGCATCTTACATGAACAGATGAAGAGCTGAACTCACCTCCTGGCATTTGGTGACTGCCAGTTTCTGTAACTGTAAAGCTAGTATGAAAGTCAAGGCATTTTTAACTTTTAGAGCTGATATGAAAACTCTGTGCCATTCTTTGAATCAACTGAAACCATTTTAGACTGCCATATATATATATATATAAAAATCACTTGTCACTACTTTTTTCATTAGAAATTTGCACATCCAAGAGCATTTCTATGCAGAGTGGCAAGCGTTCAAGCCTGACTTATTTTCTAAATATGAGAATATTCAGATATGAACCCCCTCCATGTTCACAAGCATTTAAGTGTCAATTTCTGAGGGTCAAGTTATTCTCTGTCTTTCAACACCTTCCTCCAGCAACACAAAGCCTGTGTTTGCCACAGAAGTCCACAAATGCCTTGTCCTGACTGTGGAGTCCCTGCCCTGACGTGGCTGTGGGGAATATCAATCTCATTCTCAGGCTGTCTGTCAGGATGAACTGGACAAAACCCAGCTTTTCTGTAGTGGCGTTTTAAGTCAGGGCAAATACGATTTCTCTCACCTGTATTCACCTCTCACAGCTCTGCTGAGGTCCCACCACCAGTGGCCAGAATTGGGACATGCCCCTCTAATGGTTTCTCTCTGGCCCTGGATTTCCCAGCTAAGAACCTGGACAATGTTACGGTGCTGCCAGTGGTTTCTGGAGTCTGGCATCAGTGTCATATGATGGTATCACGTCCAAACATGTTGGTTTTTAAACAAAAATTTTAGCAAGGATTTTACTAAGCTCAGTGTACAGTACCAGGTTCTGAAGTTACTTGCTCAAGTTTGAAGTACTAAAGATCACAGTAAATCATTTGCCAAGTGAGGAGGTTATTTTTCGCCATATTTTTCATGTGTTTTCCTTCATATCTTTCAGTAGAATAGCTGCAATCCTGACTCATTCTAATGGATCTGAATAAACCTCTGAATAACCTATCAGACTTTGAACCACTGTTTGGCTAAAGTAGTTTTTTAGCTATGTACTCCTGCATAATTGAGTACTTGACAAGATTTTTGTTTTTTAATTTTCTTTTGTACAAATGACTACGGTTAAAGAAAAAATTAATGAAAATTTGTTGTTTTCAGTGACCCTTGGTGAATGATAAATAAAAGTAGTTTTAACATCCTCAAGAAAAAGTTAGGTTTAACAGCCTTTAACAAAGGACTTTATGGACAAGTGACATTTTTTAGCAAGGGTTAATATATAAATTAAAAAGAAAGCTCACCAAAGATTTGAGGTTCATGAGTGGAAAAAAAAAGAATTTTTAGACTATAAGGTCAGGCTGTTCAGGCATAGAAAGAAAAAAATTATATTCTTCAACAGAAAAGGAAAGAAGGCAAGCAAAATTACAAGATGGTTAAGTAGAAAAACTCAACAGAATAGTTCAGGTGTGTTCTCACAGAAATGGAATATTCAACTACAGAAACCAACTGTGTAAATTTAAGCAGTACTTGCTCAGGGACAAAAAAAAAAGCATCAGAAGATAACCTAACCACCCCTAATATATGTCTTTGAGAACATCCAAGGATGTGTAAAACTATAGGGTAAACAGGCAAAAAAAAATAGAGCAAAGCAAAACTGTGTGTTAGTCTCTTTCTGAAAGGATGCTGCCAGGAGAGTTCATTTCTCCATTTAATACACTTGTAGAATCAAAAGGGAAAATGATACACAAGAGGAAGGGACTGGAGAGGAGAGAGGCTGAAATAGTAATACAAAAAAAAGGCTCCTCTCTCATTTGATTTAGCTGCTGTGCCAGGAAACAGAAGGAAACCCAGGATTTGTTGTCACAGCAAACCCACTGCTGCTCTGTGAGCAGGGCCTGAGCACAAGGCTAATGCTCTCCTGCAGTCCCTGTGCTTGATGGGCACTGTGGCTACAAATTTGGGCTAAAAGGGAGAACCAGGTCTCTGCAAACACAAAACCTGCCCCCCACCTCTTCTACAAAACTGTGTCCTGTTCCCCCTGAGGCCCTGACAATGTGGGGCTGGGACACAGCTGTGTTCCAAGGATTTTAGAGACAGCAGGTCCAGCAACAGCTCCTCCCACCTGAGGGTGACTCTGTGGGTCTGCATGAGGGGCTCCCAAGGAAGGGACAACAGCTGACCCTTTACTGGGCAGCAGTTGCATCTTCACTGATGCTATTTTTCCTGGAAGAATATGTGTTGAAAGAGATTGTCCCAGAGTAAAACATTATCCAGTATTATAAAACCTCAAAAGGCTTCAGCTGGGTGTTAACAGAAGTGACAAGCACTTGCAGAAGTCATTTAATTGTCTACACAAAGTTACATATAGATATGAGTAAATAGGGTGTGTGGGAGTAAAGATTTAAGCATGAATAATATTTACAGTAACTAGAGATAACATTACTAATGTACCCACAAATAGAAGTATATCTTTATATATTTATATATTGTACTTAATTAGATGCTCTTTTAATGGAAAGAAAACCAAGACTACTGGTGGTGTTGTTCATTTTTCACATACCCTATTGTAAATGTCTTTAAAGGGACCAACTGGTGCATGGAAATCCAGAGCTAAATCTGTTTCAATTAAGTAATTGACAGTGGCAAACCTCTGAAGAAGTTTAGAAGAGGACAGATAAACATTAGGACATTAGGGCATGGGACTCAATCTCATGTAATTCATAAAACAAAATTATACATGTTTTTCTTCTTTTTTTCTTTCCTTTTTGATTTCTACTTGGACAGAGGTTCCACCAAGCCACAAATGAGAAATAACAAAATTTAGATAGCTTTGTTTTCTTCTAAAGATTCAAATATAAACTTCAAGTGCAATTCAAAATCCAAGTATTATTTATACTACATACTTATTTCTATAACAGAACTTATCTGCAGGTAGTTTAATCATATTTGAATAGATTCCTCCTTTCTTTGACAAAAGTTATTGTTGATGAAAAATAAAAAGCTAGAAAGAATATTTTTACATAGTGAGATTTCAGATGGAAAGTAAGGATACACTAGTGCCGACACAAATTTGTATCTACAACCAGATGTACTCAGGGATGCATAACTTTTTGTCTTTTTTTGTAGTAGGAATCCCATTCAGAACATTGACTTTTAACAATTATAAAACATTACAGAGGTTCTTCAATAACAATTGAGAACAAAGACTGCAAAAAAGAGCTTTCAAATTAGCAAATGGTTCTATTATGGAGGAAAGACAATATTTGACAGGAATGCAAAGTAACCAAAACTTGAATACCATTAGACTATTTGTATGGTCGTAGAAACCTGGAAACTTTCGATCGCAGTAGCTTTATAAATGATCTTGGAAACATTTCTTTTGACTCTTGTGCTGTGTACTTGAAATAGTTTTGAGGGTGTGCCAGTACATCAAAGAGAGCTTTAATCAGTTTCTTGTCCTACAGAAGACAACACAGATATGTTAGATAAAAGCAAGGTTGGGATTTAGTGTCTGCATAGGTTTCAAAATTGCAGAACAATTGTGTCTGTTTTGCAAAACTTGAGTCTGGGTAAAGTGATGTAAGGAAACTGCTCCAGGTTGCTGTGGAGTTTTAGAGGGATGAGTCCACCTGCTGTGCTGGGTTCTTTTGGAAGTGCTCCTGGCAGGTCCTGCCCTGGGAGGGCAGCACTGAATTAACCCCAAAATGCAGATGTCAGGTGTTAGGAATGCAGGCTGCCTCTGACCATCCTTCCCACCTGCCCCATGCTGCTGTCCAGGCCCTCCCTGCACAGATGGGAGACAGGGCTGGTCCTCAGCAATGCTGAGCTTCCTAAGGGCCCTCTCCTGTACCTTGGGAAAGCCTTGACTCAGAGCCCCAGCTGAGCCTGTGCACTGCAGCTGGGACCTGAGCAACCCAACAGCTGGAGGGAGAGAACAGTGCTGGGCAGGGATGGCCAAGGGAGCCAGCTCTTCCTCAGCTCCTGTCCTTCCAAGCCCTACATCTGCATGGCTCAGTTTTGCCCTCTGACCAGCCTTTTTTCAGCTTTAATTAGTTAGTTGTTACAGCTGTTGCTTGTATCTTTGGAAAACCATTTCTTATCGAGGCAAGATAGTGATTTAGGTAAATACATTTTTTAATGCACAGTAAACTTAATGAGTCATTTGAACATTTAAATGCCTGTGGCTGAAGAAGGCTCTTCAAACATTAGGTCTTTCATTCTTGGCTGACTAATTTTTCAAACATACAATCTTATTAGCATATATTCCATTTAGTTCCTGCTTCCACAAAGGACATAAGCACATGCCGAGCCCAGCTCATTTACTTGATTTTGGGCTGCTTCAAATACCAGAATAAACTTCAGAAGACAGAGAATGAAATTTGGGGTCACCCTTGAGCTTTAAATATAACAACTCTATCAAGGTATTGAGAACTATTTTAGGAGAATGTTTAGGAAAAAGAATCCTTGGTTGGTCTCAAAGAAAGCAGAAATTTCTTACCTTTAGAATTTCTTGATGGTTTTCTGATGCATATAATCGGCCATCTCGAACAATGTCTTCTATTAGTTGTTGGTAATCCTCTGAAAAATCAAACAAAGATCAGTTGAGTGACTGCAGCATCCTTTGGGAGGGCAGCAGTCAGACATGAGCTAGACCTCCTCTTGAAGACAGAGCTGAGAAATTTTACATCCAATTAATTATTCAGTGTGTACTCTCAGGCTGCTGTATACTAATTTAATCACCTTAAAATTCTTTACTTGTTTATAACAGTGGTTTTGAATTATCCCTATAAATACTAACATCCTCTAAAAACTACTCCCTCCTGATAATAATGCTGTATTATCTCCACACAAGAGGTGAAGAAACAGGGATACAAAATAACTTTTCAAACATTATATATGTTATATTTATGTTATTTCAAAGTCTTTACAACTAAAATTAAATGAGGCACATAAAGTTTTTCCTCATTCTTCTGTCCCTGCAAGCAGTGTAGGAAAGATTCTAAAGCAAAATTTTCTGTAATTCAGATATAACACAAAGAGGAAATATTCCATTCTCACCATCATAAGTCACATAGGGAACCTGAAATCCTTTGCCACTGTTTCCTTCATTTGACTTGAACTGAATCCAGAGTTTCCTTGACCTTGAGGTAAATGCAATAGGTCTCTCATATGTCTGACATGTTTCATACGTAGTAATTGAGGTAGGAGAAGCTAGAAATAAAGTTAAACAATGTTCTTTATAAAATAATTTTTGCACCCTTCCTCATCTAGGGGTCAGAGATGTCAAATTGACAAGACACTTCTCAGCTGAAATATTCCTGAGAGCAGAAGCTTTTTGTGATAGGATGGATGTTGTCCTTATTTGCCTATAAACAGAAGTATTTTTTTCCACAAAGGTAATGGGAGTCCCTCAGCAAGAAGCTTAAGCAGATGGCGAGGTATAATTTTTGTTGTTTATAAAACTACTATCAATATTAATTTTTTTTTACTACTCTAGCATTGTATCCCAGAGTACCCCTAAGCTTGTCCCAGACAGGTAAAATGCCTGTAGCTGCATGCCAGAGCTGCATGCCAGGCAGACATGGTAGCCAGCCCCTCACATGGCCAGTTTTGGGAATTCAGCTGATGGCAATAAACCACTTATAAATAACACCAGAATGTAATGTCTGGTATGGTAAATCTGAATAAAAGACTGTCACACCCTGCAGAGTCAGTGACCCACAGAAGAGTTACCCTGGATGTGAGGAGGTGGCTGGTGACAGCCAGCACAGCTTCACTATTGGCAAATCATGCCTGAAGTGTAACTTTACCCCGATGTGACTGGCTCTGGCCACTGTTGGAAACACAGTTTGGGGTTAGAAGGACAACTGATGTGTTTGGTTATAGTAAGTGCTTTGCTTTTAAAAAAGCTCATCTGCATAGGTGTAATTTCCTTCCATCTACAGTGACCAGGTGTCTTCCTTCTGATATACAGAGATGTCAGTACAGGTCATCAGGGATAAAAAGTTGTGAAAACTGTTATAGCAAATAGAAGACACCATTTTTGTGAGTAAATACTCTGTTTTGAACAAAAACTCTGTATGAACAATTGCCTTTCAGCTTTGGTGCTTCTTGATTTAGCAACAAATCACCAGCAGGATGCCCACATCCTCCATGCAAAAGAGGAGTGCATTTCACTGGGACCTTAACTTCAGAAGTTGTTGAATTAACTTCATCATCAAAGACACACACCCCCTCTATTCCACAAAACAGCAGGATAACTTTGGATTTCTTGAGGGTTGTACCAACACACTGCCCAGATTTAGCAATAACTGCAGCATATATATGTTCACAAATGATAAATGAGAGCACAATCTGTAGTGTTTACAGAGATAGTTCTCCAAATACAATTGATCATTGTTGACTTCTAGAATGGCAGTGATTTATCCCACGTGGTAACTGGGCCAGACAGAAGGCCATTAACTGCTTTGTGATTCACACAATAAACTTGAATAATTAATATCACTCTGCTAACTGTTATTGGTAGAGTTCTAACTTGCTGTGCCACTTTATCCACCTTTTAGAAACACTGGCTACACTGCAGAAAGCCACCCCTTCAATATGAACTATTCACTCCATCAGTTTGCAGGAAATACAACCCATGTCTGGCAACTCACCACTTTTTCTCATTACTAAAACATCGCCACATTCATCTTCAATTGGGAGAAATATCTCAGGTACTACGATGAGGATTCTTCTCTTTGGGGGTGGATTTATATTCCAAATGCATTCCACATTAGCTGGGTAGTCTCCAGGATAGTTGGGTGATTCAATGTAGCCAGTGTAGTCCCCCAGTTCTCCTCCACAGTGCTGGTCTGAGGGGAAACATAAATTAGCATTTGTGTTAGTTGATAAATTAATCTGAGATGTTTTTTTAGATCTGTCACAAGCAAGTCTAAAATCCTCCTTGTGGCTTTAGAAATGTACACATTCTCCAGCTTTAAAGGAATATTTGACCCACAATGTTTCTCCAGCTGATTGCAAAACTTTAATCTCTCGTGCATGAACTGATTCAATGCTTCATCCAGGCTGCTTTAACTTTGCTTGAGAAACACAGGTAAATAAACTTGATCCAATTGTGGTTACCATGACTACTGTGCTGACATGCAGAAGATATTCTGCTTTAACTTACCTGGTTTTTAACTGGGTTTAGCTGAATGAGAGTGCTGGTCCCAATAGCCAGCCTTACTTGATTACAGATCTGCCTTGCTTCATCTTAGGTTAAACCAGTTAAGAAAGGATCTCCATTGTTCGATCAATTTTTCTTTCTGAGTTTTCAAAAATCCGATTAATTTGGCAAAAGTTACTTAAGCTTGATCTCCCCAGGCCTACTCATCCACATAAAATTAGATATATGTTTAAATATTTTGCTTAATCCAACTCCCAAATATTATGCAAGGTCAGAAACTGGCTTGACAACTGAGAGGATCTAAGACAGGAGAGTGACAAGGATGGTTTTATCTTACAGGAAAATCATCAAACTTCTTCAAATTCCATAGAAATATATAATTTACTCAAATGACATTAGAAATTATGAAGGGCTTATAAAACACATGGCATATAATCAGACTAAAAACTTACAGGAGATCTGCACATGAATAGTTAGATGACATTGCTTAATTATTACAGAAATATTCTCTTAAATTAGCATGGTAGAGATGAAAAAAAAATGCTTGCCTAAAACAATGGGTCAATCACAAAGGATCAAATAAAACTGCACTGAAATCCTTGGGGATATTTAAAATGGTAATTAAGATAGGAGGCTGAGTACTGCAAAAAAGCCTCCAAGAAAATCTCACTGTCATAAGCAATCACCTGGCAATTGCAGCATGCATGACCATATCTTCTAATATTTTACAATTATTCTAAAATGGCAGTTACTCTGACAGATATTTTTCTCTACAGAAACACAGAGAAATGTGCATCACTGTTACACAACTTACAGGATCTGGAAAACAAAAGACTCGGTATTTTTAACTTGTGAAACTCTGTGAAATTATATTAAAAGCTGCATGCCAATATGCCTCAAATATATATGCCTCAAGTGGCACTTTCCCAGCTTTCCCCCCCCACATTGTTTTCCCAGCTTTTACTATTCCCTCTGGCAGTAGATATTTGCTAACTCAGAAATACAAAGCTGAAGTCCAGCCTGACAGATGGAACCTTGGAGCTGCAGTTCAGACCCAAAGACACGCTCAGTGTCACTGACATAAATGTGACTTACTTTTGCAATGTGTGACATTGGTGGAGCCATCAAAATCTGTACTGGTGTTGCCAGGGCAGGTGATGCAGTAGTTCTGACCAAACTCAGGCTGGTAGGTTCCCACAGGGCACCGGATACATCTGTGTGTTGTGGAGTTGTAGTAGTGGCCGGGAGAACAGTGAACTGCAAGGTATGAGGTGTGTTATTTTCAGAAAGTAGCAAGCTCCAGTGCAGAGAGCTTTCCTCTGCCCTGGACATAGCTGCTCTGCAACATTCTCATTAGGCCATAAGAGGCAGAAAAGACACCAGCTCTCTGTATTTCCCAGTATAAAGGATCTTCCAACTAAAACCCCGTGACTAGAGCTAAACCCTTATGAGCTAGAAATGCATGATACGTGTCTCTCACTGTATTTAATTTATTTGTGATAAATGGAAGCAGATGTAAATCCACCTCAGCAAGAAAAATTACTTTCACAGTAGCAGGAGAGAGATTTCCACTAGTGTCTGTTTGCCAGGGCCAGCATGTCATTCCAGTAACTAAACCAAAATGCATTTGGGCAGATTCCCTCTTCAGCATTGGCACTGGAAGTTGACATTATGGAAAACAGAATGCGTTGCACACTTACAGTTTCTGCCTAGCCCCTGAGTAATCAATCCTTAACTTTGCATAACTTCTGTAGTGTTTAGTTTTTTTGATACAGTAAATAAAAATATACAGGACATGAAAGCTAAAGCATTGTCTTACCCAAGTTTGTGTTATTTATAGCCAAACAGTGGGGCTGATTTCCTTACCAGCAGCAGTGCTGACCTTGTACCTGCTTGTGGTTAATTCCAAAGAAAACCATAAATCCTGTTCAGTCTGCACAACCTTCTTGACCATTTCATTTAATCATACGCCCATGCAGTGACAATGTTTGTTTTAGATCCTCCTAGAGCCCCTTGGCACTGACGATAATAAACCAAAGGCAAGGAAGTAGAAAGATGAATTGTGGAAGAATTTTGAATTCACCTTTGGTTTCACAGTCTTGAAAGGAAACAGCACCTTCATATTTGGTGACCAGCCCACCGCCACAGGGGAAGCAGAGGGTCCTTCCTGGTTCAGGCTGATACGTCCCAAGGGGACAGACTGTGCAAGGTTTAAAACCATCTGAAGAGAAGTGCCCAGGAGAACACTGCCCTAGAAATTGAAAATGATCGTCTGCATTAGCGTGGTGACTTTTCTGGATGAAGTATAAAACCCACCAGTAGTTAGCAAGGCTTTCTGTCACGTAAACACATGATATCAAGACAGCTGCAGATCAAATGCTAATGTTACCTGCAAATTTTGTATTGTTTCTGTATCTTTTTCCTAAAACCACCACCAGTAAATAGAACCAGTTTCATAATATGCTTTTTGGCAACTATGATTGTGTTTGTTGGTTTTTTTGGTTTTTTTTTGGTTTTTTTTTAAGAGGTCTATTAAGATTTCTTTAGAATACTTTGTGCTTTCACCAAGTGTTTCACCTCAGTATTTCAAAGCACTTTATAGGAAGAAATGGGACAGCTCCATACCTATGGAAGCAAGTTTTTGTATCTCCATTTTAGAGATGTGGACAGTGGATGATGGCGTTTACTAGATGGGATAGTGCCAGTCCAGCTCCTTGTCTTTGAGAATACCTAACAGCAGTAGCTTTTCATGTAGTTGTGAAAACTGGTGCTTGTCAGGTGCTCCTCTGCCAGGAAATTTGTGTAAAGCAAATTGCTTTGTGCATCAATCTACTGACAGAAGTTTCCAAACTCGCTCTCCAGGCAGTTTCTGATAGGCAATTGTTTGGCCTGGTTCCTGCCAGCTTGAGTGCTTTACTCTGTGAACCTGAGAGCCAGGATGTCAGGTTTTCCAAGATTATGGCATGAATGTCTATCTTCACACCACTCCAGACTGGGACACCAGTGCTGTGAGATGCTACATATTCCCTGAGGTTGCCTAATCCCAGTACTTTGTAATTTAGCTTCCCTGAGAACTGAGCAGCAGACAGAAACAACTAGCTTGAAAACAAAAAAGTTTTGAGAGCTCTAGGTATTGTTTTACTCTCATAAGAACCCTGATTCTTGCTGGGAAATGTTTGGGGCATTATCTTGGGTGCTTGGCATAAGTGAGGAACTTTGGTACTTGGGATGAACCAGAGCTCCTGAGTGAAAGCAAAGTTCAGGTTCTGTCCCCACAAAAGCTGAACTCCTATGGACACCTGTGGGGTCAGGATCTCCAGGATTTACTTGTGCTCCCATCCCAGCTGGCTGGAATATGACCATACAGACTGGCTGTTCTGACACAGACCTCAGAGAAATATTATGATGTTACTAATTTGAGAAAATTTTACTCTTGTTTTTAGGAGCAAAACTGATCTACCAGGTCCAGTTGGTTACTGGAAGCCAGACTGGAACGTGTTTCCTGGTAGGATTTGTGACCCTGGTGGGGGACCCATGCTGCAGCAGGCTGTGCCTGAAGGATTGACCCTGTGGAAAAGTGACTCTCATTGGAGAACTCTTGCCCAAGAGATTTGGAGAAGTTAATGAAGACTCCTGAGGGAGGGACCCCACGCTGGAGCAGCAGCAGGAACAACATCAGAGTGATGAGCTGCCCATAATCCCCATTCCCATCTCCCTGCGCTGCTGGGTGGGAGGAGGTAGAGCTGGGAAGGAGGGAGGGGTGTGGAAGAGGTGTTTCTAGGAGATATTTTATTTCTCCTTATCTTGCTCTCATTTTGATTAGTAATGAATTCACTGAATTTTCCCAACTCGAGTCTGTTTGATATTTGGTGAGTGGTCTCTCCCTGCCCTTAAGTGGTGAACCTTTGCTCTCCTGTCTCTCCCCTCTCCAGCTGAGGAAGGCAGAGAGAGATCAGCTTTGGGGGGGTGTCTGGTGGCCAGGCAGGGGCAACCCACTGCAGCACAGAATTCACTTGCAGTTATGAGTGATTTCTGCACAACAGGCACTTAAAATCTCAGACATACTCATGGAATGTACATTCCTCACATTTAGAAGTGAGGATTTCAGTAAAAGTTTATTGGTTACTGCACATGTAATTCTGCTCTGGAAGATATGATGCAAAAATACTATTAATTAGTATGGCAGTGAGTACAGACAGTACAGACTTTCTAACACAGTCTTTTTATAAAAATATACTGTTTCATGACATGTGCTGACACAAATTTTGATTAAATCTTTGACAAAGAAATTTATGAGGTCCAAAGCATATTCTCTCTTGCCACTTCCAGAGGAAAAGGGGAGAGCTGAGCAGAAAAACAGACTGTTGTGATCTGACAATAAACATTGTGAGATAAATCCACCCTGCAAAAATAATCAGAAGGGTTTTTTTCATTGTTGTACAGAACAGTAATTCCAATGTAAGCCTTGAAACAAACATGTTTTTCTTCTACTTGTTATGCTGATTTGTCAGAATGCTATAGTCAATTTTTATAAACTCAGACTGTATTTTGAAAAGCTTTTCTTGTGTTATGGATAAATACAAATCAGCATAGCAAAGATGCAAATATGTTTCAAATTTTTTATCTGATAGTTCCTTAATACAGCAAATCAGCAAATTCTATCATATGTTTGGACTGGAGACACTGCAGTTATTTTTTATTCAGTAGATGAAAAAAGTAGCAGTTTCTCAAGTGACATTTGCCATGTGTTCACTTTAGATATCCTTGAAGAATGCATTAATGTAAATTACATGGATGAGTTTTCAAGTTAGAACTTGTGTAGCAGATAGGACAGATTTATTTCAAAGTCAGATAATGTATCTGCTATAAGCTAGATTTTGATAGTCTGTAATGAAACAAGGTAAAGAAAATAATTAACAGTTGCATCTTAAAAACTTAGACTGATCAAGTTACAGCAGAAGCACCAGATATAATCATTAAAATTTCGTTTATAAATCATGAAGTTGGATCAGAGATGCTTCATCACTTGCCAAAAGTTACAGTGCATTCAAGCAGCGCTGAAAATTGCAGTCATTGGTTCTGAGTCTGGGTTACAGATCCCTGCAACATTTCTAACTCAAATTTATAACTGCTGCTCATTAGAGCAGATGAGCTGCATTTCATGCAAAACACTAAATGAGCAGGTCCATTATTGGACTCACCAATACCAGTCCAAAGCAATCCATCCCTTTGGCTCACTGGTCAGTCCTTACAAGCCAAGGGACTTCCACACCTGACTTGAAGCACAAAGTGCTTTGCTTGGCTTGCTCATTTCCATACCATAACTCACATTGCTGTAGCAGATCCCTTTTGTGCAGCAATGTGAGTGGATGGCTCGAGCCGAACCATCCGTGGCTTTTAATTGCACAGAGATTTCTTCTGTCACCTTTACGAGACAGAACTGTGGCAGGCTCTCTCCTCTTTCAGCCTCCTTGCCTCACAGGGTGTGTGTGGCAACACCAAAAGCCTTTATACTCAAGTCCAACTTGCCTCCACATTCCGACACGTTGCGGGCGCCCGGCACTCCCTGGCCATCGTTACTGGGGCAGGGCTCACAGCTGAGCTGGCCTTCAGTGTCCTGGAAGGTCCCTGGCGAGCACGGCACGCACTGGTGCTGCTCTCCACTATAGAAGGTGCCCGTGCTGCAGGTCACTGGGGAGACACAAGGGGAGACACAGGGGAGCCTGTGTGAGGACGTTCACTGCGGTCACGTTGGCTGCCCTGATATCAAACATTTGGAGAAGGTGGATGTCCTTGTCCCCGGGGTTATGATGGCACCTGTTTGGCACACGTTAGTCCAGGATCCTCACCTGATGTAAACAGACCCGTGTCCACTGTGGTTTAGGTCAGGTTATATCAGGGTGAGGTCCTGCTTCCATTGTTTAAACTGTTAAATGACTTTGTAATGCACTCAGCTGTTTATCACACATGTGTTAATAAAGCTGGGTGCAGTCTTAAACCAGTATCTTGCAATTTATTAAAGCAGTGCTGCATAAAGTGTAGAAAGTGTGAGCATTTAGTTTATACCAGGTGCAATCACAAGTTGGTTTTATGGCAGGTGACTATAAAAAGTCTGCCCCCTGAGAGCAGTCCTGTAGATTTCTCCATGGGCAAGGTATTCCCTGTAATAATTTCTGTCCTCTACCATCCAAATACCCCAACTGTACAGCTTCTTAAATACAGATATGACTACATGTGCTTTTCTTGCTTCAACAGGGCACATAACTGCATTACACATTTTTCTCTGCTGGATAGGGGTGGTTAAAATGTCTGAGTTTCTAGATACTGATAGCAGCAGCCTTTCAAATACAGTTTCTAAATCACTGTCCCTGTACGATGACAACTACCTCTGAACCCACTTGCTGGAAGCTCCTATCAGATGTGACTTCTTTTGGCTTGTAAATCACTTGGAATCTCAAAAGCTGGAAAAATAGGTCTGCTGATTTTGAAAAGATGCCTGTAAGTGATTAGAAAGCTTGCAGTGCTGAGAACTGCCATTAATAAATTTGTACTAGCAAACTGTCCCCAGCAAAGCACTAGAGCCTGATAACATGGGAAGAGGCTTAAAGAAATTAGAGCTTTTACATAAAATAGGTTTCTGTAATTTTTTTTAGCTGGATCTCTTGAGCATTAAATATAAGATATCCATGGATCATGGATTATTTGGTGGTGAGAAAAGTGACACTGGTGATATAAAAGTAAATACATAGCAATTTGGCAAACATCATATTGTTGTTTTACCAAATTCTAAATGTATTTTGATAAGATGGGAGCAACTGGGAACTACCTGCCAACATTGTCTTGTGGCAGGTTTTGGTAACTACCACCTGACAACATAGGAATGTATCCACATTTACACTTTTGTTTCCTACAACCATCAAATGAATTCCCTTCAGGCTCTTATGAAGAGCCATAGTCCATGCATATATGCTGGGTAATACTGATCATTGAATTCTAAATCATCATCTCAGAGATTTCCTCCCTGGTTCACCGTGAGAAAGGTAATTTTAGGCTGCTTGTTTTGGGGGATATGTCTGACTATCGAGCTGTTTGGACTTACCACATTTTCCATCCTGCAGTACTTGCCCTGTACTGCACGCTTCATGCCCTTCAGTAGCTTTAGCTGGCTTCTGAGCCACTTCATATTCTGTCCCAGAAAACTGAATGTAAAATTGCTGTTTATTAATAGATTTCCTCAATGTTTTGATTGCAGTTTGCAGCTTCTGCTCCATCCTTTTCCGAACACAGTCAATGTTACAGGTGTCTAGATGGGAAATGATAACAAAACTAGAAGCAATTGAGATTCATGTTTAAAAGAGGTGCTTAAAAAAAGCTTAGCCTGCATTGCACTGGGACACCTCTGTTTGTTTCACTGTCTTGTCCATATAAATTGAAGCAGCAGCTCACTGTACTCAAGATCAGGCCTTTCAAAGGGACAGGACAGTATCCTGAGGTCCATGGAACAGTTCCATGGCTTGCAAGTGCACCCTGAGTGCTGCAGAAAGCATCAATCCCAGTGTGTTCTCCTTTCACGTGTGTGTTCAGTCTGCCACCATTATTGTTCCTAAATTTTCTCTGCCCTTGCCTTTCTCAGTCGATTAGGAACTCCTGCCACTTCCCTGACCAAAACACCTTTGTGTCAGTGACAAAAAGAAAGGTGCTTTCAGGCACAACTACTGTTTGAATCACTTGGCTTTTGAGGTGTCCTTCAAGGTTAAGAAATCTGCCTTTGAAGCAGAATCTTTACAGGATTCAGTCACACTTTCTTTGGCTGGAATTTATATCATAATATTCCATCTCATTTATAACTTGAGACAATTAGTTTTATTCCAAAGTTTGGTAAGTAAACACAAATTTTTCAACTATGTGATAAAACTGTCTGATTCGCAGACTAAATATTCAGCAACTTTCATTTTAGAGGATATTTTTAAGATTGTTTCTGCAGAACTTCTACCTAATCTTTATGTTCCTTGTACATTGATTAGCACTTCTGCTGTTTAAAGAAATCAGACTGGATTAAAGCACATGACTTAACTCAAGGCCTTGAAGGAATTTTGATGCAGGTTCAATTTTTGTTCCTTTGACTTAATTTCATCCCTGACTCTTTTCAATTAAATCTCTGAAACTTTGCTCTTGAATGAGCCTTGTGCTGCAAGGTGTTCATGGCAGCTTGATGAAATTGCATCAAAGAGATTTTAACAACACACTGAGGAACTAAACTCTGCTTTCTCTCTACAGACCAATCTTTCACAAACCTGAGACTTCTTCAGACTTCATCTCCACTTCAAACTCTGCAGTGATATGGGACACTTCTTTGGATGGTGACTTGCGGCCTCGGCGTTTTTTCTTGGAGGAATCACACTTGAGATTCACGAAGGTCACCTGGCAGTTGTCTGTACAGGGGAACTGACCTCCTTGGCACGAGAGAAGCAACACAGGGAAGAAATCAAGTAGCAAACAGCAAGTGACAGGCTAACAAGTGATATCACACTGGGTTGTCAGTGACAGCCTTTGGAACATTTCCTGTGCCTTGTGAGACACCTCCTCCTCTGGGCAGTGCTGGGTTTGCTCATTTTGGTAGTGAATGCTGAAGGCAAAAGCACAGTCTGGTGATGCTCAGCTGCACAGTGGTGTCTCCAATGCCTAAAACTGCCTGGCTCTTGTCTGCATAAGGATTAGAAAGCTCTTTACAGAAATTATTTAAAATCAGCAAATACTATAAACCATATTTGATGCCTAAACAAAGCAAGAGAGTGAATTTCATAAATCTATGAGAATGCCAGGCCTGGGCCTGAGAAAACCATCAGTGGGTATTCCATCTCTTTCAGAAGTGACAAGCACCAGATAGCAAAGGCTTTGATTGTGAGGTTATGAAAATGTACTGGGAGGTTTTATCTGAGAAGGAATCTTAGTTTGCCACAGGTGAGGGACCTTCCAGGTCAGGGGAGAAAGAGGAATTTGTAGCACTCAAGCCACCAGAAGGATTTCATTTTGAGGGTGTGCTTGTATGGTGTAATCTTGCTGTTAGACTCAGAGGTTCAGATGACAACAAACACAAAGCTAAGAAAGCAAAGGATGAGGAAATGCATCCAAGAAACACATTCCCATAGTGGTTGTATGGACCAAAAAATTCAACTTCTATGACTTTAAAAATGAGTCTGATAATCACATCTTATTCACAGGGTAAACATCTTGATGACTAAGACTTAAGTCAGTACTTGTAAAATTAGATATAAATATGCAGATTGCAGGGTAAAGATGAAATATGAGTCTAACTTTTAAAAACAAAATCTTTAAACCATTCACTTTTAAAAAAAATAGCTATTTTCACTCTTCTGTTCAGGGCTCACATAAGATTTCTCACTCACTAGTAAAAGTGGAGGTAAGACAAATTCACAGCAGAGAATGCATCACCAGTAGATGCTTGGTGTAAGCTGCTAAGTTGCTTTAAGCACCAGTATAACTTTTTCAATACCACATTTTTGTTAATTACACCCAAATCTTATAAATGTTTTTTGTAACATCATAACTACTCACTCTTTCATAACAAAAGGTCTGTGTAACATCAGATTTTCGTAATAGCCTTCCCTCTTAGGGGTTGTCTTTGGTGCTACAATAGGTTACTAATCCAGCATAAACCTAACAAATAATAGCTTTTGTTTTCTTTTAAAAATCTCATTTGGGAAAACCAAACCAAACCAAACTGACACTGTTTCACATGACTTTGCATTAGTCATAGCTTTTTGCCTCAGGGTACTTTTGCCATTATCAAGGCCAGGAAAAGGATCAGCTTAATTCCTAACTCATGTACTTTTGAACAAAGATTTGTCAAAGCAACTGGTGAGATTTTCAGCACCCAAGATCCAAACCCAAGGCACTTTTCAGCCAGAGTGGGAACATTTGCCTGAACTTAAATTCAGACCAAATATGAAAACCATTGATTTTTTTTTTCCTGTCTGCAGTGTGAAAACAAAGCATGCAAATGAACAAGCAAACAAACAAATTAAAGTGCTGTTTGCATGCTGGAAGAAACCACCTACCTGAAACAGCCTGCTTCCCAGAATCTTTTGTTTTTTCTTTGCTGCGAGGCCGTAAATGGCATTTTGCATCTTTGATTTTAAAACGAGCTTTCTGCTTGATTGGAGGGGCTGGGGAATCTGTTAATGTAAAGTAAAAAGCTACCATTGGGAGGGAAATGAAACAAGATCTGAAACCTATTTTTAAAAACAGACTCAAAAGCTTTTTTGTGACTTAGAAAAGAGGCAGCCCAAGAATTACACAGCTTGAACAAGGGGGTCCATTTCCAGAAGTTCATTTTTTAAAGTGAGTATCTACCCTTGGGCCCACACAGATCAATGAATTTGCTAGTACCACACTTTCTTTGCACATCTTCTTGGATTTTGGGTGAATTTGTCTTTTACTATGACTAAGATTAATTCCTACCTTTTTTTTTTTCCTGGACTCTCTCTGTGAATTCCCATGTTGTAGTTCTGCTCCTGCTAGTGCCAGTATGAATTAATTTAGTGGAGCTATGCTGTTGGCAATGGAAAGCCATCCAAAGGAGCTGCCTCTGCTGCAGTCTGTGGCTTGCAAGCTTTATCCCTCAGCTTTAAGCCCAATGCAGGTTTCACAGTCTCATTTTAAAGGCTGTTACACAGTCATGCAGGGAGTAGAAAATGGAGCTGCTGGCTGATTTCCTCATGAAGTCCTTAGAGGAAAAGACTGGCCTGGCTGCCCCCTGCCAGCTGCTGTGGGCTGCCCACTGGCCCTGCAGAAGGTGGAGGGTGGTCCCAGGTGATGCCACAGCCTGGGTCCCTCTTTCCTTGGTAGGGCTTTGCTGAACCAGGACTTTAGAGGTGGCCTGATCCTGTGCCACAAGCAGACACATCTGCTGCCAGGCTGTGTCCCTCCACAGCACTGTACCTGCCAGCATATCCCAAATATGTGAGAAAGACATGGCTGGAGAACTGGAGAATGGAAGGGTTTATGTACAGCAGTATGTGTACAGTATAGGTACAGTACAGCAGGTATGTGTAAGGTGGGCTGACTCTTCCTACTGCTGGATGTTGTTTCAGCTGTTTCTAATTTTGCCAGGCTCCAAGTTTTTGGTTTTCTTTTTTTTTTTATGCTATCAGCTTTCATAAGCATTTGAAATGTCTGCAAAAACAGTCAGGCCATTTTTAAGAAAAAGATGAATGAAATGGAGTATTTTCTTACAGAAGTTTCATAATCTTTTTATGGGAGGATAACCTTTTATCCTTGCAGGAGAGTCTGTGCTCCTGTGGAAAGGCTTTGCAGGTGAGGACTAGGACCCACCCTTGTGCTACTGCTGGGTCCCTCTGGCTCACTCCTGAGCCTGGGAAGAAGTTCCATTTTGATATGCTCACTATGGCCTTGCTAGACTATGGAAAGCAAATAATTCTCAATATTTGTCCTGGAACATATCTCAAGCCTGCAGCACTCCCACACTGACCCATCAACACAACGCTGCAGCTCCACACACCTCACCCTCAAGGAGAGGCTGCAGAGAAGGAGTGTGTGCATAAGGGAACATTGGCTACCTTTGATGCCTAAAGGTTTTTGCTTTTTATACATTTTCAATATATTTGTAGCTTTGTAGACTGTTAATACCTGGTTATATAGCTCCTGGTATTTTTCTTATCCTTTCTCTTAGATTATAGAATAATAAGCTAACCCTACTGACACATACTTGGAATTCTGTTTTGCCTTATTTTTAAGAAGAGAATTCCTGCAAGGACATCTTATTTTCTACCAGAACTTAAGAGACATAACAAGAGAATAAGGCAAAGAAGCCCCAGTGGGGCTGACTCATGGGTTGGTTACTGGGGTAACTGATTTCCCATTGCATTTCCCACAGCCAGATATACTAACTCATTAACCTGATAGAATTATAGAAATCCTGTACCACACATGCACAGAGCCATATCGAAGAACTGCTTTTTTATCTTACCACTTTACTGCAAGAATTACCTTTTTATCTTATTACTTTAACTCCAGTGGGAGAATGACATTTTTATCTTACGGTTTTAACTTTGCCGCAATGCTTTTCCTTTTGCTATTAGGCAGCACCTCAACCCTTTGCTTACCTACCAAAGGAACCGGATGTCCTGCGCTCCCCCGAGGTCCATGCCCTCCCTCCCCAGGCCCAGGGAAGGGGGAGCAGGCAGGGCAGCACCCACCTGAGCAGCTGGGCAGGGTGGCGTTGCGCCGGGGCTGCGCCTTGCCGTGCTGCGCGGGCACTCCACAGCTCAGCGTGTAGCTGTTCTCCGAGTCTGGGGGACAGAACACAGTCAGCACACGGGCAGCAGCCTCACAGAGCACCTGCTCGAGGCGTCAGCTCCTCTGTGCTGCTAGACAAAGAGACCTTTGAAGTGCTGAACTTGGATTTTAAGTGGCTGGAGTACTTTGCCAAAAGCTTCAACACTTGGCGGTGTTGACTACAAGGTTTGTTCCTTCCAGCACTGAAATGATACATTTCAGAAGTGATTTGGCACAAGGTTAGCTGTGCACAAGTAAAAAATACTTTGTGTTTGTCCACGGCAAAGTCCTCCTGCTTTGATCACACTGTAACTTAGAAAATAAACCATATACTTGCATAATAAGTTCCAACAGAACTTATTGGCAGAAACAGAAATGGCAAACTTAGAACCGTAACAGTATTTACAAATTACAGAGATAAAACTGTGTCCTGGTGCTTAGAAATTAGAGAAATGCACAGTTCCAGTAGTTTCAGCTAAACTGGAAATAAAATGTGAATATAATGTTAGCTCCACTGCACATAAAGCCAAGACTAAACATGAAAAGTAGATGCCCAAAAATAATCCTGTGCCAGAACATCTATGAAAAAGCCATAGCAGTCCCTCCCTCCTTCCCTGCAAAACTGTGAAGATGAAAACAAGTAGCAAATGATAAAAAAAAACAAACCAGGAGGGAGGGGAACAAAATGCCTAATTTTTTATAAACAATACCATAATAATTATAATAATACTATAATAATTATAAAAAAATTATAAATAATACTCAGCTGGACTGAGAGACACGTCCACCTTAACCAGGATGGTGCAGAAAAAACATTATTATATATTGAATTGCTGGGACAAAATGGAATGCAAAAAGGAACAGCTGATTTCAGTGAATCTCTGTTAATTTTTGTTAAATTTTCCCACCCTCACATTGACATCTCAAATTAAACAATGAAGGACCAAACTTCTCACGTGTAGTTGACAAGCAGCTCTTCTTGATTTAATTTATAATGAGGTTTTGCTCATTTACTGTTGTCCATAAGAAAAAATGAATGCAAGAATCACGAATACATTAACAGAGAAAAGTCAACATGTCAAATCCTAGATGTAAGAGGACAAACACTTTGCACAAACCTGGAACAAAGAGAGTATTGGATGGACATGACAGGAAGCAGCTCTCTATTCCTCCTGCCTTACTGCATACTAGCTGAGCCTTGGGAGCTGGTTTGGCATTGGGGAGACATTTCACCATCTCTGAGGAGAAAAAAAAAAAGAAATGTAAAAAAATCAGACACTGCCCAACCCAGAGCCTTGTGTGCACACTTGGATATAATGGTGAGAAAAGGCAGGAAGTTGCAATAAACATAATGACAGATACAAGTATTTCTGAAATAAGCACATATTAAGGGAGAGCATCTGGATTGGGATGTTGAGCTGGTACTTGAAAATGAAACTCCTTCACATTTTAGACCTAAACTCTAGATCAGTCTTTCTCTCTTGTCCTCCACTCTGGGATCTTTGTGCTCTATGAGCACAATTCTGTGTGCATATCTTGATCTCAGAAGCAACAGGTAACACTAATCACCTGAGATGTCCTTTCTCTGATTTAGAGGTACAGCTCTCTGATTTAACAGACCACCTACACACTGTGCACAGTGGTCTGTTTACTTAGATGATCATTAAAATTGTATTTTTTAATTCTCTAACTCCCACTGACTTTTTAACTTTAGCTCCATGCTCTAGCTTCTGGAGCTAGAAAACTTCCCGGCCAGGCAGAGGTGAGGCAGGAGGTGCTAGGATGGGGATGGATAGTCCTGCTGGCCCTTTCAGACACTGCTGAAATGCCCCAAACCATGCTAGAAGGGACCCTGGGACACACACAGAGATCACAGAGCCATTTCTCATCAGTGCCTACAGCATGAGGCACACTGCAGCTCAGGGGAAGGAAAAATGCAGCTTCTCCTCTTGGCTTCATGGCAGGATGAAGACAGAGCACCCTGCAGGTCCCACGAGTGACTCTTCACATTTGGCTAAGGGAGTGCTTGTGTTTCAGCTGAGAACACAAGAAGCTGTTAATTGAAGCAGTCTCTGTCCTTCACCCTGAGAAAATGGTATGACACCAAAAACCATAAACCTGCATTTATTTTAATTTGCCATCCTTTTGGATTGAGGTACTATTTAAGTACATCTTTTCCCCCACAAATGACAAGGTCCATTCTTGGCTGCAGCTGGCACTTGCCATCACTTCCTACAGGGAGGAAGCCTCACTGCTTTCCTCCTTTCCCCTTTTCCCTCCCTCTGCACTGACTGCTGACCAAGTGCAGTTGGGCACCTGTTCAAACAGCTTTTTCACACTGCAGCAGCTACTTAAACCTCAGCCACGTGGTTGCTTCAGCCCCATAGAAATGCTGTTTTAGGTACATGATTTTTCTCCAACTGTTTCTTGCTACTCCTTCCAAACCTGCTCACCTTACAAGACAGATTTGGCTGACATTTCCTTTTCTCACTGCTGACTGTGGTACTGTAAATTCATTTTTCCTACCTGTCAGCTTACCAGCAAACCACACTGAGGTAGGAGTTGCTTCTGCCACCAGAGGTGTAGCAGCCAGACTGGTTTGGCTGGGGGAAAGCCCAGAAAAGCCATCATGAAACCAAACAGTTCCAAAGTAGTGGCTGGAATGAGTGTTGTCTGCCTTGGCTTGAGTGCAGAGGAAGAGTCCCAGCAGCCTCCAGCTGGTTTGTATTCCTGGCCTCATTGGTCATTAAATATAAATACATACAAGTCCCATAAACATCCCTGATGTTCACATTTCAGATATGGGAATAATCATCCTCCACTTATCTCCCTCCCAAGTCTTCTATGTTGCTCTGGTGATGTCTTTTGAGAAACTATTTCCTTGGACTGAGAAGGCAAGAAAGCACAAAGTGCCATTGCTGAGCAGAAGAGGGTTTTGTTACTGCAAATGTCCTCAAATCAAGTGGCATTCAGGATTACTAAATATAATTCTTCCACTTTTTATTGTGCTTTTGTAACGATTTAGAATATAGTTTCCTCTCAAAAATGTTGGTAATAAAGGCAGGAGATCAGCAGGGAGGTGACCCTCATTTTAAACCTCACTGAAATTGTCAAATACTTGAGTGTGTATCAATAGACAAGGGTGTTCTATTTTCATCTTCCAGCTGAGCATTATAAATAATGAGAAGAAATTTACAACCAGGAAAATATTTTCAACACAGCCTCTTACCAACACTCTTGGTAGGCTGAGAGGGAATATAGCACAAGTAGTCTAACTTCATACCAGACCTCCTAAAATTTTAGTCCCAGCTGCTAATTTACAAAATCCTTTCCAGAGGAAGAACTGGTATATGGGAAGGGAGACCTAGTGGATAACCAAAATCCACAGTGAGCTATTCTTGCTGTCACAATGCTTAGTTCTCTGCATGGCAGGGAGGGTAACAGACAGACAGGTAAGCAGGAAAATGAAACACTTCATTGTGCTGAGGAAGAACAGAGGCAAAGGCTGGAATTCAACTTGAGGCTCTCACCCCCCACCCCACTTTGGTTATAAAGTGCTTTCCACACTGCTGTATCCATGTAAAAAATGCCACAATTGCATGATCACTTGAGGCCAGTGCAGTGCTCTCTAGTCCAGATTAAGCAGTGCTTTCTCTCAGCATGTGCAGAGATTCCCTGCAGAGAGATCCCCCTTTCTCTTGTTCTGTCTTGCTCCCCATTAGATATTGGGCATCATCCCCAAATGTGCCTATGAGAAGTTATTTGTGGTTAAAAAATGTGGCCATGAAAACCCCAGGTTTTCCATTCTAATTAAGAATGAAAAACCAGAATTAAAATCTCTCAGAAAATACTTTGGCTGTATTCATGACCAAGATTTGCTGTGCTTCAAATAAGACTCCAGAAAAAGAAGTTATCTATTTAAAGGATACCGAAATTCAGGTCTGCCACAAAGTGGCACTAGCAGCAAGTGCCACATTTTTCTGGTCTCAGGATTTGTGTTTATTGTGATTAAGGTTTTTGTCACAGCTAGTGTCAGTACTTTATATGAAGCAGGACACTTATAGAGATAACTTGAAAAATTGGGGTATAATTCTGTAAGTGTAGGTATTATGTCCTACCATGTCCTACTTGTAAACAGTTAAATATTTTGAATATTCTAAATTAGTGTTAGAGGTAAATAGAGTTATAGTTGGCACTACAGAGATGAGAAGAAGGTAAATTAAGGACAAAACATAATAATAGTACTTGGATTTCTGTGAATAAAAAAACATTCCACACAATAAAATCCAACATATTGCTCACTTGCTAATCAACCTACAGTTGTATCCTCACCCATGGAGCTCTACAAGATCAGGTGTTATCTGAGTTTAAAAAATGAATTTGAGGATATAGACTGTGAAAATGCAGCCTCTCTCAAACAAAACCATGGGCTTTTGCACCCTCCTGGAGAACAGGAGTCTCACCACAGTCACCCAAGTCACACTTCCACACTTACCAACACAGTCCTTCTTATTCCAGTGCAGTTTCTTTCCAGGTGGGCAGACACACTCGTAGCTCCCCATGGTATTAAGACACCCAAAGTCACAGCTACCATTGCTGATGCTGCATTCATCAATATCTGAAAACATATTTAAAGTTGTGAAGTCTTAACCACGTGTACACACTTATACTGTGTGTTAAGATATGACTTGCATAAGGAAACCTATTTCTACTGCATCTTTTACATTTGAGTCCATATGAACGTGTATAAAGACAGACAGTGCCAAACAACTTGAGTGCATATTGCATGTATTTGTCCTTAAACTGTACAGCTCCTACTCTCCCAAGGATTTCTCCATGTGATAGTTTACTTCCCAGGATCAGTTACACTGACATTCTTGCAAGTACTCACAAGATACAAAACATGCTCCAAAGTCTCTGCAGCATCTGGACAATAATGCATTATATAGAAAAATGAGATAAACCTCTGTGAGATTACAGCACTTCTGCAAAACAAAGAGTTAAATTCTCCACAGCGATTCCCAGAGTGTCTTTTAGAAGTTCAGGTGAAGGAGGAAATGATGCTTTCGAAAGAAACTAAGCAGTTGAAGTGTAGTTTATACTTCTACTCCTCTAATAAAAATAAAAGGTAAAGCTTGCAAGAAGGTGAAGAAATTATTGTGTATGTTATCATTGATATTCCGTGGAAAATCTTTCAACTTTTGGTACATTAGAAAAGTGTTTAGCCAGTATGAGGTGTTTCCTTTTTAGCCCATGCATTCAGCATTCCTACACTCGTGCCAACAAGGTCAATCTCTCATCTCCTCTCTTCCCACCACCAGAAAGGACATTTGGTTATTTATTTACTGAGCTGAAATGACACCGAATCAACAGGAGATACACAGAATTGCTGATGCTCTGGCTCACTGGTAGACCTCAAAATTCAGTGTGCAAGGACTAAAATTAATGACAGGCCTAAGTGGCAAAACTTGGGGCCTGGACAAGTCTGGATTCAGAGTTGTGATTCTGTATCTGCTCGTAATGGAAGAAAGCAGGAGGTTTGGATCTGGATATGTTTTTGCTCAAAGTTCAGCACTGAGTATTTGCAGTGAGAGTTTTGGTCCTTCTTCAGTTTTACTGATAAGACTGAAGCTGAACTGAGGCTGAAGGTTATTTAAAGACTGAGGCAGAACCCCAAACTTTGAGGCTTCCCCTAAATTTGTACATTAAGTCTTTAAGGAATTAACAGTGAAACTGAAGATCAGTCTTTCCACACCTCCCATAACACAGGTCCCAAAAACTTTTGGACTCTGAATTGTCTTTCACAACTGCTTTCAAGTGGGGTCTGTTCCCAAATTGCTTCCTTAGATGGACTCCTATTTCTCTTCCCACCTGCCTCTACTCTTACCATGAATTCATGTGATATTTCTCCACAAAAGAGAGACCAGCTTACACCTCCTACACCTTTCTCCCAGAAAAGGAGCCATGCAGAGATACCATTAGCAGGGTCTCACATTGACATTACAAAATTAGGTGAACTCAGCCCTCAGAAGTGAGGGGCCAGCATCTGATGCTGCTACATCAGCTGAACCTCTAATTTGGTTACTGTGGTAATGCTGCACTTCAAAAATATCCCTCTCCTAGATAATGAAACAGCACAGCACCAATCCTTTCAGTCATACCAAAAAGATTGAAAGCAGGTCCCCAGAAGATGGGAGAAAGATCCACCACAGCCTTCTGTCATGCAGGCAGTTTATGTCACAGAGCCAAAATGTTAACAGAACCAAAATACATAAACTTTGCAAAACTGACATCTTTCCCCTATTCTCTTTGTTGCCCATTATATGAAGCCTCCCAACAGCTGTGAGTAACCTCACCCCTATGGAAGTTCTGATCAAAAAATGGTATTTCTCTTGGGAATGCTTCAGCAAATTTGAGAATTGAAATTTTTGTCACACTCAGCTCACAATATTTTAAGTTTATTTTAATATTATGTCTTGATCATCTTGAATTATAAAATCTTGATCTAAAAGAATGTGTGGCTGTGAAAGCAGTTCACAAAGCAAACAAACACACATGTAGGCAAAACTCAGTTTCCAAACCTCCACAGTGTGTCAGTCCATACAGGGTGTAGCCTTTGTGGCAGAGACACTCAAAGCTCCCAGGGTAGTTGATGCAGGTGTGGTCACAGGTCCGTTCAAAGGAACACTCATCTATATCTGAATGAATAGAAAAAGTATGAAGAAATTACATTTAATCAGGTTACACTGAAAGACTGGATTTTCTCACTGAGTTGCAACATGTTGTAACTGATAAAGTATAATTTACCATCCCATGTAAAATCTGAATAAAATATCACTCTCATTCCTCTAGTGCCTTGTAAAGAAAATACTTACAGGTACAAGGAGAAGGACAAGAAGAGATAATTTGGTAACACCCGATGAAGACTGTATTATGTACATTCCCCATTAGATGGCAACCTTTAACTTCTGATCATACTGACCCAGCAGGGCTGGGCGAGTAGGGAGCTTTTGGGGAAGTAAGAGGCACAATGGAAAAAAGGTTTAGGTTGAATCAAGCAATCCCCTCTTTCACTGACCAACATGCTGACATCTTGCCCACCAGGACAGGGGGTTGCCCCCAGATTTCTGCTCTGCTTTACAAGACTGTACAGACTTGCAGAGGGTAAGCAAAACACTGCTGGAGAATAAGCCAGCATAAGGAATGGACAGGCTGCACCCAGCACAGAGAATGTTAGTCCAAGCCCACATTCGACCCAACTCAAGAAAATATGATCTCTTCCCCTTAAAAAAAGTCAGGCATCTCTAATTATCACTGTTCAGCAGTGTGAAGGCCTGGCTTACACAGCCTCTTCCATCCAGCAGGCCACGAAAAAAGCAACCAAGAGCACGTTGCTTCCAGGACAGTACAAAGGCTTTGCTGAGCAGGTGCTGTGGAGCTTGATTTGACAGCAGTGCTGTTAGAATGGACTTGCTGAAAACATTAAAGGTACCTTAAACAGCAATCTGTGCAAAATAACACTTTTGAGTTATTTTTTTTTAAATAAATTATCTTCAGTGATTAATTTTTCTGCTTATAGGTCAGAAAATTGCATACAATGACATTGTTTGAAAGTGGTCATTTCAACAAATCTAATTCCTCTAATGTTCCTGAGTTATAAGTGAATGGAATAGTGTTCCTATAACAGTTCCCACACTTTCTAGAGCTGCTTTTTAAGAGCAAAACCTGAACAACACCATTACAAAATGTAACTTAGACTTTCTTATTGTACATACTTGGAAAACTGTTGGTGAAAAAACTTGAAAACTCACCATGCTTCCCAATTCCTATATCTAAGTATTATTTACATAGTTTTGACATTTAATGAGACATTCTAGGTATCATTCTATATTATAAAGGCAAATACTTTATAATAATACAAATACCCTGCTAGAAATATAAAATTAAGATTTCCTGTATATGTGCATAAACCCAAATCTGTGTGAGAGTTTATGCACATATTCAGAATGACACAAAACGCTATATTTTATATGACCTCCAACTTCAGATGTTTTAAAACATTCACACAAAAGATAATTCACAATGTGGGAAGCAACTGTTCAGGCAAATGTATAACATAAAATGAAATTACCATGATGAACAGAAATCTGTGCTATCCAGTTTTATGTGTGCATCACAATCACTTTCTATGATCAAGTCACAAAAAGATGACAACTGAGCTTTTTCTCTTTCTTACATCTATTTAATTTTTAATGCATTTAAAAATCCATTTTAAAATATCATCATTTGAGCTCTGAAAGTAATTTCTTTTTAAGGTTTCCTTTATAGTGTTGGAAACGTGGAGCTTTTGAATATACATAAATGGCAAACTGTTTCAGCTTTCTCTAAATAAATACACAAAGTAAAATCATTTGGGGAATGAACACTGCAGCTATAGTTTAAGCGATTTTTAATGCTTAAGAAGCCAAATCATACATCATGGTTTCATTCATGTGTAACTGTGTTTGCTATGTGGAATTGCAGGGAATTTACAAAAGCAGTTCATTTGCTGGCCTCTGACTTACCTTGGGAGTCTCTTTTTCAAAACCAATTTTGTATTTCCCAGCAGTGATCCTGTCCTGCACTAGTTTAGTCCATGGTGTTTATGCACTGCTTTCACATGCAGCACTTTGTGCTACTGCATTTATGGCTTATTTTTCTCCGTATTAAGGAGGATGCACTTCCCTCTTTGCCCATGGGAGAACAGTCTGCCCGATGATGTGACCACTGCTTGCCAAGTAACAGGCACTCAGGATGGCCAAATGCATTCCTACCCCACGGCTCTGCCACGCTTTAAACCCCTCACCCACAGCCCTGCTGCTGCTCTCAGAAATTCCATCTGCTGTATCCAGCACCCTGCTCTGGCTGGGGGAGCAGGGGCAGCCCCTCCAGGCTCCCCAGCTGAGCCTCAGCCCCGGCTGCTCCCGCCTGAGGAAGGCAGGAGGGACCCAGCTCTCTGCAGAGCCCTGTCTGCACCATCACCAGCCCCTGAGGAATTCAGCACTTGGCTTAGAAAAGGCAAAAATGTGCACTGCATACTCTTCATTACAATAATAATGGGAGGGATACAGGATGATGAAATCCTCTTTT
>VYXF01012281.1:412410-562892 GCA_013397295.1 Polioptila caerulea | reverse complement strand
CTCCCACCCTCATGACACAGGTGTGTCTCACAACACACCACAGAGTTGGGAATTTGACCTTCACAGCCCCGGGTTTCAAATCCTGCTTTACCACAACAATGGGGAACAAACGTGGGCATCTAAACCCTGTCTCCTTTGCACAAGAAAAACTACAAAATCTGGTAGCCTCATCTACTGAAGTCAAAAAATACAAAAGCAGAGATGTGGCAGGTTACAGTCTCACCCCCACGTACACACTCAAACACACAAACATTTTTGTATTGTGTTACTCTGAATTTCCCCCCTCCCACACCCCAAAATAAATACTTATAAATTAACTTCCTGGGTCTGAGATGCTCTTAAAATGATTTAAAGTTATTTAAATTAAGTTTTTAAACTGTTTTAAGATAAAAGGTCAAAATGTTGAGGTTTTGAGGACCTGCGGTGGAAAATTTCAACTTAAGGTTGAAGTTTTTATTCTATTTTTGGTTGCATTTGGCATAAATTCACATGTAGTCCAAGCTGTCTCTGAACATTTCAGATTTTTTAATGCACTTACCTGACATCAAACACATATTTTTTACTTTCACTTAGCCAAAAATTCATGCCACATTCACCACTGCAATCAGCAGAGCTGACTGTCATTTCAGCATATTAAGAGATGTCTTCACAGAAGAGCTGTTTGAGCCTTGCAGGGACTGCGGGGCCAAATTCACTGCTGGTAGCACATGATTAGTTTCCTGCAAGCTTTTTTTAGGAATACTGATGATACATATAAAATCTAAGAAAGGAGCTCCCTACTTCACAGCAGAGCCAGTGGAAGTGCCAAGCCAGGGGTTGGAGCAGGTGACCTCCAAAGGTCCCTTCCAGGCTCCCCCACAGATTCACAGGCACAGTGGCAGTGCCAGACTTCTCTTGATGGTGTCCTGTGCTGCTGACAGCTCTCCTTCCAGTCCCTGTTTGCATGGCATCAAGGCATCAGCTCAGGCTGAATAAAGTCCAGTATCTCTTCTAGCAATCCATGTTCTCACCTCCAAAGAGAATGTTTGAGGAAACACTCCTTAATTTTTCCCTAGAAGGGATTCAACTGGAAGAGATTGTTCAATGGTTTAATAAAAGGGCAGGATTTCCCTGGGGTTTTGAGGGAAACAATTTTTGGCAATGGTGGCCCTGCTTGATAATATTAGTTTGGCTATGTTCCTATTACTTCAAGTCAGCATTTGGATTTTATTGTTGATTTTTCAATCATATTTTTCTTTTTTTTTTTTTTCCAGTTCAGGCTTTCCCATGTTAAATGATCCCATAATGATCTTTATTTTTCTTGAATGTAAAGTTTTTTAGTGGGTGTCAGATTGTCAGTACTGCAAAGTAAATTCTTCTATCTCCAGAAGGGAGCTACCAGAGATCAAATTTCTTCCAAGTTTCCTCAAACAGATGTGTCTCAAAGGTGACCTGAGGGAGCAGGGAATAAAGCAGCTCATTTTCCATGCTCATTCAAGTCCCTGCCCTTTCCACTGGTGCTGCCACTGGACTCCCAATTACAGTAGCCCCAATTGTTCTGTGGTTTGTGTGATGTGGACACTGAGTCACTTGTGGATGTCGAGGGCACCCAGGAGCCATCACACAGCAGTGACTTTTGCTACGCCTGAACCTGAGCTGGATTCTGACCAGCAGCTCCGAAGTGAAAGCCTCCTTTCTCTACTCTGTTTGCAGCCCTCAGACACAGCACCCTGCACTCCTGATTGTCATTGCTCTAAAATAAAATTTGACAATACTTGAAAGGAACCAGTGATCAGGAAATCAAGCAGGACATTTTCAAAAAAGCATTAGCATTACAAACAAGCAGCCCAGCACCCGACACACAGAGGTGAGACTGGTAAATCCTGCTGGATTTAGAGATGTTTTAGAACTGCAAACTGATGCAGGAACTGCTGTGACTCCCTGAGAGAATGCACATGTGCAAAACTCACTTGCACAGGGGTGTGATTTGAGGGTTGTGGTTATAGAACTGAAGAATTCAATGCTCAGCTTCCCAATTTCACATTAAAAATCTACTTCAAAAATGACAATTTTCCCATCTCTGTTTCCCTTAATGTAATTTTGTTAGAATTAAGATCAAGTGAAGAAATTGTTTAGAGAAAACTAATGGTCATCTCCACAGATTTTCTCTGAGACATACACTAAGTAGCCACGTCAGTTTATGAAACTGAGAGCCTCCTTCCAAAACACGGGTCATGTATCACAACTGCATAAGAGTTTAGTCCTGAGCCTGGAGTATTTATTACCAGATCTGAAGATAAAAGTGGCAAGGAGAGATCATTATTTGGTGGTGCTATTTGTACTACAAAGAACAAGACAGGAGTGGCTCAAAGACAATCAACAAAAGCTGTAGCAGGCATGGGGAACAGAATGCAGACTGTAAAGATTCTGGACACTGTAAGCAAAGAACCCAACTTATATTTGATTTGTCTGTGTTTGGTGAGGCAAGACATGAAGTATGCACTTGATCACTGCATATTTGCAAAACGGATAAATTAAATTTAAATATACTATTTCAAATAGAAGCAAAACAGAAAAGAAATATTTTTTACATAGAAATGGAATGTACAATGAAAATAAAAGGAAATATCTATCTCTATTATCAACTCCTTCATTAGAAGTGACTGATGACAGCCTGAACACTGGTAGATCAGTCAAAAATGGTAATTTCTGATATTACAGCAATACTTTAAAGTGCTATTACAGCTGTGGGTCCATACAGTCCCAGTCAGCCCAGTAAGCTCAGGTATACCTTGATTATGGCAGCAAAGATTTTCATCAGGCTCATATCTGCTGCCCAGGCTGCTATGAAGAATACCCACAGGAAGGAGTCTGGGGGTTTCAGGTTCAGGTGCTGCTGGGGGTTGAGCCCCAGGCTGGGAGCAGTGGCCCAGGTGTCCCAGTGCAGGGGGACAGCAAAGCCACTCTCCTGGTGCTGGGGTTACCTCTGAACAAGGCCACGTTCTCCTCGTGCAAAGGCCCACAAGGTGTAGTTCTGTCTTGTCCATCTCACACAGCCCTGGTTTATTTTTAACCCCCAAGCCAAATGTGGGCTCAGTGTGGAGCACCCCAGGCCATGCACACAAGCCAAACTCAAGGTTGGTCAGAATGTTTTGTGTTCACCTTTCTCAGCTTCCAAGTTATCGGCTCCTCTGAGAAACAGAGCCTTTCCTTGTTCTCATTCATTAAGCACACATACATAGAAACTCTAAAGAAGTGTTACATGATGTTTTTAAAATAAACACTAATGCTTTTTTTGTATGTATTTTGGCTGAAAGTTATATTCTGTCTTCTCCTCCCCCCACCTCCAGTTTCTGTGGGGAACTGATACCACCCATGTGAGATTGTTCACCTCACAACTGAGCCAGCCTGGTTTCCAGCAATATTTGACAGACATTAGGGAAACCACATATCTTAATCTGAGTGCTTGCTGGACCAGAGGGAGTCATGATTCAAGCTATGTTCTCCAACAAATGGTGGTTTAAATTCAATGCTGGGAAGGCATTGTTTTGCTACAGCAGCCGTGTGATGGGGTTTCCACCACATCTCAGGTTTTTTGATCCACTTTGACTTAGCCCTGTTCACAGTTAGTAAAAATGCATCCTCCATGTGAGAATGTGGCTCTCTAATGCCCAGCCAACCCTGACCAGGAGGAATGGCTTACAGCTAACTTCTCCTAAAGTTTCAAAGTCTACAATAATAAAACCAATGAAAAGCAAGCAGGGAAAGATGTAGTAATGTACAAATCTTCTACTTCATTACCTTCCCACTGAGTGCTTCTGGAGCAGGCTAACACAAAGGGGGAAAAAAATAGCCATAACCCCAGGCCTTTAAAAGTAATTGAAAACCCACACCCATTTAGACTTCCCACTGCATTACTGAGCTGCAATCAAGTCATCTTGCTGCTGAGACTTAATTGTTAATAACACACCTAATGACTGGCAGAAAAAATCCAGATCTGGCATTAATTGCTGTACTTTTAATGGGAAGCTAAGTGCTCAGGTAGCACAGTCTCATCTTGTATTTCAGAAATTCGAGTGGGAAACTGTCCATTATGACTAATGTTGACTTGGACCAAAGCATTTATTTATTTAAGAACTTTATTGCTCACAGTTAAGTATGTGATTAGTGAAGACCAAATGTAGCCCACTAATCAGGGGCTGAAAGACTTCTGAAGGAAATTGATTCTGTTCACAAGGAAATGTGCTTTTTATTAGAGATGATTTGCTAGAATGCAAAGAAGTAGTAAAACAAATAAATGTATATAAACAGCAAAAGAAACCTGCAATATATGTTTGAGACACAGGCAATAAATAATTAGAAACCTGTGACTTATTATGTAAGTATCCCACTGAGGAGGTATTTCAAGGATTTCACAGTACACAACGAAGTGACTGCTTCAGGGATAGGCACACAGTACATAGCTGCACTAAGGACAAATGTTATCATCTACCTAATTCTACCTCACAGCCTCAGGATCCTGTCTGTATGTTTTTAATCAGTATATTGAGATCCTGGAAACAGCTTGGTTTCATCTTCCTCCCAGCTTATCTGTACCCATAGCAAGTTCAATAATCCCCTATCTCTGCTCCTGGGGCTGTCACTCCTAGGACAGGCCACGTCTTTGTCTCCATACAGCACCAAATGCAGCAAGAACACTCCCTATAGTTGTGGTGCAAGTGCAGTTCAGGGAGCCACAGCTACCTCTGTTTATCACTGTGGTCTGATCCTTTTAGATACTCTTGTTTTGCTCTAAGGAATATCCAGGCATCACTGACTTCTCGTTTAAATGTGTGTTTTCACACTTCTGCTACATGTCTGAAATGGAATAACGTCTTCCAAGACATAATCCAGAAACTGGATGTTTATTTTGATAGAATGAGGATATTTAATGCCAACATTAAATACTCATAATCATTTAGTCCAACCTCCTGTACTTGAGCAGCCTCCAGCATTTTGCTTGGTAAACTCCAAGAGCATCCCTGTCCCAGAAGGGGTTGTCTAGGTGTTTTCCTGAACAGATCCCTTAATCTTTTCCATTGGTTTAACTTTCAGAGATCAAATTGGTGTGATCCTTTTTAACAGCTAAATTTTGTAAAGGCTGAATAATTTATGTTAAAAAGTGAGATGCATACCTGATCCTTTCAGGAATAAGCAGGTACCTGCTTTTAGATTTTTCGTATTATTTCCTTGGGCCTGAGGTTACACACAAGAAAGCAGGAATGATTCCAACTAAGCAGTTCCCTTGGGCTGGCTGGCTGCCTCTGCTAATTCCTGTGAATTCACCTCGGTTGCAAAGACAGCAATCTTTCACTGGCCCCTTCAGCGTTAGGGGAACTGCAGCAGGCAGATCTTTCTTTGATGCTAAGCACCAAGGGGACCACTCTTCACCCAGCAAACCCATCACCCTCATTAACATCACAGCAACTGGTTTCCCACTATTTACCTAGACGTTAAAGCAAAGGGAACAGCTTTTAGGAAGAACAAGGCAGTACATTTGGGAAGGTCTTTAAAGGCAAAGGGCAGCTTGTTTCCTTTATCTCTGCTATCAGACCTTATCAAGAGAGACCAGTTGCACTTTCTGTGAACCACTGTGCTATCTCTGGGGTTTGAAAACAAAAGGAAAACAGGTTAAAAAACGAGACTTGGCAATAGAATTGTAGGCCTAAATTCTTTGCTCCCTCTCCACGGTAAACACAATCTTTTCTTTAGGAACTCTTCCAAGTGAGCTTAATGTTGATCTCACGTAGCAACAAATTAATTTTCCCTTCTCTTTTCAGTTTCTTTCAAAAATTCCATATTTAATTTTTCCTCCACACAGAATCCACAGGCTCTTTCACTTCCACAGTCTTCCCTCAGGACTTCCTCTGAGTCTGCAGAACTGGGGCTGTGGAACAGCCTCTCACTGCAGTAAATGCCTATTCCCCCAGCACACGTGTGTGTTCCCCTGCAGGCGAGTGCCAAGCCGAGTGACCACCACACACTCCTCCTCCTGTCAGCACTGCAGAGCCAGCTCTGCTCCCAGGCACCATGGCTCTGCTCTGCCTCTTGCAGCAGCCATGGATTTGCTTGCTCTTGGAGCACCAAGAGCTTTGCCCAAGGGCTGGGAAGGTTTATGCTCTTGGATGGAAACTGCAGAATCTGGCAAGTTCAGCCAGGCAAAAATTGGCAGCCAACTTTGGGGTCTTTGGGGGTTTCTTTGACTGTAGGTGGTGGGATTTGGACCAAGGCTTTTTCTATAATGAAATACATCATCATTATCACCACCATCATTATTACATTATTATTTCTCTGCTGTTGGACAAAAGAAAAGATTTCTGATATGTTCCCCTGCAGCAGCATGGCAGACCCCACCATCTGCTATTTTTGGGGGCAGCATCAAACTTTAAAACAGAATAATGGTAGAGTATTACTTGATAAATTCAATTTTGGCAGACAATAATTTCTTCTAATATTTTAAAAATGGTTGAGCAAAGCTACTTGCTAAATCTCAGTCCTGCAAGCACAGTTGGGGAACAGCAGCATCAACGTTTTGCCATGTGACTGCTGAGGAGGAAAAGGTGCCTGGCCTCAAGTGCCAAGCCAAGTCTTCCTCTGATTCTTCATCTGAGCTCAAGTCTGATTTTGGTCAGCTGTCCCAGCAGGGAGAAGAATGAGAAAACCAATGCTGGTCACCAGAGACAGCTCTGCAAATACTTCCAAATAGATAGGTTAAAAAAAGAAAGGGATTTTTTTATTTTTTGCAGGTTAAAAAAGTTTCCCATGTCTCTTATGGAACACAGAAAAAACCTACTAATAACTAGACACAATGGTATAAAATTAGTAATTCTGTCCAAGGTCACAGGCACAAAGTGAGCCTAGGGAGGTGTTCTATAAAGGCATTTGGAAGGGAAGATTTCAAATTGGTTCTGGTTTTCTCTGTTGAGCATATCACACTTAACCTCACCATAAGCTCATGGCAGTTCTCTCATCCTGCTTTTTCTCCTTGCTGCTATCTTTGTGAATAACAATTTTTAAGAAGATTTCCAAATGATTTTTAAAACATACAAAAATGCACTACAGGGTAATGAACCTGAGTAAAGCACTATTATCTTCTAACAACCAAAGATAATAGTATAAAAAATGCATAAGTACACTTAACGGTATTATTCATTTTTATAACCTATTACTTTTAAAATCAATAGGAAATGAGTTAAGCTAAGCATTTTGCTCAGATCACAGGAGCTACAAAATCTTCCCATGATTGCATCAGGAAGAGATGGAAGTTCTTGGTAGAAGGCCAAAGAAAATCCAAGTATATTTCCAACTTTTCAGCAATGGCAAATCAGAGAAAGGTCAAGAAAGCTGTGATAAATGAGTCTGATTTAAAACTCTACCCCTTGAATGCTTAGCCTGGAGAATGCCAAGTGCAGCAACAGCCAGTGGCATTTTTGATAAAGTCAAAGCTGTTATGTTTGTTAGCATCAATGAAGCTGTAGCACTGTGGGCATCAAGGATGTGTAGCCCTTGGATGACATCTCTTTTCAGTGTATGAGCATTTCAGGTGCCAATCTGTGCAACCACATCTTCACTCCTCTGAGAAAAGTGCACTTGTGCTAACGAGTGCATTGCTTGGCAGAAGTGGGGACCACCATCCTCAGCACATCTCTGACACTGAATTGATTTACTTCATAGCTTCCTCACATTAGGTACAGACTGGCTTTGACATTAGATTTTGAAATAGAAGTATTTATGGTATGAACATAAAGATCCTCTTGAGCCAGCTTGTATTTCTCTGTGTGACAGCTAGACACAAACACTTCCCAGCAACACAAGCTCCTCCAGGCTTTGAGGGCTGAATCTGCTGTGACACAAAGTGAGATTGTGACCAGAAAGGCAAACCCCTAATTTTCTGTGTGAAGAACATCTCGAAATTTGTGGCAGAGGTTGTGCCAATGCTCAGACTTCCCAGCCGTCACCCTTGCTCTTGGGCCTATGCTTACCTGTCCCAGCTCTTCCCCACCCCTCTCCATTACTTGAGGGCTTTGTTGTGCTCAGGTTCCTCTGCTAATCTCAGGAACCCAGCAGGAGGCAATTGGCTTTGGCTCCTATTACATTTATCCTCTTACCATTGTTTTGTTAGGACAATCTAAAATGCAATTAAAGTCAATACTTTTCCAATTTTTTTTTAAGAAAATAAGTACTTTTATCAAGGCATTGCCAGGATTTTATAAACAAATGTATAATTTTCCAGTATCAGTCATTTCCCAAGGCAAAGGCAAGCTGAGTTATCTACTGCTCTTACAGGAATAAGAGCACTATGTGCTACTATGTCAAGAGCTTGGGACAGGAGAAGCCAAATATCAAGAGAAGTGCATTAAAAGAAACTTCAGTCAGGTTTATTTGTTTTCCTACAAACATAAATATGTTTACTAGTCTGCACTCTGCTCAAGCCACTATTTACACAGCATTTCTGTAAGAGCAGCTTAACAGCCAGAGGAGAACATAATAAAAGCTTTACCCTTTCTGTATCAAGGAAGGAATATCCCCTCTATCCTGCAATACATTTGATTTTTAGCCATATTTTTGAGAAGAGAAAACTGTTCAGGTTGCTAAGGTGTTGTCTCTATCACCCTTTAGCAGGAGCTGCTAGTGAGACTTCTTGAAGGAACAAGGGACTAGTCTGGGTGAAAACATGCCTGGTGTTATTTGATGGTGCTGAAAGAGCAAGTACAACAACACAGTTTCAGTTTTCAGCTGAGAACTCAAAGGCAGCACTTCCCTTCACTTCCCGTGGACCTGTGCATTCCCAGCTTGCTTCACACCTTGCTCAAGTCAGGGGACCACTGAGTATACACAAGAATTGCTGTTCCCTGGCTCTGCCTCAAAGGCTTGCTTAAAAACCCTGCCCAGAAAGGCTGGCCTCTGCAGAATCCCAGCAGGTATCCCTCTGAAAACACCAACACCATGATTTGCAAACATGCCTCAAAAATCCTCAGCCCAGCAAAACCCCAGAAGACACTCCTCCATTGCACTGACTCAATATTTGAGTTTGGATTTTTGGTTTTATTTCACCTGTCCTAAGTAAGGCCTCATCTCCAAGCTACCAAAACAAAGAGTAGCAGTTCGTAACATGGCTAGCGTAAGAAAAAACACACTTCTTCCTTTCAACAGGTCAGGATTTTATTCTCATTAGAAGAAAATAAACAAAGCAGGGCACTTTTGAAAGGCCCAGGAGCGTAGATGCAAGCACAGAAAAATGAAACTCTCTAATATTTGGGATAGGGCTGTCATTTCAATGCAATTCTGTTCAGCACTCAGGGTAAAGGCTATCTGCCCACAGGCAGTGTGACTGAATGCTTGAGCACAGTAACATGGCATTAATGTGCCATAGTGGAGAATAGATCTACACATATAGTCTTTCTCTGATTCTCTTTAAAAACAATTCCTATTGAATTACAGCTTTCAGCACAATTTATCAACAGATGATTGTTTGTGGAAGAATGCTACCTTCCTGCTCAAACTATTCCAAGGCTGACTCATATCCTGGTAATTCATTAATACATAACATGATTCCAGTCCAGTAAAGTAATTTCTGCACTATACAAGTCATAAATCCTACAACATCAACCGAAAAATATATCTCCAATTCTCTTTCTAAACACTAATGGAACGTTTTGCTTGGCTTCCCACACACATCATCAAGAGGAGGGGGCAAGACAGAGCTGTAAAAAGCAATTTGATAGCAGTCTACTTTATGGAGTTTAACAGTATAAGAGCTACCATACTGAATGAGACCTAAGGTCAAACTAATCTACTATCTAACTTCCAACAGTAGCCTGTGTCAGAAGCTTCATGGGAAAATAGAAGAGGAATAATCTGTCCCATCTGCCCTCTCCACATTAGGTCTCATTCTATTAGAAAGTGATTTAAAGCCTAGATTGTGAGGTTTAATATGCCTTCCAAGAAGCAGCAACCAAGGAACATTCCCCTTTAACTTATGAAAACACTGCTGCAGAGGGGAAAACTGGAGGTGGTGGAGAGATCTGTTTGTTTTCATGTTTCAGCAGACTTAATTGCTACAACCAACACTGCAGATACTATCACTTGGCAAACAAACTTGTACTGGCTAGAGTTGTTTTTACTTCATACCTGGGGCATTTATTGTTTCTGGGCATGATCTTGCAACCTTTTTTTCTCACAGAGGCAGACTGTACCAATATTCACAGTCTCACTGACACCCAGTGTAACAGAAAGGATTTCAGAAGTATTCCTTTCTTTGACAGTGTGACATGTTGCTTACCCAGTGGAGTATTTTTTAATCTTGATGCGAGAAGCAATATGGTGCTTGTCATAAGCGAGATATTTTTGTAAGGCTCAGTGGTGCAGAATGCCATAGAGAAAATCTGCATAGAGAGTGAACATCAACAATGACAGGGAGATCATCCTGAGTTTTCTTTCTCTGAGCTAGGCTGATTTCCATAAGCATCTCCCAGTATCTCCTCCAGAGCATCAATGCCTGGTTCTTCAGCTACAGTGCCCTGGCAGCTGAACCAGCACTGTTGTCTGGATATGAAGAGTTCCCCCAATTAAAACACAGACTCAGCTGGACTGGATGAAAATCAGCCTTTAACAAGCCAATGATTTTATACATTAGGGCACATCTGTCTGATGGGGATGGGTATCTGAGTGCATTTGCTTTTCTATGTATTTAATGGAGGAAGAAAAGGAAAGAGAGGGCGTAGACCAACAATGAAACTTGCCACCTCTTTTAGCTGGGAAGTTGGCTAAATCATGTTAATAAACTGAATCTGAGGGGCTAGATGCTCCAGCCCTGACTTCTATGCTCTGATGTGTTCTACTATCTTAGATCTGAGTGACTGTGTCCTGTATAAATCAATGCAAGGGGTGCATCCTAATCCTGGGGCCTTTGTCAGATTATGTGATTGGGACAAGGCTCATTCTTCTGTTGGGTTATGTGACCAAATGTAAGTGACAGGTCACTGTCATCTAACCCAAGGGTGCAAACCTCTTTGGCTATTTTTTATTTTCTATTTTGGTTACTCTGTGTCAAAGATGGCTGGAGATTCAGTGCTGCTTGTGTGGATGCACTGATTTATTTGGGATTAAACTGGTCCTGTACATCCACATTTATCATCAATGGTTCTATACAGAAGAGTATAATGAGATCTTTGTAGCTAATCTTTAAGGGCTTCTTTAGGCCAAAAATAATTCCCACAAACACCTTCTATCTGTCCTTCCCTGTATGATTAATCCCTCATTTCATACTCACTTTTAAAACAGAGATACTGTGCTGGGAGATCCAAATCTTATCCTGGGAAGGCAAATAGTGCATATTTTGTACAATAATTTAGAAGATGGACATTATAGGAGGTGATTATCTACCCAGTTAATAGGGCAATGTTTCAAGACCAGGCCTGCAGGATCCTTTGATCACAGACAGCTACTGTGTTTTTCAAGGTGCTATTTTCTTTCTCTCATTCTGGGATGAAAGAAGGCTTCTCCTGACACTAAGCACTGGAAACCCTATGTAAAAAACCCTTCTACTAACAGATATGTAGAGATGTCAAACAAAAACCAAACCAAAAAATCCAGAGCTGGACAAGGTTTGAGGTGCATTGCAGGACAGCACTGCAGAATGCTGCCAGAGTTACTAAGGAGATTGCTCCAATATCTGCTCACAGAATCACTGCTCTAGGCCATTACTTCCAGTCACCCCACTCCATGAGCATCAAGTCTTGAGGAACACTTGTCTGGAAGTGAGGCTGAGGGGTGAGGAAGGGGGGTACAGTGGGGCATAAGAAGCACATTTGTTTTAAATCAAAGAAAAGCACAAATATAAAACATGATGCTGTAAATGCTCACATCTTGTAGTGAGAGGGAAAACCACCTCAAATCAGCTGTACTTGGACCTCTACTGGAGAGCTTTTTAACTATCCAAATATAGCAAAAAGTGCCCATAGAAAATCTCTAGAGGGAAAATTCAATTATTCCTGAAGCAATGGGGAAAATTCTGTTTGGGATTTCCTATTGTAGAAACAAGCATCACTGAATCTCCTTTGGACAGACACCAGCAACACCAATAACAGACTGTGAGACCCTGTGTTCCAGTGCCTGGCTACAAAGGGGTCAATTACATTTGTTTAAAATCTGGTAGGAAGGTAGAAAAGAATGACCAACAGTCAAACAGGCAATACTTCAAAGCAAATCAGAAATGCTGTCATCTATGGCTGTAAAGGAGGCCCAAAAAAGCCAGGTGGCCCATGCAGGTATTGCACATGCCCTGGAGGTACTGTTCCCTGGGGGACAGTCATCTCCTTTGATTACAGTGGCTGTATCAATCCCAATGGTTGGTGAAAAGGCAACTTGAGTAGACTTTATCATGTCTGTGATTTCATCAAACCCTATCTAAAGCCTGCTCTGGAGGGTGTAAGTGGACCAGAATGATGCCTTGAGCTTTTGCCTCCTGCAAAAGTTTAAATTCCTCAGGGTAGGAGAATTTGTCTCAATTTTGAACTGAAGTGGTGAGAGGCAGAAGGTGAGTGTGGATTTAGCAGCCCAAAATACTACACACTGATCACTGGATGTTCCCACTAAAAGCAGCTTTTTTTCCTCAAGGTAATGCAGCTTTCTATGTCTACCACTCCCCGGAGAGATTTGTAACAAATGTGTGTGCTGTCTCTCACTGTCTTGCTTAGCAAAAAGCAATGCCTAGAGCAGGAGGAGAAAATTATTTACGATAGAATTTCACACATTTTTCTAGGTGCTTAATGAAGCTTGAACTTGAGCAGAGCAGAGAGACTTATTGTTGATTTTTTTACGAGATCGCTGCACAACAAACAGAAACTGAATAAGCAATTAAGTTAACTGGCTCTAAAACTCATACTGGCTGAGGATTAAAGTAATTATGTCTGAGCTTATACACATTCATTGCAGCTTTATTTCACTGCAGCAAGTCTTGCCTGCTTGCTTGTTGCTGATGTCATTCTAGAGCTGATCTGAGTTGTTGTCCTTCTATTAATTACTGAAAAGGTTGCAAACACAAGCTCTCCTTGCTATAAATACAGCTATGTTATTTTTACTACGTGTTCAAAGGAGATGTAGACCTCTTTTTGCTAGGTTTATACGAATAGATTCAACTGTTTCTTCCTGCACCAAAGTATTTACAATACCTTAGACTTAAGGGATCAATTAAAGTAATACACAAGAGATGGGTTTGGTGTTGTCATACAGTGATTTCCCTGCCAAAGGAGGGAAAAAAATCTATTTTTAACTCTGAGTGAAAAAAGAGACTCTGGGAAAACAGTATCAGTCTCCACAATATTACTGGCAGGGCAGTATGGATTCTTCACCTTCTGGGTTACTAATAAGTTTCCTTTTAAATGACTGGAATGCAGGGGAGGGGAAAGGAAGGGAACCCCCCACATTCTCCTTGTCTAACAAGGAGCCACAGCGTGAGAACCACTCCCTAGCAGAAGTAATCTGTGATTGACAATGGTTTTCTTTGCAGCCAGGGCAAAAAATGGTTTAGCTGTAAACAGACAAATGCAGAACATTTTAAGGCCCTTTCCAAAAGCAAGGGCTGCATCAAGGCAGCATCAAGCTTCAGAGTTCCTGAAAAAATCAAGGAATTCTCCTATCAGGTTATGAGCATAAACACAAGAGGAAAAGAATACCTTGTTACGGGCAAATGAGCAGGGGCAGATTTACAAAAATTGGAGATTTATTCTCTGGGCAGTCCAGGCATTTTCATGTGTGATCTTAGGCAAGCTGCTACATTTGGCTTCACCCTTCCTGCCTAAAAACTGAAAGGGAGATACTTTCCTCTTCACAGAGAGCACGAATGTGGGGAAGGCACTGGGTACGACCGGGGTGGGAGCTCTGCAAGCAACCAGAACAACGTCTGTGACTGATACAATTTCCCTGTAATCTCAAAGTCAGCTCTGAGGTCTACAATGCAAGGACATGAAAGAAATTAGGTGAGGTGGGACAACCTCAAAATTTCACTGGGAGTATGAAGAAACATTTTCTATTGAAATATGTAAAATTGCCTTGTGCTGATATTGCTGATGAACATGTTTGGAGATGAATGCTCTACACACTGGGGAGGCCACCTGAACTAAATAGGACTCAATCCCAAACAATGCAGACTTTTAAGACTTTAAATGAGTGTTTTGTAAACATGTTGATTAGTAACGGAAAGAAATCTTTATTTAAAAAATGAAAACCAGAAGAGAAGGGCAATGTTGAGAGAAAGATCATAAATCATGGAAATTCTATTATGAATCAAAACAACAGATGTAAGATGAACAACAGCATCTTTTATAAACAGAAATTAGACTGTTCTGTTTCACTCATTGGAAAGGCCAATATGCCTAAAATAAATTTCCCTGAATCTCTCATTAAAGTTTTACGGTCAGCGTTGACCGGCTGTTACAAAACCCAAAATGTGGATAACTTATATCCCAGAAGAGTCACTAACCCCAAACCACATTTTCCTGATGGACCTGACATTAATGACTACAACCATTTCCCCTGACTATATTCTTCTTGCAGGGGAAGAAGCAAAGTGCAGGTGATTCATACATGACTGATTTCTTTCTCCATATTCACTTTTCTTCTCTCTTTATTAGCAGGCTAATACTGACTGCATGAGGCACCAATTATCACCTTAAGCACCAGACAGGAACTAAATTATCACAGTGATCCCTCCACAAAGCAGGCATCACACCATGTTTGCTGGGGCCCAAATATCTCAGACTTTAAACAGGAAATGACTTTGTCCTCCCCTTTTCATGGAATGAAGAATCAGAGTTTCTGGGATGGAGGAACTTGCCCAGCCAAAAACTCTCTGGGCTTGCACTAATCTATCTTTTTACAGCAACAGTATCATGTAGAGGCAAGACTAAGTGCCTGCCTGCCCTTTCTCACTGACAATGGGGAAAGCAGGATGGCCAGATCATGGTTACACTTCCATGTCTGATCACATGAGGGGGAGAAGGTCAGCTCCTGTTTTAGTCCTTGCATGGTGTGTATTGTTACCAGCAACTCCTCATTCTGGAGCTCTGGCACATGAAGAAACAAAACTTACTTGAACAGCATTTACTGAGCTCCTTCTGGATTTTCACTGTCATCTCAGAAACCAGATTATTTACAGGGAGCTTTTACAGACTACTGTTAATCCTCTGCATAATGAATGAATAAATTCTTGCCTAACATCTCTCGAGTTTTTCCCTGGTGCAATAACAATTACTTCAATGGTGAAACCTCTGACTGATACCACAGTGAGAGCACATCATCACACATTAAATTCATGAACAAGGTCTTCCCAACCATCTCTAAATACATCATGAGGGGAACGTTTCTTTTTAATATTCTGTTTCTGTTTTTAGCAGGTGTATCAAAACCTGGCAACTTCCCCATGTCTGACATGATCCTACAGTGTTATTTCTGCTGAATCATATGGCATGGGCTGTGCTAATGTCAGCTCTTTCCATTCTGTCCAGCTTGAAACCAACCTTTCACTAACTCCTTTGTGCCTAATCACACAGTCAGGGTGGAGGGGGCTTCTCAAATAATGGATGGAAGTACCAATGAGAAGCAATGAAAAAATGCTAAATGACACATATATCTTCAGATCATGGTTTCTCTTTTGTGAGTAAACAAAAAAGATCCAAAATACTAATGCTGTTTTGGACTTCATAACTTTGACTTATTCAAAACCCATGTGAATAACTACGTATTATAAAACTGGCATTTTCTGCAAAAAAATTTAATTGAATACATCACCCTTTCCTTTCTCTCTCTGTTGATACATGCTCATCTTTCTAGCCTTTTCTGTGAGTTTTTTAAAAAGTAAAGCTGTAGAGTTTAAATATCATTTCTCCACAGGTACATGGTCAGTACTTGGAAATGGTTATGTACTGAATTAGTCACAGAATACCTAACATCAGATGACTTGGGTAACAAATCACGACACTCACAGCAAACCTTGTAAAACAGGCTTCATTTGAATTCCCACAAAACACCACCATTATGCCTTCTTAAACAGTTTCTCTCAGGCAAAGGTGAGCTCACAAATTAACCCCTTTTTTCTTAGTTCAAGTCTTGCAAATGCTGTATTACAGTCAGTTACTCTAAATGACTCTGGTCTAAATAAGATAAGCCTCTGTCCCATTCAGAACATAGCAAATGTGAGGATTTGAACATAAGACTCTTTGCCTGAGGCTATTCCACTATGCCACTTGGATTTTTACACTTCAACAGGACACTGGCATTCCTAGTACTAAAAACATTGAAACATGACATTTCCAATAATCTTCTAATGCCACCTCAGCAAACAGAAATCTCACAGATGTTTCCTAACCTTACTTCCTATGACAGTACAATTAAAACCAGCAGTACAAATGACTTAAGTATAAAAACAACAAGAAAAAAATCCACTGGAAATAGCATTCTCATTATATGAAGAGTAAGGTTAATGAGGTATTACCTTGGCAGGTCCTTTCATCTGTGAGCAGTTTATAGCCTTTCTGGCAGCTGCACTCAAAGCTGCCAACCGTGTTCCGGCAGAAATGGTCACAGCCACCATTGTTTACCAAACACTCATCAATATCTGCAAAGAATGAACAGCAAAGATTTAGTTCATGGCAGCAATTCAGTCGTTCAGGGCAGGAATACAGGAATATGCTGAGATCCCCAAGGAGGCTGCTGTCCCTGTCTGGAACCAGGCTGGTCAGATGTGGCCCTTCTCAGACCTGTCTCACAAGGCTTACAAGGAGAGCTATGGGCTGAGCTGTTCAGGAGACAGAGGTGTTTCTCTCAGAACTGGAACCAACAGATGACCCAAGCTGAGGTACTTTGGTGTTAGGGAGCTTCCAGGGAAGCTTCTCTGCAGATGGGAGTGCTCTGCCTGACAGCAGACTTCAACCAGTGAAGGACGTGAATCGTTTTACCTTGTATAGGAACTATCAAAACATAAGAACACACGAAAAATTGAAGTAAAAACAGACATGAAGTAAAAGATACTTGAATTCTGAAGAAATGCTTCTATCATCCTTACACAAACAAGTGCAAGAATACATTTTTCCAGAATGAGCATTATATGCTATCCCGCTCGTTATTCAGTGACACTGAGTGTCACCCATTTTCATGTGTCAAACTTTTTTCACTTGGTGTAGCAGAAAAAGAACTAATTGTGAGTGCACGTGAAATGTTGCTTCTTCAGTTATTCTGAAGACAGAGCACCTATTGCCTTTATTTGAAAGCTATATATATATATGTATATGTATGAAGGACAGGATCAATGGCTCTTACTTCAAATAGTGATTATGAAGTGGACTGATGAATTTGGTAAGATCTCTGCTCTGAATTTCATACTGATGATTCTACTTCCCACTCCTTTAAATTTCTCCCAAAGATGCTGAAGAAGTGGAATGACGAATCCCTTTTCCAATCCATAAAAGGTTGTGAAGTAAGTATATAACAGGACACAAAACCTCATTTGAAGTACAGGGTATCCTTCCATCCTCCTCCAATGATAAAACTGTGGATCCATGGTTATTTGAAAAAGGAAAAAAAAAGTACTTGAATCATTTTTCAGGAGAAGAAGAGTGCCAAAAATTAGCTCTTTCTATGAATGCATCCAGTGAAGAATATGACAGTGAGCCTTGGCTGCCCACTGCTGGAACAGTAAACAAGATCTTTCAGGGAACTAAATGAAAAGAGATGTTTCCTATTGAAAAGCTTTTTGCTATAAGATTTTTGAAACTTTGAGGTAACAGCTGATCATTTAAAGGGCAAATCTTGGCAAAATGCAAATCTAGGTGCCAAAAGGTCTAATAGATGAAGATGGAAATTTACCAAAACCAGCAAGATGATAGTGAACAAAGGGCATGCTTTAAAAAGTATTTGAATTTAGGAGGATTCTTAATGAAAGTCATTCATTAATTTTTGGAAACATATGATTCCAACACGGGAAAGTGGCATGGCGTTTTCCACATTTCTGCATGTAAAATACAAACAGCAGCAAGAGGAGTGAGGTGGTAAATCTAAAAATCTGAACAGCTGAGAGGAAAATTCAGCCATCATTTCTAAAGAGCACTTTGTTGCACACAGACTGACAAATATGTCCAGGGCTCAAATAAGCAAGAACAACCTATATAGTTATAATGGTTTTCTTATGAGTTGCACTTGTGGCAAGGAGATGGAAATTTTGTTCTCAGACCCTCTGAATTTGTATTGTTGCTTATTACTTTTGCATCTGGTTCTGCAGAGGAGTGGCTTTTGCATTCAATCCAATTAAAAGAATGAGGGTAAATTTTAGGCAGCAGCTGTGGAACGTCCTGAGGGCTTTGTGCAAAGCCAGCTCAAATCTTTGTGTCTTGGGTAAAAAAGCTCTCAAAGTGTCCCAAAATTAGGAGTCTGTTGTCTGTGGTGCTCCAGTTCTGGCATTTGGCTGGCCAACAACAGCTAACCCTGAGCTCCCAGCCTGACAAACCAAGTGAAGATCACTGAGGGTCACTCTACACAGCACCACGAGACTGGAGGCAGCAACCCTTTGGGTTTCAGCTGTGATCATCTGCACAGGTCAAGACTGGCAGTGAAAAGACAAGAATTTTTGGCTCAGTTCCTGCAGCCTGGAATTTCCTTTTGTAGAAGTGATTCCTCCCAGCTCCCTAATGAGCAGCTGGGACTGAGGTGTGTGTTAGGATGGACTATCACAGAAGGGCCCATCCTTTTGCAGAGCACAGGTGTACCTAACTACAGTTTAGCTTGCCCTGACAAAACAAATGGAATTGTGAATTAAAATCACCAATATGTTATGCATTGTAAACACACAGAACAGTCATCCATCATGAAGAAAGTATCTTTTACCCATGATAAGAACAACATGACCTTTGGGCTACTCTGCTGCCTGAGACTGCTTGAAGTAGAAATTACTTGCAGCCTGTCAAACACCATGCTGGAGTAACGATTGATGTTTTAAACGATGGCCCCTGGATTTCACATGTTAAATTCCAAATTCCAGTCTCTTTTCTGTGTCTCTCATGACCATAAGGGGCAAAAATGAAACCCCATTGGCCTCAGAGTGTGGATTTTAGGCTGTTAATAACTGTAATTCCACTGAAAATGCAGCATATTAGCTTTACACCAGCAATTCTTTGGAATAATTCTGAACCAGAATCTGGGTAAAACCTGGGAGAGAACACAGGAAAAGAAAGTATTTATTCATTTCTTCTAACTGGAAAACATGACATGACCTTTTGAAACAGGGACCATCAAAACAGAATAGAGGTCAAAACTGTTAGCTGCAAAAACATTCTAAATAATATAAACAGTGCCAATGGCTCTGCTTTCACTGTATTTCTTTCCATGGCCATAGCAAGACTGACAAGGCATGTAAAAATTATTTCACTCTGTGGAGAGCAGCACATTGCTGCCTTTTACTTGGAAGAGAGCAGTATCCAATTGTATGTATCATGCCTAACTGGTTCAGAGAAACTGCAAAAAGTCTGTATCCCCACTATTTTTCTTTCCTTGGCTATAAATAATTTGTGTTAGGAGCCATGTGAAAATAAATCATTCCACTGTGTGAGAAGGTGAGGCCCCATTTATCTCTAAACTCACTGGTACCCAACTTTGTCAAGTGCCTCTTTGAACTTCATAGATGGTAAGCATGTCTGCCTCTCATGTTGGGCAAAAATACACAGTGGAAACCCACTGGGGTGATTCTATCAGATTCTATTTTATGTAGTCAAACGTGCTCCTGCTGTTATTGGGGCTGTCTGTGGAGCAGTCATAAACCTGCTGTCCTCAAACACAGTTCTCCAGTGGCTCCTTAGGATGCAGGTTGCAGAAAAATTGCTCCAGCTTCCCACAGGCTCTGCTCCCCTTTATCCTCAGAAATGCAAAAGGATGTAAAGAACTGTATTTCCTTCACAGGGGTTGTACATAAAATGCCCTGATGATACTGTGAGAGTCATTTCAGACTGGGAGATCTGATGGGCTTTCAGTGCATTGGGAATAAAATCCCCAAGGACTTCTCCAAATGCAGTAAGTTAATATTGTGAAATGATACCTTGGTCATACAAGCTGATGATCTCCTACAAAATACCAAACTGGGACACAGGCTGATATGAAAATACAGGCCAGTGAGAAACCACAGAAACATTAAAAATTATGGTCAAAATTGTAATGTGAAGGTATGGTGTACCAAGCAACTCAGCACTCAAGCTTCCTGTTAGCTCTGCAAATGGTTCATTCAATTCCCAAGCAATTAAATACAAACCAAAGAAAGATAAGGTTTGTAACAAGGAACCTAACACTTTCTTTAAATTTTTAATATTTGAAGTAAAAAACCCCAATCACAAATATTTGTCTGGAGATGGAGCTCGGCAACATCATCACAAAAGCCTTGTGTCCATGTGAACCCAGAAACAAACCCTGGGTTTGTAAAGATAATACACAGAATGGAATAGGATATTCATTATAATCTATGACAATAGATTATTCTATTTTTTCTGAGGATCTGAAAACGTGAGGGAAGCAGTGAAATCAGCTTTAAATAAAAGTATAGAAACTCAGATGCTTTGTGCTAAGGCTCAGCTAAGCAGGCAGACTGTTATTTTTCTTCTCATGAACTTGTAAAGATCATTGGGAATGCCTCCACCAGTGCACTTGCACCTTTTTTGAGCTCTGCTCAGTGCAATTCATGTTTGGTTTTGGTGAGGGTGCATGCATGCACTTGTATGTGCACATACAAACACACAGAGATTTACCTCGCTGCATACAAGCCAGGGAACAAATTAAAAAGCTGGGATTTTAGGTAACTCAGAACTTAACATTTCACACAAGCTGCTTAAAGGCAACTGAAAGGGCAACCAACATGCAATCTTTACTTGGCTGTTGAACAATGATGGAGATGGAGATTTCCAAAGCCTCATCACAGGCAGAAGTGAGGATCCTCCTTTCAATGGCTGGACAAATATTTGAACCAATTGAGTCTGTCTAATCCTTTGCAGATTTTAAATTCTACCTAGCTCCAGGAAAATAATATACTTCCAGATCAACCTAAAATAATTACTGAAACTTCATAACCACCTTGTTTTTAATAACGAAAGCCAGAGTGTTGGAATTAGTAATGCCATTACTGGTATACAGCAGACATCAATATAAATATATTTTCTACAAGGTGGGCTGGTTTGCTGGTAATTTTTATTCCCTGTTTTCCTAATTTTCCCTTGCTTTTCTTCCCTTGCTCTTTCTCATGGTTTTACAAATCACCACTGTCCCCTAAAAACTGGAACTAGTGTTGCCTTGTTGACACAGATATCAGTTCCCTGATGCACACAGAGCATAAAGTACTTTATAAAGCAGCCACAAAACTTTTTAACCCCATGCTGGAGGTGGGGAAATAGAGGAACAGAAATAATAACTAACTCATCCATACTTGAATCCAAGCCCAGTGTACAACTCAGCAGGTCACCCTGGGGTTCCAATCAGCCCAGGCTTGCACAGAACACCTTGTACTGCACACTGTTCTATGTTACGAGTATTACAGAGCCATCAATGCTCAGACTGAAATTATTCTGATATTTGCCTGCAACTTCTCAATAAATCCTGTAAACTCAGGATTAAGATAAGCAGAAGCTACCAGGCTCCACTTGCCATACTCTAAATGTAATATTGCATAGCATCTTAAATAACACATTCTAGGGACATCTCATTAAGGTAGAAAGAGAATTTCATATCCCCAGATTCACTGGATCAGTGCCTCTATGAGAAAATCTAAATCACAGTAGAACACAGGCTGTGCTGTTCCATCCAGGAGCATCAAGCCAGCTGCTGTGGGGGCAGTTTCCAGGGAGTTCTAGTTTCTACTTCCAGTTTTATAATGGATTTATCCAACATTTGGGCAAAGTGTAAAACTTCCCTGCTTTACTTCATTTGTAAATTTGGGGACTGGTAATTATCACTTGTTGTTTTCAGGATCAATACCTTAAAATGCACTATTATAGAACAAGGTGTAACAAATCCAAGTCATTCACTATCAAAATTTTTAAGTCAAATAAAAGCTGTTTGAAATTTCTGGCCTGGACTTCAGAATGGTTTGACCCAGCAGCAGGTTTTGTGCTGGTAGTGCTCTGCTCTGGAAGATTTTGTGAACATCTGCAGGACTGTTAGGACCATGCTCACTTTGGGAGGTACAGTTGCTGTTCCACCACTCCACCTGAAACTGCACAGTTCACTGCCTCTTGCACGTTTCAGGGAAGAATAATTCTATTTGTGCAGTGCCTTCTACCTGAGGATTTCAAAGGCCAGCAGCTGATTATCTTCATTATATTAAACCTACACAACACTTCTGCAGGAGAGATAGATTTAATTAATCCTTCTTTAACAAACGTGAAACTGAGGCAGGTAGGATAGTGTGAAACTTGCCTGCATCAGATAACTACAAAATGAAATAAAGCATATATTACAGCACCTTTAATTTGAGTTCTGTGCTTCAACAACATCCTCATTTTCCCTCCCACAGTGCTAATTAACTGTAAAGTATGATAGTCATTACTGAACTGAAGTTCCACTAAGTAGCAAATGAAGATTCTCTGTTTAATTAGCTTTATAGCTAGGTTGTGGGACAAGGCATTTTCCTAATTAACAGGATTAAATCTAGACTGGGCAGACAGGAATGAATGTAATTAAAATTTAATCTCCCTCATCCTGAAAACAGGCTGCCCACAAAATAGAGAGCTTTGTGTAAATGCTCTTAGAGCATGGAAAGGTTGAGGCAGGTTCCAACACATTTCCCTCTTGTCACTTTCTCAATTTTCACCTGTTATCTTCGCAATTTCACGAAGAAACCTGTCGTCCAACACAGATGGTAATCTGTCACATATGGATTTAGGTGTCAGCTATTCTCCTCCAGGACATATCCACTCTGACATTATCCACCAACCAATCAATAAAAGAGTCTGCCAGGCTGCCAAGAGATCAATCACCTTGTAAAACAAACATTATGTCCTATTATTTTCTTATTACAGTTAATTAGATTTATAAAACACAAAAACCTTTGCAGGTGAAAAACTCAGAAATGCTGTCATAATAGGTTAGGCCCAGATTTCTCATTTGTAAAAGGGAAGGGATTTACTAAATCTAATGTGAAAAGAAAGGATTTTCATGTAAAATTTTTGCTGAACACTGAATTCCTTTCTAACCTTAAAAACATGTTAGTGCAATGCTACGAACCCGAACAGTGCAGGCTGTCTGAGGCTGTGACACCAGAATGTGAAGGGGACTGGAGACATAAAGATACAGACTGATAGTCTCTTTACTGTCTAGGCTGAGCTAAATGCTAAAACTACCCCTCCTCCCCACTCTGCCAGAAACAAAGATAAACCTCACAGGAATCCCAGAAATAAAACTAGTTTTCCTCCCCCTGTAACATTTTATCAATCAAAATGCTTTTGTCAATCAAAATGCTTTGTATAAACACTGGAGAGGGAAAAATAAGTGTGCTGTTCAGTCTCCCATGTGTCCTTGAGGACAGCAAAGAATGTGTCTCTGTTTTTTACAGAGCATGTGGAAAGTACAGGACATCAGATTCTGGGAAACTCGGCTGTACCTGTGGCCACGTGGGTGAGTACAGGCAGATCTGGAGGCTGTGGGTAAAACAGTGGGAGAGAACTGTGCAAACACACTGGGGCTGACTGCTTACCCACCTAATTATTCACACAGCCACTACCACCAGAATAATTCCATGTGCAATGTAATTATTCACACAGCCACTACCACCAGAATAACTCTGTGCAATGTTTATGCAGCAGGGGCCAAGGCAGAAGAACTAAATGAGTTGCTGCAGGTTAAGAACAGGAATAAAAGGGTTCATTCAGTGTTTCTTAAGGAGTAAATCAGACAGAACTGTGGGGCTGACATTCCTGGGCATTTTCTCTGTGCTAGGTGTCACTAAAAAACAAGGCCTGGCTCTTATTGTATTGAATTTTTCCAGATAGTCTGAATGAAAAGGACAAGTGAGCCAACTGCACGACTGGACCAAGATACAAGAATCCTTAGATTTGGTGTATGAACTCAATTTACATTTACTCATGGTTGTTTGCATTTACCCCCTTGGAATCATTAACTGCTCAGGAAAGCTCTGTGCTGATTTCCAAGAATCTCAGTTTGCTTCTAGAAAAGTGCTTGTTTAATTAAATACAATTGGTATTGAGGGCAGGTAAAGGTACTGATGTTCTCCCTAAAATCCCAGTGAAACTGTGCTAGCTTTCCTGGGGTAAAACTAATCCTTCTGAAAGGGGGACTTGAATACAATTGGCTCATGATAATTTAAATAGCTCTTAATGAATCAAAGAAAGCTGGGTGCTGACCAAAAATTAACCCTCTATAAGTTTTTGAAGGCATTACTTCAACCAGCCAGGGATTTACTCTGTACCAGAGAAGACAGAGGCATCCTTGAGAGCAGGATCTAGGATAGTAAAAAAAAAAGCTGTATTTCATGATGAAAAAGGCAATGATAAAAGAATGAAAAAAATACTCTAAGTTTTGAATGTTGGCAGTTATGATTGTGTGAGTAGTCAACTCCCAAGTAACAGAAAGCACAGCACACTTTTCCATAATATACCATGGTTGTTGATCCTCAGGGGGCTTTATATTGTTGAATAAATGCAAGGTCTTTTCAACAACTGAAATGCAAAATATGACCCTCTGAAGCATTAATTTAAAGGATTTGGCATTTTCAAAGGGGAGGTTCACGAAGACAAATAACAACTGCAAGTTTCTAGGGAACAGGGATATTGCCTAGTCATGAAAAAAAACCTAACTTAGTACACATGAATTTATTTTGTGGGAATAGATGGAACCCTTGGGAGGGAATGAAACAGAATGAGTTACATGGCAGCTGACCCAAGTCTGCAATTTTTTAATGGAAGATAATTTGTTATATTATATTTGTCTGTCATGAACAAGTCTACAGCAGACAAATGAATTGTATCTCTTTAAGCCAAAAAAACCCCAAACCCAAGTCCCAACTGAAAACCTAAAAGGCAATTCCCTTAAAAATAGGGAAGGGACAGTGAAAGTTTCACATATATTGTGGATTAGATAAATTTGCAGCAGCGGTTTGAAGGATTCTGCTCCCTGCTCTTTTTTTTTTTTTTTTTTTTTCCCATTCCATTTTCTTCTTTCTGATGAATTTTGACTGTGTTGATATCTAAAATTTGCATTTCCTTTCATTTTTTAAAAATAAAAATATCATTGGTTTATAATTTGATTTTTTCAACCCTGAGGTCTGAAACTGTCTCTTGGAAAGTTTGAATCAATTGTGTCTCTAAATCAGTCACTCCTCAGTGAGTGCCCAATTACTCATTTCTCTGACTGCCACCAGGCTTCTGACCATGTCACCACCTACCACCAAGACTTTTCCATCTTTTCCTCCCTCAAGTCCCACTCATTCACTCATTTTCTGCCAGTAACCAGCAGCTTTCTCCCTCTCCAGCATCTCTTCCACTATTTATGGTTTTACCACGAACTCTTCTGAGCCTTCTCCTCAGTCAGATACTCCATCCCCTCCCTTGTCACACACCAACAACAGTCAACTCCCTGTTTGCTCCAACAAAGTGGAGGAAAAAAATAGAAAGCTAGTTTTGAGTCACTTCCCAGCCTTAGCAAGCCTTGACACAGCTGTTTGCAGGGCAGCACTGCTGGCCCAGATGGTTGTGGTTCTCTGGCTGGACAGGACGCAGAGCTTTGTGCTGAGCTGCTGCAGCTGCCTGCTGGATGCTGCTCTGCTTTCCTCACATTGCACTGATCTGGTTTGTCCTTTGTCTTGAGACCTGGACAACATCGATGGAAGAGCATAAAATGACTGCAGCCTCAACAAAAAGGCCTTAATGTTTGCTTCTTTCACCTACGTTTAGGCAGCTTTTTGAAAATGCTTTTGTAGCTACCTGGGAACTTGTGCTCTCATCCAATTAGTGAGTCTTACCCACCTCTTCGAAAACAAGCACCTCTTCTGACAAGCTGAACTTGATTATTGTTCTCCCATTGGTTACTCAGCTTTCTCTCTCTCTGTCCTGATCTTTATGATGGTTTATTTTGGACACAGATGGTCTCACATCTCGCTTAGAGTCCTATCAAACAAAAAAAATTACCTCAAAACTGCCTCTTTATTTTAATATTCCCTTTTGGCTTTAGTCTTCCATTTGTCATTCCTAGCTAATAAGTTCCCTTTGTGTTTTCTTCTCTCACCAACTCCAAGCCTACCTGTTATCTCTGCAGCATGCATGGGGTTGATCCATGTGCCAAAAACCTCCCTGGAGAGGCATTTAGTGGGTCCAACCACAAGAGTCTTCTCAGGGCTTCCCCAAAGTGTGTATTCTGAAAATCTTGCCAAGAACTCAAGCCCTGAACAGAACCACTGTTTTCATGGTAAAATTCCTAATTTCCCTCTCATTTAAAGTTGTTTTTGTTACTTTTTCTTTGGTTGGGCAGACACATCTATTGTTTCACAGCATGAAATCACCCACTGGCTGCCTTTGGTTACTTGTCACAAATGCCTCTATTTTTTTAATCATATGGTTTTGTCAGAAAAAGAGGAGTATTGGGAAGGGAAAGAGACAGAGTGATCCAGCTGCTGCAACATTAAAAAAAAAAATCTGCTGGTTTCTGTAAATCAGTTGAACAGTTTGGGATTCACACAAATCTGCCCTTATCAAGAGGGCTTCCTCCTTCTTCCTGAAAATGGCATGTGGTCTCAAAACCCTTTAACTGGCATGTGGTCTCAAAACCCTTTAACTGTGTAGAAGTACTGGATAATGGTTAGAACTGGTTGGTCAGAAGGTAATTTTAAGGAAGTTTGGCTACTTTAATGGAACATTTAATTGCACATTTCATCTGTGCACCACATTTATATAGAAAATTATTATTTTAAATTAATGTTTTTGTTCTTCCTAAAAGCACTAATCTAATTACAGCAGAACCCACATTTTCACTACTATCATTCTTGACATCAGTCTCATGTTCATGAATTAATTTAGGAACCAACTTCTCATGCCAGGCAGATGGCCCTCTATCCATGCAAAGACATAAGAAGTTTCTGTATTAATTTTGTTCCTTTTAGGTAAAAGACAGACCTCAGCCACAAGATTTGTATTTGCCTTATGATCAGCATGGAGAGGGCAAAGGTGGTTTTTTTTTTTTTTGATATGCAGCTGTAATGGCTTGTGATTACATCTGGTCTATTTTCTGGCAGCTTTTTGCTCGTACATACAGAGAAGCAAACTCAAATGGGGCTTATTTTTGAACACACACAATTCTAGTGGCAAACACTGGGAGGGTAAGGTGCTGCAGCTTGAGAGCAGAGTTGTGTAAGGAATCTGATAGAAGTAGAGTTGCTTGTAATGAATTATGAAAACTAGATCTTGATTTGGTTATTGGGAAGTTTATTCTTGGCTGAAGTCAATGAGAAGTAGGAAGAAAGACTGGGGGAGAAGAATGGCTCAAAATGAACCACTTCAGTAAACACTTAAGGGTGTTTAAGGGTGCTTGCTAAAAGACAACACTTTGATAGCTAACTTCTAAAACTCTACCCCCTGAATTCAGAAAGCTTGTGGTCTAGCTTTGACAAAATCATTTAACAAAATCATTTGGCTTTGGTCTGCCACTGAAAAAAATCGAGGTGCTCTGATTGCTCTGGAGTAGGATGTTTTTCAGCATGAGGAACATTGCAGAAAACCAGAGAAAGACTGAGAATTTGTCCTGCACTGACTTCCACATCTGAATGGACAACACAGGCTCTTTTCACCACTATATTAACACTTTTTCTTATATTTTGTTTCTATTACTGAGCTCAAGGAGAGGCACTGTATTCCTTGTTAGACTCTGAGGGGAAGTGGAAAGGCTAACCCAGCTCAGGGATATTGCCAAGGCAAGTAAAGTGGGTACCCTGCAGGCTGGGATTGAACTCTTTCCATGTCCTTGGGAGCATGTTACTGCTATAAGATATGAGTTCAGAGGCTGCCAGCTGTCCCATGTTATTTCCCAATGCACATCTCTTTAAGCTTGTGCAAATAGGAGGTAGCTGAGCCATATGATGTAAGACCTCTAATCCCATCAGGAATTACCAAAGGCTGATGTGCTTATTTTCCCTTGGGTCACCTATTCTTCTGACTATATTCCAGAATGCAGTTCACTGAGGGATTCCTGAGAGAAGGAAAAGCTGTGAGGTTCAAAATTGACTGTGATGCCCCCTGAGGCTGATGCATAGGAGAGAGGAAGCAGATTCTACTTGGGCATCCATGGTGGGGACAACAGTGGCCTTGGGGATCAAATGAAGAGCCACAGAAGGTGGAGTCTACACAAAGGCCTGATGATGACAACCTCTGTTTTAAAAACAAAACAGCAACTTTCAGTGCCTTTTCTACTGAGGTTCTTGACCTAAAATCCTATGAGCATTCAGGTTCTGAAATGTCTGAGAAATTCTCCCCTGAAACGTCAGAAGTGTATCTGACTTACTACCTTAAAACATTTGTACTACTTGCCACTCCCAAGGACCATGGTTGGGTTGGTTTATGTGCTTGGGTCAGCTGCTTCATAGAGAGTCCAAGCACTCAGTGTATCTCAATCTCATCCCACTTGCATTATTTTTCCCAGCAGAGTAAGTTAAAGCACACTGAGAGCAATCCTGTCTTTCCCCTGGGTACTTTTGACAGACTCTAAGCAACATGCACACTATGGCTCGGGGATGACCCAGTGTGACCCAGCCCAGATACCTTCATTCATGTGCAGCAAGCAAAGAGATGTTACCCAGCAGCTTAAAGGAAAAGCTGCCCTCACTCCTTGTCACTGCACCTCTGACTGAGGTAAGGCTGAGGGACCATTTCCCATATGCTCCTTTCCAAACCAAACTAAGAATCCAAGGCACTATTTCAGCAGAATGTTACAAAATCTGATGTGCTATACACCACATTTCTCTGCCATGAAGTACTGAGATTGTGAACCAGAATCAAATGTGAAAGTACAATCACTCCATTAACTACCTAAATTCTCTCAAAGATGAGACATGTAAGTAGATGATCATGGTGCAATGGTCAAGGAAAAAGTAATCAGAAGAAAAGGGAATGAGAGAAGCAGGTCCCTGCCCTTTCTGGCTTTGCCAGATGTCCTCTTCAAAACCACACTGCTGCTTGTAATTTCGAAGCTGACATTTATGCTGACATTTGCTGGTACCACAGCACTCTGTAGAGGAGGTGATGAATGCCAGCAATGTTTTTCATTTGAGTTTATTCTTTCACAACATTTGCATGCGTGTTCTTTCATTTTTTTCTTTTTTTATTTTTTTTTGAGAAAGCACTGGGAAATGGTGGTGGCTTGTTACAGCTGATGGCTCATAATTCTTGTGTTCCTCAACACCCCTATGTGTCTATGTGGAGGGAGCTGAACTGACCTTTTCACATGTGTTGAAAAAAATTCATGTTGCAAGAGAAAGGTGAGCTGGGAAAAGCTCTCTTGGTAAGCCCCAGGACCTGCTCTAAGGCCACTGATACTCCTTTCACTGCTTGGAGCATCACAGATATTGCACACACTGCTCATGGCAGGGGCACAGAAAGAAGCTGTGGATTCAAAGCAGGAGTAGTCAGACAGCTCTGAACAGATTTGCCTCTAAATGTTAAAGTTTAAACTCTACAGGAGATAATTTAAATTCCTTTCCATTTAAAATGCTGATATATGTGAATGAATTCAACCAAGGAAAACTGTATTTGGATGACTACGTTCAATGAGATCACTTTACAACTAAGGAAAAAAAAGTTCATTCACATGAAATCATTTGGTCCTGTCTTGTATTTTTCTCTTAGGTCAGACCCATCTTAGTTCAGAAGGCCTTTTCCAAACTTCCAGTCTTGACTCTGAAGGCATTGAGACCCCTGTTGTTGTGAGAAGTGTGCTCATATAAGCCATGAAAGTTTTATCTGCCTTAGTGTAAACTTGACTGATGCATACATTTTAGAGGTTTTCTTGCACTAGTATAATTTTTACTACCATGTAAAAAAAAAATCAAATTGATCAGAGATATTAATCAAACAAAACCTGAGTTTATCAAACCTACTCCAACAGCAAAAACATTGCATTTAGGCAAAAAAATTTTTAAAAATGCCAAAAACCAAAACTCTGAAATTTACCTTATCAATCAAAGTGAAATAAAGATATTTTTATAATTCAGGTAAGCTAATAGTGGATGTACAATGTTAACACCTATATCTTACTAATAATAAACAGTAAAAAAAACCTGTGCTCTGTCTGGTGTACTTTTTTTAAAAAAGAGGAAACATTTTCAGTTTCATATGAATTGATTTGGACTGACAAGATGCAATTCTAAGTGCTTTAGTCAATTTAATCCAATTTAGAGAAAAAAAAACTAAAATAAATTTAAAGTAGTTTCAATTAATGGAAGTATGGAGGAAATCATAACTGTTCACAGATACTCTGTAGCCAGGAAATGAAGCCAAATTGGCCTGCTAAGCTGCTCACTGTGAGCTTTTCACTTAGTGTTAGTGTGTTCTGAATGAAAAGAGAGGAAAGCCTTCAGCCTCTGAGTCATAATCTTATACCAAACTGATGTCAAGCATTAATTTAAAGCTTCTAATTTAATGAGGCCTTTCAGTTCATATTTAATGAAACATGACATATTTTGTTTTGCTGAAGCTTATTCTCTTAAAAACTCTTTTCTCATGGAAACAACTCCATTTCCAGAATTTAATTCACTTTCAAGGTTTCAGTTTTTTGTGTACTCAAAACCAATTTAGAGTGCATTTTCCTGCTGTAATAGGTTGCAGTTAAGCAAAATAAAGAACAATGTGATTACTGTATCAAGCTAGCACAGCAATGCAAAATTTCCCCTTTATTTCAAATAAACTTTGATGCAGCTCTTTGAAATTTTTCGTTGGTCTCTATGTTCCTGCTTGCTTGTTTTGTTTTGTTTTGTTTTGTTTTGTTTTGTTTTTCCCAGATTACTTAATGATAAGGGAGGTTTCAGAGCTGAGTTAGTGGACAGATCATTCACCACTCAGGCGTTTCTGGTACTCCCACCGCGGCACAGTCAAGTATTTCAGCGCGTAAGCGCCACATTTCTTCTACGTCTGAATGCTGCAGGATGGGGGCCTGCTCTGAGGAAGAGGAGAGCCCACCCCATGGCTGGGTCACCATGACAATGAGACAGCAGGAGGAGAAATGTTTGCCATGCAGGCACATAACCCCAGCGTACACCGCTCTAGTCAAACACAGAGCGCTGAGAGGGGCTGACCGAGCGTCGCACAGCCAAGGGAAGGCACCAGCCCCAGGTGGGCATGGGCAGGGAACTTTCTGTCTCCTGAACACACCTGAGATCACCTGGGCTTGGCACAGACCTGCTCCTGCACAGGAATTGATCCTGCTGCATTTAGTCACAGCTGGTGGCACATAATGAACATGTAACACCACGTTGCTACTAAACCCTCTGACATTCCAGCCCAGCTGGCTGTCCCAAAATCCTGCTCTCAGGCTCCTACCCCTTCCCCGACACAAGATGCAAATCAAATGATGAAATGTGGGTGAAATTATGCAAAACAGGAAGTCAACTGAACAAAATAAACCACATCTTGCTATTAAACATCTATGGGACACTGCAAAGTTAGGTAGTACTTTGTGGATGTTTGTGGAAAATTCATAGTTGAGATGTTGCTTTTGTTCAATGACCCTTAGAAATCCAGTTTCTCTGCTTAAAAATTTCATTTGCTGTGGCATTTGGCTCTAGGAGCTCAGCAAGGGCTGCAGCCTGCACAGTTCCTCTATGTCAAGGTGCAGAGTGCTGGGAAGTTGCTTTATCTGGGCACAAGAGTGCCTGGGGGCACAGTTTCTTTGTTAAGTCCCAGGGCAGAAATGGACCATTTTTATCATACACATGGTCATACATTTTATACCACGCTAGAAGCTTGTGGCCCTTCCTCTTGCTCTAATTCACTTCTTAGAGAAGCCACAAAGGAAAGTTCCTGTCTCTCTCAGACATCATCTTTTGCCATCATTCTCAGTCCTCCTCTACTTTAAGTCCTGAGAGAAGAATTCTCCCTGGCCCAGATTGCCTCCTGTAGCTGCCCTGGGGAAGGTGAGCTCTTTATTGTTTGATCCAGTTTGGCAGATGGATTTAAACCATCTTCAGAAATCTGTGCTAAGTCTAATCTAGTCTGACTTCCCTCCTCTTGAACCCTACAAGCCTTTTGCAAATGAGACTCCTGCATTATCAGTTACCCAAGCTGCATTTAGTACAATTAAAATGCTGAACTGATGAAACTTCTCACGGAGGGCAGAATGGAGCTGGATCCATGAAAAGGTCACTCAGCTGGAAGGAGACACAGAAACAACAAACAAGGGAGCCGAGGACCACAGAACTTGATGTTCACAACACAGAGGATATTAAAAAATGGGTAGGAGGTAACGAGCAATAAGCATCCCAGGACTCTACATGTTTTAATCTTCAGTCTCCCTTTCTGTCTGAATTGGCTGAATTTGTGGGATAACTTGGCAGGCATTCAAGGAAGTGACCTACACTGTTTCCTCATGTGTAGCACAATAATCGACAGCATCAAATGAACTGAGCATCAAGCTGGCATCACCCAGTTACAAATGCAGTAGAAATTAAATAGCATTAATTAGAGGGAGAATATGGAATTCTTTCTGCCAGGAATGTCTCTTCCCTTAGCTGTCAAAAGCCTCCTTGGCTTAGTAAGAGCCAAGTTGACAGGAAAGCTGAAGGGAGTAATGGAGCATTCTCCATAGTGTGTCAAGCCAACTGAGGGCTCAAGACTGACTTTTAAAGGACAGTAAAAGTTTAATGAACTTTTATTCAAGCACCATTAATACATCTGAAGATCATTCTGACTAGACCACAGAAAACACTTTTGCAGGACCAGGTATGCAATGTATGTAACAGAAATCAGAGACTATTAATCAGAGCTTAAAGAGGCTTTGCAAGTTCCAGAAAGCGAAGCAATCCTCCATGACAGTGGACAGTAGTCTTCCTACTCTGCTCTGCTGATACCTCTATGTATTCCATGTTAAAACTATCTCCACAACTATTTTCCCTCCAATTTTATTGACATTTGATATAAATCAGACTGTACTCTGCATTAAAAAAAAGGAGTTTGATTCTTTGAGGTGCAATGAACTCTCATTTCTCACTATGGAAAGGTCAACCTCTTACAAAACCACTGAAGGCAGGTTCCTTGTATTACTTGGAAGTTGCTCTCCTACACCTTCCATTCTCTGATAAAACTGAGAAGGGCCAGGAGAAATATCAGAATTTTAGTCAGGACTCAGTTTTGTACTCTGTGATTTAAATTCATGCCAGCTTCTATGATAGAACTACAGAATGGAAACTGTGATATTGCAAACAAAGCATAGAACTATTAGTTACATTTTGAAGGGTTTCTTTGCCACCTTTTGGCAATCAAACTTGTTTGCATATACTCTTTTTTAAGAACTTGTCTTGCCTTTTGTATGTATGCTTGTCTTTTTTCTGCACTAAACAATTAATATAATTCCCAAATACTAAACAAAGACCTGTGGACACTTTGGACAGTAAACTTTTTTCCCATTACATATCTACACAATGTCAAAAATTGACTAGAGTCCTGATTGTTGAACAGAACCATCAAGAAATTTTTCTCATTTAGAAAAATAGCATTTTTATTTTATATTTTTTTTTTAATTAACTCATTCTATTGTAAAAAAATAAGAAGGAAATGTATCAGCAGATTTCCATAAATTACCAGTATAACAAAAGCACATTATTGAGAAAATAACCTACAAGTGAGCTAGAATTACACATCAATAAATGTGTAATTTATAAATCTACATCCACTTTGCAATACCCGAAAGTTCAGATGTTTCTTTGAGTCTTATTTAAGCCTCTTGAATCCAAGCATCTACATAATTTCATGTAGTAGCTGCACTATGTAAAATGGCTTAGAGAGGAAGATGACAAAATGGATTAAAAAAAATCACAGACTTTCCAATAAAAACATTATTTTGGTCAACACGATTAGCTCAATTTAACCTAAACACATTAATCATTTTGCTCAACCCACAACTGCATTTTTCAGTTAATATTTTAATTCTCCTTCCAGTTCCTCTCAGCTTTTCTTGCATGCTCTACATCTCTACTTTCCCTTAACAGACAATGGCATATCTTTCTTCTATATTTAGAAACATAACCTCCCTTAAAATGATGTTCTATGAGAAACCTCGCTTGGACACGCTGTGACACTCCATGGACTTGAAAACTGTGCCCAAGAAAGACAGGATGTGACAGCTCCATGATCCCTGAAGATGCCTTAAAGGGCATCCAAGAGATAATCCCTTGCTCTTACCACACAGATGTAAAATTACAGCTGGAGGAAACAGGGAACTGAATATATGAGAAACTGGGGGAAAAACAGAAGAGTACAGAGGAAAAAAAATCCACAGAGAAAACTTGTGCTGATCACTCTCTTTTCTTTTCTAGAGACTGCAGAGGGAGGAATATGTGCACACTGACTTTCTCCTGCCTGGTCTTTTCCAGGCTTTAGCTATCAGCAAGAGGACATCAATGTCACTCCACCAAAAAGTTCCCTTTTGCCCTCAGGAGATGCAAATCCTACAGAGCATTCCCTTTGACTAAGGGCTGCTTGCAAAAGCTGTGCAAAAAACTTTACTGCTCAGTTTAAGTGCAGGATCCTTTGTGCACAGGTTTAAATGGAAAACCACCTCAGCTTCAGGAGAGCAGGATCTAGCCCAGAAATCTCACAGTGCAATACAGAGGATAAATGTTATTAATTAAATTAGGTTCAAAATTTATATTTTACCATATTATCATACAGAATATTCCTAAAATATCAATAAAGGTTAAAAAAGAAATGGCTTGTTGCTTTATTTAACTATCTGTGTTAATTTTTAGTTGCTGCTCATTTAAAGAAAGCAAGAAAGAATCAGCAGCATTATAAAAATACAGATTCTGTTTCTTATATTTTCTACTCTTAAAGAAGGGGAAAAGCAAAATGTGAAAGAGCTTAGAGCTAAGGTATTTGGTTTGGGAATCAGTAGAATATTTCATTTTGTCTAGGAATAATTATAGTCTTGATTATTATATAAATATCATTTCATGTTAGTTCTCTGGCCAAATGTCTAAATTTAGAATTACTCTTTTTTTTTTTTCCATGAGACAGTTTCAATAATAAACATTATGATCAAGCCTAGGTGTATGTTACATTATTAAAATGCCTCCTTTTTAAGCACTTGGTGGAATCACTGTTACTGTTCTGCTATGGCTTAGCTTGTCTGCTGGTAAAAATGAAGGTTTATTTTTATGAGGCTTGAACTAAGATGACTGAGTTTTGATGTGTGCTCACCCTTAACTATTAACATTGTGTGTGATGGCAGCTTAAATGTTTTATTTTCAAATAAACAGGCAAATGGACTGTTATTTCTATAAATACTAATAGGATCATGCCCAAGCACTGGGATTTTTCAGCCTGGAGCAAGAGGAAACCACACATTTTCTGTTTATTTTTGTGGGTTTTACTATTTTAAGTAACATCAAGCCCTGGACTGAAGATATTCTGACATTTCTGGTTAATTTGAAGGAAAAAAGTCACAAAAATTTCTTAGCAAGTTAGGTCAACTTAAGCTAAGTCACTGAGTGATGAAAAATATTATGTGTGACAAGAATATATGCCATGTCCTCCTGGATCTCCATCTCCAAGTCTTTTGCAAGGAAGCTCAAAAGGAATTCACAGGAAAGTGGGAAAAGTGGGAAAATGGCTGATGGATGGCCTGGTCCTACCAACATGAACCCAAATCTCCTCATGTGCCATTAAAGTGTGACAGTGTAGGGACATTTGAGAGCTGTCCCTGTCTCCTAAACTGGGAGCACATGCTGACAGTGCTAGCAGATGCTCTTTTCTGCCGTCTTTTCCCCTGACCTCAGCTCTAACACACACATGAAAGACACAAGAGCGAGGTTCTCCTGCTTCCTTTGGGGCAGTAAAACCTGAGCAGCAGCTGTGTGGTTTAGACTCCTGCATTTGTAAATGTTATTTCGGTTTTCCTTTGTAGCTGGCTATTTATCTTCTGAAGGTGCAGAAACGAGCAAGTGTCTGGGGTTTTTTTCTGAGCAATACCTGGCTTCTCTTAGTAATAAGCAGTTCATTATCTGCAGGTAACAAAGTATTGCTTGACAAATGTGGCTCGCTTTCTGAATAGACAAATGCAGACACCATTAGAAGACTGAGGTTTTACAAAGGTATCAGAATATCCTTTGAAACTAAAGGCTTTTTGCAGCCCCAGGTCGTTCCTCTAAATCTCTGCTCAGCTTGAAACAGTTTGACCTCTGCATCTCATTTCTGTGCGGTAATAAAACCCTCTAATAAATAAAAGGCAAAACAATTGAGCCAGGTAAACACACAAAAATTAGGGAAGGAGAAAGCTAATGAACATAATTGCAACCACTGTACCAGTACAGCCTGGACTTAAAGAGTATTGATTAAATAACGGAATATTTCCATGGTGTACAGGACCCGCTGAAGGCAAATGATGCATTGCAAAGCAAACAGAGGCTGACCTTTGCACGTTTTCCCATCAGGCTGCAGGGTAAATCCAACTGGGCAACTGCACCGTACCCCTGTCGCGGTATCCTTGCAAGTCCGATCACAGCCTCCGTTATTGACAGCACATGTTTCTGCAGAATGAAAGAGAGAGAGAGGGAGAGAGAGGGAGAAAGGGAGTGTAATGAAATGCTCTGGGGGAGGGGGAGGCCACTGCCTCTTTGGGGCAATATTACAACATATTAAAAGCAATAAAAGTTTTAAGCAAGCCAACGGGAGCAAGCTCAAGGTCATCAGGGTCCATGTACTGGTTTTGACTGGTAAATCATTTCCACAAGTCATGATTTTTATTTCCTCCCGAACTGGAGATTTTATTTAGCATATTCAGTTAGTGTTTTTCAACTCTCTTAAACAATAGGATGGGTTATTACGTATGAAACAAGTTCAAAAAGAAAAAAAAGTGATTGCCTTTAAAAGCAGAACCAAACATTCTGTTTTGTGTCAGTCAATGTCTAGCTGAGGTATTTTAAGGTTCACTTTTAAATGATGTTGTAGGCATAATGAACTTTAAAAACAGTAGAAGGCAAAGCAGAGTGCTAGACTTGGAACTAAGAATTAAAAACCCATAGTTAAGAAAGAGTTAATGGAAAATGAACTACATATATCACTCTGACAAGAATCTACATGCCCAATCTGTTCTTACTGAACTACAAGCAAAAGGCATCTGGGTTTTGTCCACTTAAAGCTTTTTGCAAATTGAAAGGAGTTTGGAGTGGGTGGGAGGGCATAATTGAGGTCACTGAACCCATTCCAAGCTGTGTCATTGAAATTTCCCAGTGCTTGTAGTATGTAGAAGGGTGGCTGGGCAAACACAGGCAAGAGAAAGTTGCAATACTTCTGAGCTTTTACTACAGTGGGCAGTGACTATTAGGTACCACTAGATTAAAAAAACCCCAAATCTCCAACTTCATTACAGAAAAAGCAAGACCCTCTCCCTCGCTGCCACTGTTTTGTGTTACTCATGTATGCACATGCACACACCGTACACATGCATATGCACACATACTCACAAACACATCCATAAAAGAGATAAAAGGCAAGGGAAATGATTAACTTTGCTTTGATCCACAGAATGGAGTGAATGTAAGGATGCCAATTTAGCACGTCAGTTTGAACTGTACATTTTTCTGCAAAGTATTTACTTCAGAGAATAAGTCCTTTTAATAGTATCTTTTTCAGTTGCTCTGGATTTGATTAAATTAAAATACCCCACTGCCCCTCAAGATTGCCATTATTCTACTCAGCTCACCTCTTTCCCTAAAGAGGCTTTGTCATTACTTACTCAGATTTACAGACTCCTATTGCTGAATATTCACAGCCTGTCACAATTGTACCCTGTGGACAGGGTCTGATAATCAGCTATAGGATATGCTAATTGGGAATTGCCTTAGAACAGTACATTGATCAAAAATTATTTACACAGAACAGAACAGGCTTTATTTTTCTACTGATTAGTACTAAAAGATTTTTATTTTAAAGTAGCCTGTGCTTTGCCCTCAAGGTGAACTTAGACTGGCCATTTGGAGGGATTTCACTTCTTAAAAAAAAAAAAAAAAGTTTAACTGGTTTTTTTTCTTCCTTTTACACTGGCAAAGTCCCCTCCACCAGTTGTGAAATAAGCTCCTGGCACTTAAGAACAAACTGAAACTTGGGGCACACATGCATTGACAGCATGGACAGATCTCTGAATCTCTGAGCCCATATACATTCACACATGGTCCTCCAGATAGATTTTAAATTTTTATGTCTGTTTGCTAAGTAATAACATGGTGCACAAAGAGCTACCAGTATAGAAATGGATTTGCATATAACTGTCAGGAAGCACAGCTAACAAATGGATTGACATATTTTCTGGAAAGGCTTTCTGAAAATGGAGCTGAGTCTGCAGCTCCTGATCTTCAGGCAGTTCTTTCTCATCTTGCAGGACCTGAACCTAACTGTTTAAGCAATATAGTTCTCATTTTCATCTACTTCACTGGGAACCACTATTTTATAGACTTAGAGGCTGAAACTTCTGCTTGAAGAATTCTGCAAATGACAATGCTGCCATTTCTGTTTCTATGTGAATGTGTGCGTGTCCTCAAGGAACAATTTTACGTTTCAGGGAAGGAAAAATGTTTCAAGCCATTTAAAATTTTTAACTTGGGCACAGTTTAAGGGTGAGAGGATTTGCCAGGAGAAAAGAGTTAAGGTTAAAACTCAAGAAAAAGTTGCTGAAGGTTACGTTTGGCATGGCACTGCAAAGAGCAGTAAATCTTCTGTTAGCAGATTAACTCTGGCATATGAAGACTCCTTTATTGCAGTGCATCAACACAAGATGAACATAAGCAGTAATATTTCTGCTTTCTGGATGACATCCAGTGAAAATGAAAAGACACAACAATTTTTTTTTCCCATGGCATGGATGACTGGATCTATAGGGTAAGGGTCATTCAATGAACAAGAGTTATTTCTACGTATAAATAGAAGGAATCAAGCCAGCTTTTCTTATTTTCACACAGATTTAGTAAAACAAACCAAAAAGAATAAATACCCTGCAACCATCCTAGCAACTCTGACTTTCATACATGATGAACTCTCAACAGAATGAAGACTCAAGTGAGCAAGAGGACATGTGACAGAACCCCTCACACTTTGGATAATTGGAGAGATGTACTGATGAAATTCCTTAAACTCAAGGTCGTGAGAAAACATCGGTAAAAGAAAGCAAACATGAATAGCAGAATGTGGGAAAGGGGCTACATCAAAGGGAGGAGCTGAGGCCTACACACAGCACAAAGCAAATGCATGACCACCTGTGTTTCTGAGGGGGTGACGCCAACTCATCCCTCACCTCACCCCTACCAAAGCTCAGGAGATATTTGAAACACAAATACAACTTTCAGGTCTCAAGCCAAGAGCAGAAACAAATTACTTGTTTCCATTCTATCACACTAGAGAAGCTATGAAAGGGAAAGAGCAGATGTTAAAAATTGGATCAGGTCTTCATAGTGATATTGATCCTACAGGCAATTTTTGCTGCTTTTTTCCTCTGTGAAAGAAAACCTCAAAATTTTAGCCTTTTTTCTTGTTTTGTTTGTTTCAAACTTTTTTTGCTCATTTTTCTTTTTGGTTTGCTTTTTTTTTTTCTGACAAGGTAGCAGAAAAGACATAACTAAAGCAGTGTCATGTTATTGACATTTAGATTCCTTCTGAATTATGACAAAGCTCATAATCTGAAACAATTAGACCTTACTGCAAATTTAAAGTGATGCTTGTAGCCCCTTCTACATCCCTACTGAATTCCTTCCAGAAATTCAAGCAGAAACAGGGATCTAAAGAAAAGGACATCTATCTATATAAGGCGGTCTGGGAGACAGTACATTGTATTTTTCCAGTGTAAGCTCCTAATTCTGGAACAATCTCTTCTGTATCTGCTCAGTGGATCCACAGACAGAAATAACTAAAATCTTTACCAATATGCTGTGGTTTAATCCTTAGGAACTCTTGCTTTAACATTAGCCCACTGCACTGTGGGATATGCAATGCTTCTGGATATTAAAATATCCAATTAAAAAGCACAAGCCTGAGCTGTTAGTCCTTCAGCACCACATCAGGAACACTGACTTAGTTACCAGGTGAAGTTACTCCAGTGCCTGCAATGGTTTAGCAGTAAAAGAGCAGCTCTTAAGGTTCTGCATCAGGAGCTTTTGAACTACAGCAGAATCTCTACCAGGTGGCAACAGGTCACTTTCTTAAAAAGAAGTGTCACACTAGACAGGATTTATTTGGCTTTGAATACTGTTAAATGCCTGAAACTCTGAATACATCTCATGGTTTCAGAATATTTCTGAAAGCCTGATTTTTCAGCTTCTTCTGTGAAGCAAATAAACATAACCATTTAAAATATAAGCTTCTAATAAAAATGTGTTTGGGCTTTTTTAAGTAGCCAATTATTTTATAAAGCCAACTTTTGTAACTTCAATTTATCTCATGAATGAAAGAATATGACATGTTTTTAAGGGTATTGGTCAGAATCAGGCAAATCTTGGAATATTTAGTATTCATAGTTGGTTCAATCTGGACTGAGATCCAAACCAGTTTTATAGCAACTGAGATATGATGCAAAGCAGAACAAAATTCCACAGGTCCTTGAGACTAGCAGGGATCCATCTGAGGATCATGCAGTAATCTATGTCTTAACTAGGTCATTCTCTATAATCTTTGATAAATCATGAGGACAGGTATTAAAACTGCACAAGGCAAACCCCAATAAAGGCAAAAAAAAAAAAAAAAGTAACCAGAGGAGGAGGATCTAGAACCAAGGTACTTTCTTTACCAATATGGAGACGTGATTCTCTGATCTTTTCTGTTACCCATCATGTCAGTCTGAAGCCAAAGGACCCAGAAAAATTCTATTTGTTTCCAGACTCCTGATCATAACACAATGGCTGAAGAGTGGATAACAACTGTAAACATAAGAGCTGCTCTCAAGAATGTGTATAAAATATGCAAAGAAGTCTTAACAGAAGACAAAACCCCAGCTGTGGTGGAAACAAGAGAACTATGTAACCTAAGGGAAAATGGGAGAGGGAAGCCCCTGAAGTCATCACCTACGTTCAAGGCAGCCTTGCAGCATTTGTCTCTGGGGAAAAGTGTGACAGGGACACTGAACAGCAGCTTCTTGCTCAGAAAACGTTCTTCTTGGACTAAATTAAATGACTGTTCTGTAGGGCTTATGATTGCTATTTCCTCTGAATCAGAGAGGAAGGCTGGACTGACCCCCTATCCTAAGGCCTTGTGCAGAGGAAAAGGATTTTTTGCAGCAACTGGTAGGCAGCAGAGAAAAGACACAGCAGTCTCCCAAAACAAAGAGTACTCTCTAAGTTTGCCAGATTTCTAGAAACTGTTTAGGTTGACATGGGAAGCAGTAAGCACAGTCTAAAGGAAGAATTGAAAGTGGAAAAATGCTTTTTTCCACCACCTAGTTCCTATGATTGCCCAAATGATAACACTAACAAAAAGGCAAGCAAGTTAAAGAAAACTAGCAAACTGCCTTTATTTGGAATTCATTTGCAGTGGACTAAAGCTCATTGGGGTCAGCAGAAACAGGATGATTGGGCTTTGCTCTCAAAATCTGTGCCATATTATTTTGAGCTTATTCTGAGTCAAAATTTATGCTAGGCAAGGGCAATTCTTGATGGAGTAGCCTGGAGCTCAGAATTTAGAGAAGCCATCACATCCTATCAAGTAAATCATAGTTCAAGCTAAGTTATGAGTAACTGTACTCAGATTGTAATCATATCTCCTTCTACACCTGGTCTGAATTTTGCACAAGATCTGAACATGGCACCTTATGCTCAGAATAACTGTCTTAAATTCAGGGGTCAGACACATGAACAAGTCAATCTTCATGCAACTAAAGCCAAAAGGTGCAAGCAGGATGGCAGCTTTAGTGCACTCACAGTTTTAGCCAGTGCAACAAGGAGGTATATGGAATAATTAGACCATTTTTTCCTAAAAAGGTGCCTCTGAAGTAATAATTCCTGACAATTGGAGTGGCAAAAAGGGTAAACTACTCCCAATATCTGTTTCTCAGCAGATGTGCTGTCACTAAAGCTGTTGCAAACTGCTACTGTCTCTGAATAAAGAGATAACCTGTTTACCTATCCCAAGCACATAAAATGTGTTTATTTCTCTGTAATTCACAGTGAAACACCAACTTTGAACAACTGAGAAAAGGTTAAGGATGTCTGTTAAAGATAGCCAAATACCTGGCTTTGAGAATTTTGAGAAGGTCTGATCTGGAACCATTAATTGCCATTGTCTGTTGTGTCACTGTAGTGTTTTGGGGCCCTCATAAGGACCAACACCAGGACTCCATTGTGCCAGCTATGCTGCAGTTTTGAAAAAGTGATGATGGTCAGGTGTTAGAGCAGTTCTATGAGAGGGCAAGATCCTGCTCAGCTGAGTGGCACCAGCTCCCTCCCCTTAAAGAATGTTGAATTCATTTAGTTTAATATACAAAGTGTCTGGAGTCATATTAGTCCTTAATTTGTACCTTCCATCCTCTCACACCCAAAAAAGCACTTTGCTCTCTCTGGTTCAAAGGCTGCCTGTGCAGATATCTCATCTGTTCCCTCCACATTGGTGCCACAGCACAATCTCCACCAAAGAGAGCTCTTCCTGAATTCCAGACACACTGGGGTTCTTTCTCTTCCTCCTAACTTCTATCTAGAGAATTCAGAAATAATTTTAACCCCTAGTAGTAGGTGAAGCACATAACCGTGCCTAAGAACAACCTAACTGAATAAAAAAAGCCACACTGAAGATGCCCTGCAAATTCTGACCAAAAATGCACAAATCCTGAAAGCCTGAAACTTGGAAGAGATTCAAACTTAACTCAGGACTGGCCATCAAAAAAGAAAAATAATTCTGTGGATTATAAAATGAGCTTGCCTTTATGTAAGAGGGAATAGGCAGTATGAGTAAGAAAGCCATGAGACAGAACAGATGATAGGACTGCTGTTGCCATCCATAAAAAGAATTTTACTGAAAGTAGCAGTACATGAGGTACACGTGCTGTGGAGCAGGAGATCAGGGTACAAGGAGGGACCCAAAGGACAACAAACACAAGAAGAAACTAAACACACAAAATATTTCAATTTTCAGTTAAGGGAGAACTATGCTATTCTCATGCAAATTATGCTCTGTGATGCTGAAAGGATAGAGAAAGAGCATTCACAAGAGTATAATGAAAGAAACAAATAGCTGTGAACAGATGAAGGAGAAACTGAAAGAGCTTCATACTCAGGGAATGAAAAAGGTGAGACAGAAAGGGTAACTTGGAGGATGTGGAATTCTTCACTTCGTTATGCTTGTCTCCTCACTTCCTTGCAATTTCATGATTGGTAGAATTTTATTTGCATGAAAATAGGATGAGAATTCTGCCCTGCCACATAGGGAATGTGTGAAGAAACAACTAGGTGAATCTTACACTGAATCATGAACCCCACAGATCTCAGCTCAGAAAACTTCAATTCCTCTTCAGGGAACCCTACATATTTAGGGAATGTCTCTTGATAGATTGGATCTGGTGTTTTATAAGCTTCCTATGAGTCCAGTCTGCTTCTTAAAATTAACACTTGTAGCCGTGGTGCTCTCTCTAGACAGAGAAACTGCATTTAAGAAAAACTGAAATTCTCTGAACATTGTGAAGGAGCATTATCTCCTGACCTTGGATAAATCCTTTCATTTAAAATGGGAAAGCAAAACAATGGAAGGTATTGCCAGGAATTCTGGATAAGGTCAGAGTCTTTATCGTCAGCAAAGAAATGAAGAAAAGGGATTTTTACAGGAAATAGCACACCATTCACAAACTCAATGAATAAAAGTGACGGTAACTCAAGATGAAAAGATCTGCCCTTGGGAGACAGAGAATGCATGAATGACCTCAGGGATTCCTTCCCCCTGTTTGCTATGATTTCATACAGCAAAGTAGAACTGACAGAAGGAGTTAAAGCAGGGTCTTGGTTTCACAGTCAGTAACTGAACTGTAGAACCTCCCAGCAATATGCCTGCTAGTGAAACGTTTGCAATTCTTTATTGGTTAAAGCACAAAGGAATATGATGCATACAGAGACACACGCTTGGTTTTCTGACAGTGAGCATTTCTAACTTGGGTAAAAGCCATTCAGGAAAATAAAGACATATTTTAAGTAATTGGAAAGAGTCCTAGGAGGCAGTACAACAAAGCTAGGTACTAAGCTGTCCTGGGTTGATTGTAGGTACTGGGCTAAAGATATGAAGCCTCAACAGCTTTGGCCAGGACAGGATAAACACAGTCACCTTGGCTGATGTTTCCAGGAATCCTTCAAGAGGCACAAGATTGGATGAAAGAGCTGAGCAGCACATAGAGAAGGGATGTCATGTACTGGTATATCATTGAAGTGGCCAGAGCAGGACTTGCACTTGTGATTTATTATTCTGAACTGGCTTTGGCTGTTATCTGCAATGTTTGGGATCCTTGGAGCTGAGCTGGTGGGGAAGTACAATTTCCACAGCAAGCAAAGGCAAAGAAAGAGATGATTCTGCCTCACAGGACATGCAGGGAGGATATTTTCTATCATATACTAACCCATGGCACAAATGCCCCAACTGCAGCTTCCACAGCTCACATCTCTAGTTATTGCTGTGCACAGGGAATGGTCTCAGCTGACTGCACACTCACCTCTCCAGGCAGGAACTGGGTGCTCACTATAAATGGCTGGAAAGCCACTGATAAGATAATGGAAGAGGAGACATCTGCAGAACTCAAAAGATTCTTGCCACAACGAGGGGAAATACAGAATTAGTGAAAACACTACCTTATTTGCTGTTTATGTGCCAGGAATACAGCCAGACCACAGCCCTGCCTGTGAACAACTCCTGGAAACCAGGGATGAAATGCAATACAGGTGCACTTGTATCCCTGGCAAAGCTGGTCCTTGTTGGTTTCCAAATGGCACCACAGAAGCAACATAGGCAGAAGGAAAATTGAGAATTAACAAAGAACAGCACAGTCCTGATACACTTTATAGCTTGCACCAGCATTTCAGCTGACAGTAGAATAGTTTGGAGGGTTCTTGGGAATCAGCTTCCAGGGAAGAGAATTGCATCACTCTCTTTGCGGGGGGTTGCCAATAACCCTACTGATGACCCAAGAAGTCAGTGTCCAATGGCAAAATCCTCAGCTTCCCTGACACAAACTTGAATATGTTTTGTGAAGGAGAGTTTGGATTTCAGAAGATACCTCTAGCAAATGGTGTCCATATTGCTTCCCTTAAGCATGCAAGGGAAATTACTACAATTCCTCAAGTTCAGGATGGGCTCATTGTCCTGTTCCTCTTTGCTATCCAACTTTTTATCTTCTAGGGCCAGAGCAAGAACATTTTATGGCCAAAGTGAGTTCTTACAACAGTGATCTCGAGGAAAACGGGAAAAGACATTGAAGGTGAGGAGGATGCATGGTGTTGGCAGTTGTTCTGAAGTCATGCCCAAATGAACCTGATCCATTGACTGCTAAAGAGTAGAGGAAGGAAAATGAAACATAGTGAGAAATGAGTCAAGTCTGCCTCTTCAAGAAAAGCTGATCAGAGGACAAGATCTAACCAACAGCCTGCACAAAATATCATGGTTGTGTTGCTAAAACATTTTACAGATTCATGGCCTGGGATGATGGCAATGTAGCAAGTGACTGTATTTTTAAAGACAATATAAAAAAATACTTCATAGAAGTATTTACTTGGTTCAAAGAGTTGATGTAAAGAGCAGCCAAAGAGCAAAGCATTATCTCCTTCTAGGAGAGGAAGGTTCCTTGATTTTAAATTTCAGACAGTTCTACAGTTCTGGCTCCTCAAAGAGGAAGTGTCCAGCTGCCTGTCACCTCTTTGTAAGCACTTGACTTCTTTGTAATGAGGGAGCCCAATGGGATAAGTGATGCTATGAATTCTATTTCTGTGACAAGAATATCAAGTTCTAAAAGAAGGTTTCTAAAGGTTTTCTAATAGAAAGCTTTGGGATATCAACAGACAATTGCTCTATAAAAATCTTGCAGCCTTTTCGAGTGAAAGACAGTGGCCAAGGAGAATGTTAAGCCCTTAAGACTTAATTATTTACAATTTATTTATTGATAAAGTGCTAGGCTGCTGGATGATTTATTTTTACAGTTGTAGACTGTGACAGGGCTGTTTGACTTATGAATTCTATCCAGGGCTATAACAACAAAAAGAGACAAGGAAACATGAGTAAAAGCAACTTTCATTGCTCAAGATATGACACTGGACAAAATATTTTGAAGGTAAGTGTGTTAGCAGAGTTAACTGGAAATTTTGTGCTTCTAAACTTGTGTGCCCATACTAGAATGGCTCTCATACAGGTAGGCAGGGCAGATATACTGTGGTTCACACTCATTCTGGATTTAGGCTGAAAGATATGTGAAATGCACCAGTCCACTCCTCTAACCAGACAGGGCATGATGCTATGACAGAAAAAACAGTCTGGCAAATGAGTTCCCAAGGAAAAAAAGGTAAAGGAAAATGGAGAAGGTCTCTGTGATGCTCCTAAGAAACACACAAAATATTTTCAGAAAAAATTCCGTTATCCCATACAAAACAGAGATTTGGACATAATTTTTAGACCTGAAGGCTGTGCTCAACTAACAGCAAGATGAACCATACCAGATGCTTAAGAGGACCTGAAGACACTGGTTATGCCCTTCTGCTTTGTAGCAAGTGCAAGGTGTTCTGCAACAAAAGGAAAATAAATGTGCCTTAGAGACAATGGTACAGCTCTGGTTTTGGAGCTGTGTACTCCTGCAGGATCAATGTTCTTCCTCATGTACAGAATGCTCATGGCTCAAGGTCCAGTTTAGAGCAGCCACCCTGGGACTGGGGCAGAACCTCTCCAGGAGTCCCCCTGGAGTACAATGAATCCTCCAGCCCAGGATGCAATGGCCAAGGGGAAGTGAGGAAGAGGGCAGTGAGCTGCATGAACATTCACTGACCAGACAACAGCCATCCAGTGCCATCCCTCTCATGGGAGCACTCTGACTCCAAGTGCTTTTCTCTGATCCAGGGAGATAAGTGACAGCTGGGAGCCCCCAGAGTCTGTCCAAACATTACAAAAGTATAGAGGAAAATTCCTAGGCATCTTTGGATAGTTCTAAAGGGACGTTTCTTATAGGTCATCAGAGAAGACCAGTTTCTCATCTGCCTCACAAGATCTACATAAGAATGCATCTAACAGGAAGGAACATTGTGCATTTATCTAATTTTCTCTCTTCAAGGTTTAGCCACAAGTCACAGGATTCCAGCATGACTGGGACACAGCCAGTCAGAGACACAGAGGTGGCCAGTGTTGGTGTAGTAAAATGACAGCTACAGGCAGCCTTGTCTGACAGCAACACTGTTCTAAAGCAATCTTGTCAAGCTTATTCTGAGCCTTGGCTCACATTAAGGGTTCTACAGAGCACAGGTCATTTTGATAGCATGCAGCAAATGACAGGGGACTAGCAATTATCATCTCAGGACTTGCAACTGAAAGCACCTTTCAGCAGATTACTAAAATTACATAAAGTCGTCTACTTTTCCTACTCTCCCAAGACTGCCTGCAGGAGGGTCAAAAATCACAGTCCATTTAGAAAAACTGGGAAAAATATTTCCTGGGGAGCCTTCCAATACTTCTAAAATCAGCTGTTTAGGAAAACATCTGAAGGCATACGGAATTTCATGGAAATGCCACTACACTTTGGAAATGAGCAAGACTGCATTAAAAAAAATTCTGTGTCTCAGCAATCAGCAGAAACAAACAAATAGAAAAGTCCCTAAATATTAAGCCATCCACTCAGATCTCACCCACTAATTAAATTTCTTTTCCTCTCCAGTTAATATTTTTCTAAGGAATCAGTCGTTTAAACACAGCATGTCAAGAAACCCTCAGCTGATATCTGCTAATACAGGAACTACTGAAGAGTTCAACCAGGTATTTTGCAAACCAGATTTTAAGCTATCTCCCTAAGCCTATTTCTAGGATCTATGTTCAGCTTCAAACTTGCAGACCTGGTGTAATGAAGAAGGCTGTTACTAATCTTTTTAATGCTAAACTTTTAAATGCTTTTTCCTGGACTCCTGGAAGCAGTGTGAGCTTATTTTCAGGTTGGATATTTATTTTTTTCAGAGGGTGAGGCATCAACACAGTGCCCTATGTTGCTCAGTACCTCTAGAGAGTACTGTACATACTATTTGTGGCTGGGCAAACTCACCATTGAGACCCAGAGGGTTGCATTTTTCAGTGGTCTAGAGGCCTTTTGGCACATTTATTTTCCTGACTTCTTGTGAGAAAATGGGTCTTCTTGAAATTATAGCTAAAAGTGTTAACAGCACATTTATAAAGCAAGATGAGCCATCTCACAGCTTTTGCTAGGTTAAATTATTTGAAATTGTGTATAATTAAAAAATAAAACTACATGGGTCACTTGCTAGGTCTGCAAACTAATTAACATTAATTGGAAACTAACAATCATGGATAATCTAAAAATCTAGGAACATATGCCCAGGTTTTCACAGGAAGTGGGATATTTGACCTCAATCTTGTCATCTAATACCATTACAGAGTCATAACACTATGCCATTTCCCACACAGTGGTTGTATGCTGCCCTCTGGGTAAATGGATTGTTTGTCATGGATGACAAGATACAAATGATATGGAAAGTTCATAAATATTTCCACCTACTGCAACTATTAGCACAGCAATCAAGTGAATATTCAAAGTGAGGCTTTGGTCTCCTCCAGGTAGGTGTGGATGCTCACAGGCAGGGCTGAGCATTCCAAAGGCTAACAGGACAGTCTGCAAAGAGCTCAGTGGTTTTAAGAAAAGAAATAGTAACCCTGAGGGAAGAGAGCAGAATTCTATCCTGCCAGAATCTCTTCTGGGGTGAAGAATCCCTGTCTTGCAAGTGGGTCCATTGGGTACATCTCACCAATGGTCACTATGTTCAAATCCCAGTGGAAATAATTTTATGAGGTGAGTAGGGCATCAGAGTGGAAAATTCAGAGGGAAAAAACCACCTGAAAACCTCCAAGCATCATTCAGCAGTCTGTGCTACTCTGTGCTCTTTGTCTCACGCAAAGTCTGGCAGAGGCCCAGCCACTCGACCCTTTCTATTCCCAAAAGGCTCTTCCCACTAACAGCTAGAAATGTAAGTGAAGGAGACAAGCACAAGGGTGTGCAATGGGTTAACTGGGAGCAGAAGCTAAAGAATTATCTTCACTGTTCAGTGCACTTCCTACTCTCTCCCACTCTCAGGCTCCAACAACACAGAGAAACAAGCCATGCCTCAGAAAGAAGAATGTACAGAAGCTCACTAGTCACTAGGGAGAGATCTTTCAGTGGTTACTGAAATAGCTGCACAGAGGAAATCAATGAATTTCCAGTCATAATATTTACATTGCAATCAAAAGAACAGGAAATTTTAATTAGGCAAATACACTTGTTCATTTAACACCACAGATGTAAAAGAACATTGGTTTAAATCATCATCATCATCCACTTTTAAGTCAATAGGCAGGTCTGCAACAGGAGATTTTTCAGGAATTCTACAGCAACACATACACACAAATCACATGTAAAAAGTAGCTTGCATAAGCTAAGTAAGGTTAATGGCAAAAGCTTCTTTCTATGCAGAGAAAATTGAACATTAAAGCTGCAGCATTAGGAAAAAAAAAGTTTAAAAACAAGGAATGAAGTTGTACAACAGATGAGAACTTAACAAAATTGGTGACCTTTCCACACAGATGAAGTCAGGTTAAAAAAAAACCAGGCCAAACCAAAACCAAAGGAGACCAAAACCAAATGAGACCAAAAGAGAACCTCCCCCCCACATACATACAGACAAAAGTGAGAGCACAACAAAGGAAGTGGAAGAAAAGTGTTACCCATAAGTAGCCGCCGTTTCACCCGCTTGTCCACATCAGCTACTGACGTGGCATTGTACTCAGAACTCTCAATTGCAGCCTCATCCTTCTCTAAAACACAAGTAAGGGACAAACATGGAGCAGTTGGTTAATCACAAGCCCAATTTTCCGCTGCCTAAGACAGTTTCTTGGCATGGCACAGCCAAAGCCAAGAAGCAAGGCACGAAAGCACTAAATCCCCGTTAGAGAGTTAATTCCCTTTGAGAACCCAGGAAAAATTAAAAGGGTGTTTAGGGAAAGGAAGAAGAAAGAGGGTGAGAAGGAGGAATGGTCAGCTCAGAAGTAATTAACCACACAGAGGAAGCTGGATTTCTACTGGAGAACAAGACAGCTGACATGGGTGTCCCAGAGAGGTGTTAATCACAAAAATTAAGATTCAGGAAGGCTAGTTGAACAAACTACTGGAGACAAATTAGGCTAATGAGGGCACCAGGATCTGAAGGTGGCAGGCAGAAGACTGAGACAGACAGAGAGAGCAAGAAGAGTCCGGTGATGGATGGGCACGGATGCACCATGGCCTTATACACATCGACACACTGAGAAACAACAGCATGCAAATTAAACAACAACAACAACAAAAATAAACAAACAACAAACCAAACAAACACAAAAAAAGATCAATTTGGGCAGTGCTGGTTGCCTGCTTGTCTATGAAACACTACTAGCTAAACATTCAACGCTAGGAAAGATGCTGCAAGAACAGGGTTTAGTAATTTTATTAGCATGCAGTGAGCAGGATGATGTCACCAGAGGTCACTTTACAAGGTAGTCTCTGACATCCTACATGTAAGAGTTTCATACATAATGAGGACTTTGGTTAAGCTTCATTAGAAATACACAGAAACAGTCAGAAGTGTGGGAAGAGATGATCAGTAGGTGAAATAAATTAAAGATTTCTGATACAGGAGAGCAATGGAGAAGCAGCAGCTGGGTAAATAAAATGGTCTGTAGGAAAAGGGAAATGCTCATTAGAAAAACAAAAAAAACGAAAATGCAAGCGGGGACTTTCACATGCAGCAAACATAAAAAAAATAAAAGGTTAGGACAAGCAAACGAAGACAAAATATGTTAGACAAAGGGTCAACAAGTATTTGTCTGGCATTGCAGAAGTTTGCATTCTTGCAGTGATGCCTGGAATATATACACCACTGAAGACAGCAAACACTGGAATCACTGAAGTGAGGAGGAGGAGGAGGCTGGCAGGTTTTGTTTGTGGTAACTCTACATGGTTGAGTGGTAACAAGAAGTTGTTTTGTTTTGTTTTTAACAAGTTCTAGATGGGATCAGGCTGCAATAGAGGCTTTTGTTTGAGTTTGTTTGTTTTTTTTTCTCTGTAAATAATTAATAAACGTCAGTTATCAGACAAGACAGGCAATCAGGAACCATCACCAGAAAGCAGGAATAAATAATGTAAAAAATAAATAAAAAAATTAGAAGTATTCTAAGAGAAAGAACTATTTTAGAGGGAAGAAAATCAGCACAGGCAGTAATATGTGACTTAAATCACAAGACCAAGGAATGTAACATGGAGTTGTATGTATTACATCACAAAAATGGGGAAAAAAAAGTAAAAAAAAATAGATGCAATGTACACAGCTTTTAAAATAATTTTTTACATGCTGGACAAAATAAAACATCAATCCAAGGATATTAGTGAACAATAATAAATAGAAGATCAAGTATCCATTGAATAAACCCTGCTCTCAAGGCTCTCTCCCACTCTTGCAAGGTCTCCCCATCTGGAACTGCCACAGGACAGGGGCTGTAGGATGGAGCCCTGTCTGTTTCCAGAGGCACTTGCTGAGGGATGCCCTGCACTCGGACACTCCTTGTGCAGACAGAAAGGCAGATCCCAGCTCTGAGCCCCACAGCTCTACCTCTGCCAGCATAAACCTCGCCCTGCCCCACATTCTGTGCAATCAAACCCCTCAGAGGAGAGCAAGGCTCTGGGCAGCCACAAAGCTTTATGCCATGGATCTAAGACAGACTGGCTGAAGGTACCTGACAGATTTCCATGGGTTTCAAATGCTCTGTCTTGCAGTACAGGAGACAAAATATGATAAATAAGTGTCTGCGTTTTTTTAACCTCAGGAAATGACTAAGAATTTGTAAGAACTTGAAATCATACAAACAAAAAAAGTCACCATGTCCGCAATGCCAATGAAAACCATTATGGATTTCAGGTTCTGATCTGTGAGTAAGAATTTTCAAACGTTAACTTGCACTATGCAAAAAAGCACTTTTTAATTAATTTTTTAAAGTGGAGTGGAAAGAAATGGCGTTAAGCAAATTATACATTTTATAATCATAAATGTTTGCAAAGCATCTGCCAAGATGCTCCATGTCTTGACCGGCTTTTTCCTACTGATATTGTGAATGAAAGCTTAGTCACTACAAGCGTGGTAGTTTTTAGAATCATGAAACACACACCAGGGAAGAAAGCACACAATGATGACTCCTTTCCCCTGGTAACAGCTCAGAAAGGGAGGCAATTTTTCTAACCTTGCTCAAGCAAGGAAGTCTTAACTAAACCAAAGTGAACTGAAGAGCTGAACTTTGATTCAAAATGATGAATGCTCTGCACCTTTTCCCTTCAAAAAAAATAGTTACGAACAGAAACAAAAGTTACAAGCGGGTAACAAAGGGATACTTCATTCACAAGCATTTTGACAGAACACGCAGGAAGGCTTCTCTGTGTGCCTGGCCGAGCCAGGAGCTGCTGGGACACCCTCCTGGCAGCGCTGAAGCCGTGTGGGACACACAGGCAGGCGCCCACGGACACACGGACACACGGACACACGGACACACACCCACGGCACGGAGCTCCTGAGCGACCCGACACCCAGCGCGCTGCAGAGGAGTACTCACCAATGCAGGTCCGGCCATCTGAGTGCAGGGCATACTTCTGATGACAACCACACACAGGACCAGTATCTGTGTCATCACAGGTGTGTTGGCAGCCTCCATTCCCATAGTTACAGGTTACTAGTTAAGCCCCAAATGAATGTGTATATATGTATATATAAATAAAATGACAATGAAACCAATTAGTCTCGAGAGCCTTTCAGAGCATAGAAGAGCAGTAACATACCAAGACATAAGGCAACATAACATTTGTGCTTGCAATTATTTCTATTTCTTCCTTCTGCCCCCTCCCTTCTGCCATAGCCTCAATCCGTACAGTGAAGGAAAAAAAAAAGAACAATAAAAGCAATTTCTCCAGTCTATTTGTATTAATAATTTTACTGTGATTCTTAGCCAATTCCATGTCATCCTAAAAGCTACGTGCTTCATATCCATGATGAAATTAAGAGTCTACCAACACAAATGAATAGTTTCAGGTCTATAGACAGCATCTCTCTTTCATTGCCCCTTCATTCTCTCAGTAGAGGAAGCAGAGACCAAGCAGCAAGAACAGAACCACAAAAGTCTTGAAATCTACTGTATCAAGTGCTGGGCCCCCATAAGCAACAAGTTTAAAAATAAAGCAGGAAATATTTGTTGTTTTTTTTTTCTCTGCAACAAAAAATACACAGTTGTTATGGCTCTGCCATGTGCTGGCCTCAGGCAGGAAGGAAGCACTGGAGATGCCATTTCCACTTCCAGGAAAATAGAGAAGAACAGCTTTTAGCAATTCAAATGTTCTCTGGTGAAAAAGTACTAAACACACATTAAAGCAAACATTTTTTGGGAGAATAGCTAGAGTTTTGAAGGTTACATGAATTAATAGATCAGGTTCAATTAATTTTCTTTGACGGACTTAATGATGGATTTAATTTCTGCCAGGTAAGAAAAACCAGATTGAAAATATTAAGCTGGCTAGCACTATTTAATAAAGCCTCTCACTTGCCCCTGTGTCATTTCATCCTTTGCACACCTCGATGCTGAATAACAGTTCTGATCTGACTGATTTCTGAATTCCATTTATTGTCTTCATTTGGACTGGGTTCTTTACTGGGCAAATATGGGGAAATCCAAGATGCTGTTATTTAGTTATACACTCATCATTTCAGAGGATGTGTTTTGAAATGTTATGGTAATTTAAAGGTAGACTACATTTATTTAAATATTGACTCCCAGTGATCAGAAAGAACTCCCTCACATTGATCTTAGCAGAATTTTCCTCCTAGATAAGAATTATAAAAGAGGCAGGGTAGCAAGTTGCAATATACAGTAAAACCAAAATAATGATTAAGAGTATTTGAAAATCATGAATCTTACTAAAATCTGAGGTTGTATCTATGGCAAAAGTTCATATATTTTCCCACTGAACTCAGTGACCCTGCTTTAATTCTAGCTCCTGAAAATGGAGTAGACTGGAATTTTCCATGGCAGTAACTAGAAGTGAAATATCCCAACTCTGGTGTGAGTGCCTCAGTGCTGAGCAGCCATGTCACTCTCAGTAATCACTGGAGTATTTAGCTTAAAATGGAACTGTTCTAAAAAAAGCAACTGAGGGAGACCCACCACAGCATACCCAATGGAATTCCCATTAAATCCTCCTGCCAGTATGGGAACCACAAGTTTACAATTTCAGCTCCTGAATTCTGGCCAGGATCACAATAGGATTTGTCCACCTCTCAAGTGAGTACTGACCCGAGGCCTCTACAGGTGCAAGCACCTTTGGTCCTTCCCACTGTACACTTGGAATAAAAACCCTTGGGATGCTCAGAGACAGAGGGAATAGCCTTGGTAGCAAGAATTATCTCTGAGAAGAGAGACTGCCTGGATTCCCACCTCACTTTCCAGGAATATCACTGGAAACCCAACTGGAAAGAATGGCACTGAGAAAGATGGGGAGACCTGCCTGACCCATGTTCCCATTTTGGAGCTTGACAGTTTGTGCACTAGACTGGAAAATGGAATTGTGGGTTCAGTCCAACCAGACAGAGGAGGGAATATATACCACATCATAAGAATCCTAAACTTGCAAGGAATTACACTACAAAATCCCCTAAACAACAGCCACCCTGGGGCATTCTTTCTCCTTCTCCACTTTTATAGCTTATCTAATAATTTATTTTTGTGAAAAAACAGCTGAAGCAAATCAGTCAGCTTTGCATCCAAAGAAGTAACCTTTATTTCCCTTCAATACACATTGACATTTTGGTTTTTATTTTTGATGCAAAGCAAACAAAATTCTGTGTCAATTTTCCATTCTTAAAGTTCCCACCTTTCCAATTAAGATATGCTTATTTCTTGACCCCATATACCTCTAGGACTATGTGGAGTTTCTATCCTGGTTGGACTGCAGTGCCATCAGAAATTAACTTAAGGGTGTTGTTTATGCCAGATGTTTAAATACATTTTTAGCCAACAGTATTTTTATTGAGGATTTTAAAGTGCAATCAGCAACAGAGTGTGTATTTAAAAAATGTGATTGCAGTGGTTATTTTTGGCATTCCTTGCTGAAAGCCTCTGCTGGCAGAGATGAAAATATCTTAACACGCTTGCTCTGACCCACGTAATATGAGGAACTTTCCTTACTATATTTGTCTACGAAAAAATTGCTCTAGACTGATGGCATTTACAGCAAATCCTGCAGAATCACACACTTTTACAGCTTCCCTGCATATTAAAGTTACTGGTTCCCTTTCTACCTGGCCCATGAATGCACATGTAGGTCAGCTCCTTTTCCTGTCTCCTAGAAATATTAGCAAAATCATGTTTTTGAAGGATTTAAATATCTGTCTAGACAAAAATGTATTTATTTATTTTAAGTAACTTGAGTCAACATTTTGAAGTTTGACAGCTCTACAGGTGAAATTGTTTAAAAATCCAACTGCAAGATATGTCACTTCAATTTTCTTCCAGCCCTCATTCTGTGGCAGTGACACAGTGGGAAGTTTCTCTTGCTTAGAGGAAGAAAATCATAACTATTTAAAGCAAATGGACATCCAGATCTACTCCATTTTTACCAGAAAGAATTAAAGCAATAATAATGAGAATTCACAAAGTGTTATTTTGAAAACAATTTCTGATAAATTTGGACTCTGCAGTTATTCAAACAACTGTGTGCTCATTCAGAGTCTGTGACATTAAAGAGGCAGAGGCAAAAAGGTAAATTCCAACATACACAGATCACCTTAAAATATCATAAATCATGTTAAAATGAAAGGGATGAAAAACAGTGAGTTGTTTGGTTTTGTTTTTTGTTTTTTTTTTAACCAAAAGAGAATATTTACATATCTGTTAGAACTCAGACATACTTATCCCCACATGGCAGATTTAAAACCAGAGTAGCATCATCTTTTGACAGAGCTTCAGCATCTGCATGTGCCTTAAGCACAGTCAAAATGCAGGCCTCTTTCCCTTAGTGGGAGAAATGTCCTGTACAAAGCAGAGAACCCTACAAGTGACACGCCCTCTGTGGGACATGTCCAGTGGTGGCAGCCAAATCACCACTCTGTCCTCCCAACGCCCTTCCACGTGGATTTACAGCTTTAGGGCTGACACTGGGCCTTCAAAGTGCCCTCAAAGCAGATTCATCCTTTTCAGTTTTTTGAGATCTCAGGGTCCTTTCAGGGCTGGCAGGTCCTTTCAGGCCCTGGCAGGTGGCATGGTGGCCCTACCTGCCCACCTGCCCACAGTGGAACCAGCAGCATCTTCTCAGTTTGACTGGGCTGAGCCAAACAGTCCTGAGACACAGCCTGGCATGTGAGCCAGTGCTTACACCCAGAGAAATAGATGGACTAGTCTAGAAATGACATTTTGATAATGAAAAATGATAAACAACTGTCTGAAAGAGGAATGGCATCTTAAAGAACAAGAAGGATCTTAATGTACATATTCCACTAAGTACTGATATTGATATTCCATGCTAAACTCCCCAGAAGACAGAAAATACCAGAATTTGGCTTCACTCTACAGCCTAAATCCTGTTTCCAGTGCTTCTCTGAAGTGCACAGAACCTTCTTTCTGCTTTCTTCCATCTTACGTGGCCATGACAAGAAGTACTTGAAAACATATAGCAAACTATTTAATTTAGCATTTATTACTCAGTAACCTAAAAAAATAGCCCAAGACAAGAGTGTCCTGATCCTGTCCACATGTGGACTGAAATATATACCCTTTCTCAGATGCCACAGAATTTGTCACAAGACATGTATTTCATCTTTGTAGAATGGGCTTCTCGAATGAGCATATTGTCATTCCAGATAACTTGAAAACTGCACTGTTTCTTAACTAAATTGGCCATTAAATATATAATTTACATAAATACATGGGCACCTCTATGTGATTAAGCTGTGCATGCAACATTGCTTACATGATTTATTCTAGTATGGCTTTCCATTCTTAACATTCTGGGGATCTTCGTACTGACAGCCAACAGTTGCATGAGGACATTGTCAGCAGGAGCTGAAAAGCTGCCACTTGGCATAGGGAGGTTGGTATTTCATTGTAGAAGTATGAGACAGGACTTTTAGAATTACTTTGCACTAGCTTTCCTGCTCACTTAAATCATTATTATCCAAGGAGGCAGATAGAAACAGCTGCAGGTAGGGCTACCCAGCATTTTTCTTTAAAAGATTCAGCTTTTACTTGTTTGTAACTGTTTCAGGTTTCAGCTTGCATGTATATGAATCTGCTTTAGATTTCCTCTTAGTTTTAAGCTTCCAACTAAGACATGGATGAACATAAAATGTCTTGGTTTGTTCATATTTGGGGGAAAAAATTTTCAGTTTATCAAAAATTTCTAATGCAATCATGCTAAGGAGCAGGATCTTAGTATCTACATGGACACAGATGTGGAAAGAAGAGGTAAATTCCCTTTTTTTTTTTTTCCCCCAATGTAATCTGGAGCCAAATTGACTGCTCTGAAGTATCTTTTTTTCTGCTGCCAGCAAGTATCTCAGAAAATGACTGACAAAGCATAACCTTCTTCTGGGCTTCTGTACACCAGAGGCTACTAAGGTAGTTCACAGGAGTAGCAGTAAACTCCCAGAAGCTGAAGTTTACTGATGCTTTGGATCTAAAGGATGCAGAGGCACCATGTACAGATCTGTGGGATTCTGCTGGGTGCATTTCTGGATGGCCTCTTGAGTCCCTTTCAGTCTCAACACTTCAGTGTTTTCTTAACCTGTTGGGCAACTAGAAATTGCATACTTAAAATCTACACTGAGAAACCATTAAGGTTGCAATCTTAAACACGCAAAAGCTACAGAATACCAGACTTATACACAGATCTATTGTGTCAGGATAACTCTCCTTAATGACACATGCAGAAAATGCTCCTGTCTCCTTTGGTGCCCAGTGAAGCTGGGGAAAGTCAGGGCTGTGGAAACAGCTGGGAGCCTTTTCTCATCTGCTGCAGAGTGAGCAGCAAACCAGAAATGGTCTGTCAAGAAAGAACTGTCTTGTTCAGACAGTGAAAAGAGCCCTAAAAACTCTAACCTATTTCTGCCTTCACTGTGGAATTCCTACTTACAGCTTGGCAAGTCACTTGAATCTCTTCTATTACAGGTTACTTATATTATTGTCCTCTCTCTGTGGCATTTGCAACTACAGCTGGAGCCATCAGGAGTTTGGCTTGGATAATATTAATGTGCTGTTAATGCTTAGCTGGGTTCTGTGAGGCTCTTGTTAATCACTATCACTACTAAATGACTTTGAAAAGAATATCTTCACATTCATTTCTCTTCTGTAAGATGGGCAAAGCAGTACTTTTTAACTTGAGAAGAGTATTTTGAAAATACATTACAAATGTCTACAAAGCACTTTGATATTACAGTAACAACTATCATGGGAAAATCCATGAGGGAATGAAAAATTTTCTGTTCACAATGGGTTTTAAGTACTGTGCAGCAGGAAAGGCATGACACTAAAACATGGAGAGGAAGCTACTGCACACAAGCCTGTTTAATGAGCAGTGACCAGAATGGACACTGAATGAAGCAACAGTGACTGGATTATCAGCATGTGAAGGTAAATGATAAAATGGGATGTGATTATGTAACTAGCATGTAATGACAATCATGTGATGCAGGCATAAAAAGCATGGAGCCTTCCTCCAAGTGTTTCTGCTCTCTAACTGATTTTAACATCTTCCTTTGGGGAAGATTTGAATTGTTACTAAAGGCCTTGGGCCAATATATTTGAAAACCTCTCCCAGTGTTCTGAATTGCAAACTGGCTGATAAAAATTCACCCAGAGAGGTGCTAGGTGTAGTAACAATTACTATGTTCTCTGTCACGTGTTCACACAAAAAAACCTGAGCAGCAAGCTCTGACAAACCCTGGGAGGCATGGGCTCCTGGAGGACCAAAATAAACCAGCAGGACTGAGAGGGACACAGGGTTTTCCAGGGTGTGTCAGACCCTACCATGCCCTGTTGTACTGGGCTACAGACCCAGTCCAGGCTGGCCAGTGGGAAGGGTCCAGCTCTTCAACACAGCTGCACTGAGCAGTTGCAAAACTGCAGCTCAGGATTTAAGCCAATCCCACTGAAATGGGTAGCTGTGAAAAAGTGTTTTTTAAAAGCTGAGATTTGGTTTCAGAATTAGGCTCCTATAAATAGCCTGCTGTAATCTCACAATTATTGTCCCAGGCTCTCTGGCTACACCTCTATACTTCTGTGTATTTGGAAGGACTAGTAGTAATTATTTTAAATAAGACTGGATCATACTTGCAGAATGTGCTGTGGGGTTTAGAGGTTGGTGTGCTTCAAAGTAAGCTCTGTAGCCTTGGAAAACTCAGTGTCCCTACTTAGAAGTCTGTCACCAAAAGTTCATTATACTTCCAGCTACAATTTGAACACCAGAGGGCATAGAATAAATTGAAGTTTTTACTCTATTAAACTCTGAGACATTTAGAAATAATGTTCCAGAAAAGGTTGTAATCCTCCTTCCATCATCTATTACTGAAATTCCCCAAAAATTTAAGAATTTGAGGAAACAAATAATAACAACATAAGTAAACATCCTCCCACATTTCACTAATACAGCTGATGTTGCACTCCAATTAACAGCATGCAATATTCAATTCTAATAAACATTGAGAATGAAAATTACCATAAAAGCATTTTTCTCTGTGCTTTTGCCTTTGGCCCAGTGTAGCCTCTTAATACTGAGCAGAAATCAGGCTGTGCAATACTCTGTGGCATTTCTTTATGATATTCAAAAGGGATTATTTTGATTTTGTACTTGGGAACTAATATAATCTACATGTGTTTACATAGTGGAGATCTCAGAAAGAAAAAACCTGAAGTGTAAGAAAGACTATCTCAAAAATAATGGCCCTGTGCAAAGCAGCAAACATTTTATGTTGCTTTACTGCACTTTTTTTGTCTCAAAGCTACAAGCAGGAATGGAAGCTGTTGGACTCAGATCTAGGACTCGCTGAAGCCATCAGAAAGACTCAGATGCTGAGGTCAATTATTTGAACCTATACAGAACAATTTCTAATTTTGTGGCCTAAGGAGTATCTGCATCTTTAGCATCCCAGGTTCAAGAGTACCCCACTCAGGGCTTTTTTCTGAAGAACAGTTTATGTGATGAAGCTGCACATTTTCCAAGTAATAATTCTAGACTGCAAGCAGTGGAATCAAGAGAAGTGCAGCTATTTCTGTCTTTTAAAAGAACTGGAACTGACACTCTTAATTTGATAGCTCTAGTGGGTTTATCATTAAACTCCTTGATGCATCCCCCTTTGTGGACCTTCAAAATATTGCAAGCCAGAATCCACTGTGCTCTATCTGTATTGCTTTCCAAGGAAAGTCTGGATTGAACTGATCCTTCCCTTTCCTGCATTCAGAGGAAAGTAGAAAAGTTGTCGTTTTGATAACTGAGCTGCTGCCAACATTCTATTATTCAATCCCTCTTATCCATCCCCAAATGCATCTTCTACAGCAAAAAAACCCCACTCATTACTAAAACTGCAAATAACCTTTGGCCAAAACAAAGGTAACTTCTGGAACATAACAACAATGAAGAAAACAAGAAATTTTGAGGCATTGGAAATTTAATCTTCATCTACCTACATTTGCAGTCCTTCTGGTTTTTGGCAAGTTCAAAGCCAGGTCTGCATTCACAGGCAACCCCACCTTTGGGTGTCTCCCGACAGATGTGTGCACACCCATGATCTTTGTTCATACAGTTCATGCCCTCTGTGGAAAAGGAAAGAAAAATAGAAAATATTAGTATTAAAATAAAATTACAAAATAATTATGCATGTCCAGTCCTCCAATAATTTTATCTGTAACTTTTATTTTTCATCTGGACCATGTTCCACAAGACAAAAGAACAGAGCTGAAAAGAGATATACAGTCAACAAAACAGTGTAATAACAGACAAACACGCTCTGGGGTGAGTATGAGCACTACTGTGTGTCCCTGTTTCATGTAGAAACCTGGGATTTCTCTATTCTGTATCCATATTTTAAACTTTCACAAAAATATCAGGGATTTAAAGGATAGTCCAGGAAGTTGGCTGTCCCACAGAGCTGAATAAGTCATCTCACTGTTATTTTTTTCTTGTATAAATTCAATGGCTCTTACTGTCTGGTGCACTTTTACATGCCTGTTAATGTGCTTTATATTTTCTTACACACAAAATCTGCCAAATTTCATAACCAAGCAATTTTGCTTGGATCAATTTCTTTGCTATTTGTTTTACATCTCAATTTTCTGTCATCTGCCATAAACACAGTACATCTCCAACAAACCTACTACCCCTTTTCTCTTTGACTCTATTAAACAAAACACACCAGCTGTTCAACAAACATCCAAGTGCCATGGGTGAATTCCTGCAAATGTTTATGCTAAGGAATAGTATCAACCAGCTTTCTTTTAATCATCACAGAGACAAATTTAGCTTTCTAAACCATGTCAGTGATTTAGATACTGAATGCACCTTCTACTCTTAGAGCCTTTTATTATCGTGTTAATTCAAATCCCACATATTCACAGAAATCTTGAACTCAGTTCTTATGGGTCAGCATCTAACATTCCTTGTGTGAACGGAGGCTAGCTAGATTTGCATTACAAAGCCTTCCCAGACTTCCCCTTGGATATCTGACCTGTAAAGGAGAGACAAATTCTCTCAGAACACACTGGCAGAGAATTCACATTGTAACTCAGCTTGCCACGCTGAAAACTGCCTGTGCTGCCCCAAACGCTGCTGTAAGAAACATCAGGGTGGACTCTGCAACTCACTTGGTGCTTTGCAATGTGTCTGCTCCTATCTATTCTAGGCTAATTTCTTAAAGCTACTCCAGTGCAAAATGTTCAGTTTCAGTATATTGCAAGTAAATGTTTTTTGTGTCTAGAATTTTGAGGAGGAAACGCTACAGAAAGTCAGTCAGAGATTGCCTCAGGGTGACAGAAGTTAACAGCTTCAAGAAGTTATTCACACTGCTCAGCTTTACCTCTGAGAGGTTTGTGTTAGCAGAGTAATGAAAAACACACATCACCAGTCTGATTGGGTATTTTTGTTCGCCTCTCCTACAAAACACACCAGGGTCTTAAATCTCACCACCTATGAAAACCAATATTATAGACAACAGATGTATTTATTTCTTCTAAATTCCCCTCTATGTTGTCCTTGAGCCTAAAAACTTGCCAAAACATAATAAGTTGCTATAACCAAGTAAGTTACCCTTTGTCAAGTGCAGCCTGGACAGCAGATGCTGCTCTGAGATCCAGTGCACACTAGATGCTGTAATACACCATCCTACACATCAAAGCGAGGTATGAACGCTTTGTGGGGCTCTGCAGATACAAGAAACCTGGGAATGGCCTTATTGAAGGGTTTGAGGCATTTTATAATCTCTTTCTCTCCACTTCTCCCAACAAAGGATTTCAGACACAATGTGTTTGACAAACTGCATTCCTGTGCACTGCGCTATGCTCCGAAAGGGATCTGGGAAAGATAACCCATGGCTGACTGAGCCCCACTGCCCAGGCTCTGACAAGAGGGGAATTATTGAGATGAAAGCAGATATTTAATGGCCCACAAGTGTAATCAAGCAAGTGATTTTTCAGTGTTTACTTGCAGATACTGAATATCTGCCTCTACGGGAAGACAGAAACTGTGAACTGCTAAAAATCTGGGGAGAAACTGAAGATCAAAATCATTACATTTAGAAACAAAAGTGATCCTGATTTTTGTGTGTAAGACCACAATTTTTTAGTTACTGTATTAATTATTCCAGCTATTGTATTAATCAGAGTTGTCTAAAAACTATCTCAGTTCCAAGTTTAGCTGGAGAACACTGTAGAAATCTCCTGAGCCTGAAAATCATTAATTATTTTTTTAGAAAATATAAGTTTTTTTCTGGTGAAATGAAAGACAATTATTTTTCAGTCAAGAGCAGGAGCTCATGCACAACAAAAATTCTCATTTTTATTTCAGTATTTTTCAAAATTCTAAAAAATTAAATTATTAAAAAATTCCTAAACAAAATCTTTTTAGCCTGAAAAAAATAGTGAAATAAGAATGCAGTAAATATTTTACCTTGCTAAAAAGTAAAAAAATGTGTTAATTTGCAATTAATTTTAATAATTCAAAATTGTAATTTTTCAGCAAATACAGTATTCGCTCAGATGTCTTCTGTATCCATCTACATACACAAATAATTTTTCCCCATTGATAATTGAGAATCCCCATTGATAATGTTTTCTTTTTTGCAAGTTGACTTTTCAGATCATACATAATCTTTAATGACATGGCACATAAGTAACACTAGAAATGAAAAAATAAGCTAAGTATCTTTCTAGTACTAATCTTAGCTTCTATACAAATGCATATAAATAGGAGAGAAGAATACTCCTAAAGTGACTTTGTTCAGTATTCTCTTGAGCAGGATGTAGTCCAAACTTTAAAGTCAGCTAGAAATACATAAACCACCTCCAGTATTTTCCTATCCTGGCAGAGGGTGCACTGCTGGTGGTGAAGAACTGCTCTGGTGAGTTCACACTGCTGCCACAGGAGCAGTGAGATGTTTGAGTAATCATTTCTCCTCTCTCGTGCCCCCTGAGAAAGAAGGCTTTGCAATATTTTAGTTCATGTTTAGCAGCCACCTAATGCACACATGCTTTTTCCATAAGGGGTGCAGAGTGTGAATAACAGCACAGGGAAATTTTCCCTAATGTTAAAGGGGGATTTAAACCTCTCAGTGCCTGCCTTGCTGCTCAGGCCCAGGACAAGGTGGGCAGTGTGCTCCAGCCTCACTGCCACAATCAAGGCCAAACTTACTGTATTTGCAGAAAGGGGTGGAAAACTACTCATGCAAATAATGATAGAAAAAAAAAATTATCATGGAAAAATTGCATAGGATTCTGCTGCTCGTTTATGGGTTTGAAGTTTTTATCACCATCAGCCCCAGCTCAGCAGATGGGTGCTGGCACCAAGAGGTGCCCTGGGCTTCTCATGGTGCCCCTTCCTTGAGCTGGCAAATGCAGTGCAGGAACAGGACAGAGAGGGAGAACACCCACGGAACTTTTTGAGGCCTCTCCCAAGTCAGTACAGAATTATGTCCACAGCAGTTTTACTTCAGCGTGTTGCACAGCCTGGGCAAAGTATCAGACAATGGATCTTCCATCCAAGCCCTAACCAGAAGGTATTTACAGAACTATTTACAGAACTATTTACAGAACTTGTGCCCCCCCTTCTCTCCCATTGTGTGCACATCTGTCTCACTCTGGTTTGGAACACAAGGAGCTGTTCCCAGCTTGTCTTGATTTTTGCAGTGCTCAGTGTGTCCCAGCTTCTAGAACTGATGGGACTCTGGGTCAAGTGAAAATCCATGGTTCCCAAAGGAAGGGAAAGACTAAGTGTTGATAAGAGAGAAGTCTCTTACAGAAGCAAAAGAAGAAGACAAAAGAATGTTCACAAGAGAAGTACATGAAAAAAACCCCATCCTTACTTTATCAGCATGACACTAAAATGTCCAGTGTTGAAATGTTCTAGGTTTTACTTATTAACTGTTAATAAAAGAAGTTCCTTAATCCCAAATGCCAAATCAAGATAATCTCTAAAGCCAGCACGAGAACGGGTGCATGTCTCTTCAGCAGTGCTGGCAGACAGTCAAATAAACTTCTGAAACACAGACACATTCTCAGCAAATTCACCTTGCAGACAGCAAAACAAAATCCAATGCAAAATATAAACAGGAAGGGAACTATCACTTAGAAAAGGAAAACACTGATCTAATTAAATTAAATCCTCTCTCAGAACATTAGCTATGACTTGAGAAACTCTCTTCTATTGCCTTCCTGTATTTTTTTCTGACTCTAAGTTACAAAAGATTGTTCATGGGAGAGTGACAGCCACTGTTATGTATAGTCACAATCCACACTCATTTTTGTTCCTGGCCTCGGAGAGATTTGGATGTGAGTCTACCACATTAATCCAGTCTGCCATCTAGTTATCACAAATCTCTTAATAGTGCTGTCCTGCAAAATGTTCAGTCTGATATAATGGCCTCTCCATTGTATTATGCTCTAGAAATGTTTTCAGCTCAATGGCCCTGAAAGTGCTTAAATCAGACTGACTGTGACAACTAAAGCATGGATCAGTCTCTATTTCTCATTAACACTGTCTCTTCTCATCTTAATTAAGACTTTTAGCAATTATTTTAGCATGTGGCTCATCAGATATGCTTAGATTATCCTCTATGTAGCCATGATTTTGCTTACTGTGTAGTTACATTGCTGCTGTTTTTATAGCTTTCAGATAAACATGCTGATTCCAAACATGGTCTGAAAAGGACTACTTTAAGTTGCATCAATAACTTTCAGAATACTGTCAGACTACATGTGCTTGAATGTGCTAGGAAGATACAGGAAATCTTGAACTTAACCCACACGTACACACTGACATGCCCAGTAGCATCTGCATAATTTACACTCAGTCTTGAAAACTACATAATCACAGTCCCTTTTTTGTTGATAAGTTAATTTTAACAAAGGTACACAGTGAGATCTCTTATTAAGTTGCACCATATATAAGATACAAGATACACCTTTGGCAGCAGAGAGAGCAATGAATACAAGAGGAAGTAAGCAATTGCATTTTAGTTGTTTTGCAAACTATCAACATCGTAGGAATTTCTTCTCTGTTCTCTTTTTAAAAATCCTGTAAGAAACTACAGTGCTACAATAAAACACACTGGTCAATGACCAGGCAGTTTAGAAAACTGACAGAGACAACTCCTCTCACAGAGTCCTTACTCTGTGAGGAATGGAAGCCGACCAAAAGACACCAAGTTTCTGATAGAGACAGGAACATGATGTTAGTGAAAATGTGAGATGGCTGTTCCAAGCCAAATGGTACATTATGCATGTAAGTTTTTGTCATACAGAAACAGACTGTTAACTTCTTGTCTGGCTTGTGGAAAGCAGCTCCCCATCTACACCTGGAAGCGTCCCTGCCTTGGCAGTCTAACTCCAGGATCTTGTGTGCATCTCAAGGGTGATGAAAATCAGCATTTGGCTAAACAACCCAATTAGAGTCAACAAATACATATGGTCAGATCCTAGGACCACGAAGGCCAAAGGACTGTTTTCCAACAGACTGGATCTGACCTTTATGCTGCACAGTTGCATCAGATCTTCTGGACACTTCTGGCTCCCTAATAAGAACCTGATTCTGGGACATGAGGAATGTCTGGGTGAGCTCTGCTCCCCAGAGAGAGAATTATGATGTTTTCATCTCAAAACAGAATGTCCTTTCTTGAGGATCAAAACCCCACCAAGATTTGCACTCTTCAGCAAGAAAATGACTGAGGCAGGTGCCTTTCCTCAGCTGATCACAACACTACAGGTACAAAGCATCCATCCAGACCTCTGGAGCTAAGTGAGAAACCCCACCCTGGAAATACTGGAAATGTAACCATCTATACAAACATCTAATGTTTTTCATACTGTTAACAGAATGAACACAACATTGTCTTCCCAGCCTCATCCCTGAAATAAGTTACTTAGTTATGCCTAAAATTTTAGGAAAAAATAGTTGTTTCAGTGCCTACAACTCACCCCAACAGAGGTTGGAAAGAAAACAAAGCAGGCAAACTGACCCAAGGAAACAAAATTCTACACTATTAAGTAGGTTGTATGGAGAAATCTTGGACGTAGTACAAGAAAACAGCTGCTGGTATATTATAAAATAAACAAATTCAAGTTTGTTTAGCAATTGCATGTCTTTTCAGTTTGGATCTGAAATGTGCTTAGGACCAGCATCTTCAGAAGGCAGACTTGCAGTCTGATCTCTGACAAGATGTTCCTGCTCTGAGTGGCAGCCAGGAAACTACAAGGAGAGAGTTTTTGTCTTGAGATTTAGAAACAGGCATGTATCAGAAATATAACTTCATTCTCTCAGCAGTAAGAGGCACAGATTTGCAGTTCTGCAAAGGTGCTGTGGTTTCAGGAGAATGGCGAGAATGAATGGACCAAGTTTAAGAGAGAAACCACGGATGTAGGGAAAGGAAGCAGATTCCAAAACTACCAGAAAATGTCATCAATTCCCACAGGACTAGGGAGAGAATAAAAAAGACTGGCTGAAATCTGTCCCATGCTGGTTGTGACCAACTTGTGACTGTGTGATGGCTTTTGGTGAACATAAGAAAGCAGGTCTGCAATCTCAATCTGCTTTCCACATTGCAGAGCTACCAAGAGAAGCTGAGGCTAGCTGAAATTCTTTCCAATAGTCTCTGTTACCTTCTCACACACACATATGGATTATCTAACGAAGAAAATAATTCCCTAAGATAGCCCAGAGCCCATGTGCCACTGCTGCTCTGGCAGAATAAACCGTGAGTCTCTGCCAATATAGACCTGATGTTAAAGGGGAATAAATGGCAAGGGAAGAAAAAGGTAAGGGCAAGAAAGGAAAGAGAAACAAAACACAGTCAGCACTATAACCTGATTTAACTTTGCTTCATCTTTAAATAGCAATTCCTTAAAGAGTAAAGCAAAGCAAAAGAAAAGGGAGGTTTTCAGGGAGCTGCTGCCACACCATGTCCCTTGGCACATGGAGGTGACCCTGAGGGGAGATAAGGCCATACAGGAGGCAGAGGAGAGAAAAGCACTTTCTGCATCTGCATCTTCACCAGTGCTCTCCTGTTTCTTGGTGCCTTGGTGGGAGGAAATAAACCTTGAGTACTTTGGCTATCCTGAGCACCAGGGCTGTGGTAGCCCAGCAGAGCCACTGAAGGACAACACCACCACAAGTTTGGAGACCTTCAGCTGGGCAGGGGTGGTGGAACAACCACCCCACCACACCTCAGCCTGCTCTGGGATCTCAAACACGCACTCACAACAGCAGGATTGAGGAAACACAAGGAAATCCTGAGCTGGCACAAGAATAAAAAACTTTCAGGGGTTTTCTAAAATATTCATATGAGGTCTTTGGGCCTCTTAGCACACTAGAGCTAGGAAAACTTGTCTCACTCTTTTCTAGAGCCTCTCTCTTAGTACCTGCTTGTAACATGGGAAAATTGTAAAGCAGAAGATCAGACCATGGTAAGGGAATGTTTTTTTCCTTCTTGGTCACAGAAAAATTCAGTATTTAATCAAAAATTCACCACCTCTACCAAGTGAAACTTCTCACAAAGATGTAGCAAGTTTTTAGGTTTACAAATAAAATGCCTTAAAATAATCTCAGAGAGCAGACACTTTTCACAACCACATATTAAAAAATCAATTGAAAAGATGGCTTTTCATCACTGTTTGATGAGAAGGTTTTGAACAAGTTCTGAGCAAAAATTAAATCACAACAGTATCATTTGTGTAAAGATAAGGCAATCACTGGGAGAATAGGATTTTAAAAACCCAATTAAAATGCAATTTTTTTCCTTCTGCATTCTGCACAACTGACATGAGACAGACTTGGTTTCTAGAAATATTTCTAATAAAATATTTTAAAGGTAAATATTTCTAGAGTGCTTTTTCAAACACATTGAGTTTATTTAGATAGATGGAATAACAGTAAATATTTCAACAACACTTCCCTTTGCAAAAACTTCTTCACATCCTAAACTCTTCCTAGGACAATTTCACGTAAAATTCACATGAAAAATCACGTGATTAGCAAAATCATACATGCCATTTTAATATATGTGTCTATATCTATTATGTACTGTAATAGATGTATGTATATGTAGCAATCTTTAGATATAAAGAATATTCATAATTATATGTCATTCTATATGTACTAATGCATATATAATCCACTTAAACTTCAAAGCATGTTGTGCAAGGAATGAAGGCTGCTCACTCTTCTCCAGGTACATACAGAGCATCATTTTTGTAGTAGGGCTAAACATGATCAAGATCTAAAGCTCATTCTGCCACTTAGTTCCTCACAAAATAAAAAAATCACTGCGGTGTTAAGGAATTCCTCAGCTTGCCCCCCTGCAGAAGAGACCCTGTAGCACAAAGATGGTTACACCCATCAAAAACAAAGGATAAAGCAATAGAGTTTCCAGACTCCTCTTCAGTTTTAGGGAGTCACTCCAGCTATTGGAAGCTGAATGTGAAGCAACATCCATAGGGAGCCGTGCTGTAGTTCCCAGAGCTTCACTTTTTCATCAAGATTTTGAGAGCAGAAAAATCCAGCGGTCAAAGTTATTGTCCAACAAGCAAACAGCTGATTTCTACCAGCTGTGGTGACTTCCAGAAAAGTCACACTCAACTTAGAACCAAAATTTTAACAGTGTATTTGGAGCGAGAGAGTCAGCTACAGTTTCTCTCAAAGATAAGGCTGTGGTATATTTAAGGGGTACATTTACACACAAAACAAGTTCATTTCAGGTGCAAAGTGTTCAAATCCCAGGGTCTGACAGCCCACTTCCATGCACCATGGGTGTGCAGGAGATGGTTTGTTCCTTGGGGAAGGCAAACAGGAAAGGTGCACACTTGGGCGCCAGAAAAAGCACCACAGAGAGCAGAATGGATTTCAAACATCCCAAAGTTCAATACATTCCCTTCTTATTTTTCTTACAAAAACACAGATATATTTCACTGATGAGTCTCTGAGAAATAAAGTAATCCATCTTAGAACTGCAGTGGAGTCAAAAAGAATAAAATTATACTGTGCCTTAGAAAATGCTGTCTCTTCTAAATGCTAACATAGCAGGATTTTACATACCCAAGGACAATGGAAAACTGAATATGAAAGCCAAGATATTGCTTGCAAACTGTCTTGTGAGAAAGCAATTCGATTTCCTACCAAAATGTGTTGTGTATAGTGTCTGGGGTAAAAGCAATGTTATCTGGAGTATTGTCATAACTAAATTACTACTTTAATAAGCTCAGAGTGTTTGGCTCCTCCAGTCTCCTCTGTCTCTTGATTGATTATTTAGTGAGTCTGGTCCTAGAGCTCATAAATTTCAAAATTCTTTCAAGCTTTTTTTTTCTTTCTGATCAAAGAAATGTTTATGTATCCTTCCCATACTGTGTCTCTTTAAACCACTGGCTTTTTCAAAGTGATTTTTTTTTTTTTAACACCATAATGTGATGTACACAGAGAGGTAAATGATGTCAGAATCCTTTCTGCCCCAAACCAGTCTGTAAATCTTCAGAAAAGCAAAGTTCATGGGTGCATTTAAAAGGGGCACAATCTGTTTGTGCTTAAAAGAAAGTCCCCTTTTTTTTGTGTGTGCAGAATAACAATGCCAGAATGTGTTATTCCAAAGAACTGTTGCCATGGTGATGCCATCAATAACATCATTTTCTGCATCCTTGTCCTTTAAACACATAAGGAACGCAACAAGCATTGGTAAATGGGAAAAAAGAACAATTACCTTTTCTTTCTCAACAGCAGAGGAAGCCTTTATTCACCTCATCAATAGAAAATTATGTAGAAAGGAATAATAAAGACTGTTACAAGAAGCACCAAGAAGCCTATTAGTGACAAAGGCTTTTTTTTCCCTTTCCATGAATAATTACAGCTCTTCAAGAAGAAATCAGCCCAGGCTAAGGACCCTTTGCAAGCTTTAGATGGTAAAACAAACATTTGACTATACAAGGATTTCCCTTTCATGTACCTTTCCAAGGAAAAACAACTAAAATCCAGAGTGAAATGAGAGAGAGAATACCCAGGGAAACATCTGCTGCAATTAAATTTACAGAACCCTGCTCATTCACCTAAAAGACTCATAACAAAAGCAACTAGACTAGAGACAGAATCAATATAAATTTCAAGCCACTAGGTTAAAGTTGTCTATAGTGGGAAACTTGGGCTTTTAAAGTCACATAATAACAGGAAGCTATTCTGATTCTGTACAAATGGGGGAAACAGGATTTCAACACTAGATGTGTTACCAAACAGTTGGAAAGCCCTGTTCAGTTTAAAACCTCAATGACCAAAGCAAAATGGTAGCTACACTTCCTACACAGAGTCAGTCCATAAATAATGGAACCTTTACCAAAGCAAGAATTGACTGCAGAGACTTTAAAGAGTCATATAGCAAATAATGAGCAAGTCCTTCTGAAACATTACACTTTTGTCATGACTCTGATGGTGAATGGGGCCCTGAATGTGTTGCTTGGTGCTCTCTACATGAAGTGAAGGTCCATGTACTGTGCACTGCCTTGTTTGTGTCTTTTGGGCCTTTCTTTACTAGGGTCAGAGGCTGAAGGTGGGGATGGAAAACCTCCTGCTTCCTTCTCCTTGACTCTAGGCAGTAAAAAGAACATGTGGAAGAGAAAAGTGTGGAGGAAAGGAAGAAAGGAGTGATGTGAGCTGGAGCTGAGGAATGTGCATGCCCCACAGTTAGACCAAAGGGCTGGTAGGGTTTATGACAGCAAAGATACATGGCAGAAAATTGATCAGGTTTAAAGCAGTAACATGAATTTACTAATATGATACAATTCTAAGCTCTTGAGCTGAATTGGAGTGGTCTATGAGTAAAAGAAGCTAATCATATGGCCACATTTACAATGGAAAGCTTGTGCTAGTAAGGAAAGGGAATTCAAGAAGTTTGAATGTTTTCCTGCCCACATGGTCTTACACTGTCCTTTGATTTCTCACTGCTTCTCCCTCTACCTCTAAAGAGAGATAATGCTTGCTCATTTTGGGTTGCTCCTTCAGCTTTCCACTTGTCACTGTGGAAATCCTACAGGAATTGTGACCCAGTAAAGAGGAACAACATATGGAGATGGCAGGAACCAATTCTTTTCCTTTCTATTTAGAGCTTCTGCAATGTTTTAAAGTGCTCTGCTCTTCACTTCTGTTTAAATGCTAACACTGACTGGGTTCTCTTTAATGGAAAAAGAGCTTCCACATTCTTTCTAGATTTCAACACATTTAGGAATTGTTTAGAAAGCCCCATGGAAAGGCTTTAATACAGCAGCTGATAGCCTAACCCAGCTTATCTGAGGGGCTATTCACCAAATTCCCCAGAAAACAACAATTAGTGAAGTCTGTTTCTCAGTATCCAAACATTACTCTTTATCTCTTAAGCTGAAGGAATAAAAGACAAATTCCTGGAAGGAAACGTTATGATTCCCTTCCCTTCTGACTTGCCTGAGACTTGGAAAGAAAATTCCTACTTTTGTAATTTCCTAGCTGGCCTCAAAAGGCTGAAAGCTGAACAGTAATTCCCAGTTTTCCAGTCCCTCAGATGGACACTCCTGCACGGCTGTCAACAAAACAAACCAATTGTTTTGATGGATTGGTAAAAGCCTCTTGAACTCCTCTGAGATCATTTCAAGGCCACTGGAAGTTTATAAGCCTAATTTATGAAGTAAGTATTAAAAGTGTACATGTGTCTTATTAAGCAACAGTTTCCTAACTGCTGAACTCTGTGACTGAAAGGACACTTTGGATTAATTCCTTGTAGGTTACCTCAGAATGCACGCAATGCATAGGGGTCACTTCAGTGTGATCCTGTTCCTACACAGATCTTTGAGAAAATATTCTGCAGGTTTTATTCTGAAGAGAGAAGAAAGCTACTGAGATGAAATATTTTAAAAGATATTCCAGTACTTACAACATTATTTAACATTACAACATTATTCTCCTTCACTGGTAATTAAAAAAAAATTCTTCCCAATAATCATTATTTTTTTCTGTCCCCTGAATCCTCAGATGGAATTTCTTCCATTTGATCCTGTATAATTTTAAAGGCAGAAGGAATGATGTAAAAAAAAAAAATCAAACTTCCTTATGCTAACATATTCTACATACTAATGTGTCTTCTCAAAGGAGAAAGATCTTATCATCTCAGGAATATTTGCAGAAAAGAAACCTAAAGATGAACCCTAATGTCCACAGTGGCCTGTGGCTGGACTGTCACAAAAATAAAGCAAACTGTATCATAATATAACCTCATTAAAACTTCACTTTTTTATGGCTTCTGCAAGGATTCATTCAGCTCTACATGATTACAATTGAATGGGTGTATTTGCCCTACACTTAGGTGACAAAATTATTTTTTAAATATTCTGAAAGATAGCACTGAAAAGATTTAATGACACACTTTTTGGCCACAACCTGCAAAATGAAAGCTAGCGAGTATGTCTTACAGCTGCTCTTTCATCACCATAGAGGTAACAGAGTAGAATTTTAGTGACACATGTCTGCCAAGAAACTTGCCAGATCCTTGGCTGAGAGAAAAACGAAAGCTGTAAGTGTGTGGGCATTGCTCAGATGGAGAAAGCAAAGGAGAGCTGGGTCCTAGAGGCAAAATAAGGAGCTGAAGGAGGCTGGACAGGCATGAAGGGACAGTCAGTCATTGCCTCTGAGTCAGAGCCCCATAGGGAACATGAGGAATAATGCTGGCACTCAGCATATGAGCAGTCAGCAGACAGGGTAACAGTCCATGCTGGAGAAAGAAAGGCAAGTCCCATCAAGGGAAGGAAAGCAAAGCTGTTTTTGGTGAAGTGCTGGAAGTGATCTTGAGTGGATATGGAGTAGGGAAGGTAGTGTCTTGAATAGACCAGTAAGCTGTATTCCTTGCACCTAGAAAAACATGAAAACACCCAGAAGAAAATACTGAAAAAGTAGGATTATGGAGTAATAAGTGGAAAGGCTAGCTGTCTAGAATCTGCAGGCTCACCAGGAAAAGGTGTGTCACTTAGTTTTCCCATATTCCTCAATGACAGGATATGACAATTGCTAATATGTCACTAAAGTTCTTGGCTTGACAGTATGTGTGCATTCCAAGATCTCTAATACAGTTTTGTGGGAAGGCTTGACTTCATCTACTACATTCTCACCACAGCTCTGTGTGCCCAGGCTGCTTGTGGGGTGACATCAGACCGAAAATCCCTAAGCATTCCTCTCTGCCATTGGCATGTGGGCCATCATTATCCATATCCAGCAAAGCATAACACTGGAAACTCTGTCCGTTTAGAAGTAAAGTCCTGGGAACCAACCTGTGACACAAAGAGGAGTTTCAGGCTCCAGGTAAGATACTGGATGAGTTCAGCATTCTTGAGTCCTTATGAGGTAGAGTTTTTTGTGGGCTTGACAATATGTTTTTTACTGGCTGTGTTATTACCATAATTGGAATTATTTGTAGATCTGGAAAGCTCCCACAGGGTGTGGGCTGTGTGTCATTTTAATACATATTGTATTGCTGGGTTTGGGCATCACTCATGGGCTCTTTTCTACACTCATTGAAAGAGGAAAAGGCCACACACTTGGACATGATTTCAAGTTTAAAAATCCAGTTTGATGGTAATCCACATCCTAGAAAATGACAGGGTACCACAATCTGAATTAAACACAACATATGCACAACAAGCCCCACCTACATCACTTGGCCAGCCAAGGAAGAGAACACAATGATACTTGAAGATGTGTGTTTACCAGATTGGAAGTGCTTGTTCTTCCAAAAGTGATGAAGACTGGCCAAGTGATGGGTGCCAGAGAGCAAACTGGGACAGCACCCCCTAAGCTTCTCAGAGCTGCTACAGGAAACCTTTCTTCTTCCCCTCTGACTGCAATTCCTCTGTGAAACTGCTTTTATGAGCTCGCCTTCACAAGTTGCTCACGCAGGTTTATGTGTCTGGCACATCTGCTAAGGAGGGTGTGTCCCACCTCAGTCTAACCACAGTGAACTTCCCAGCAAGGGAAGCCATTTCACAGGATTTTGTAGCATGCTGCTCCAATGATGCCACTGAACTTCCATCTCCAACTTCATGGCGTGAGTGAGAGGACAGAGATTTTTCCCTCTGTTATGAAACCCTACTGGAAGCCACTCTACTTTCTCCCTTCACTATGGCAATTGCCAGATTTCGTAAGTGCCGGGAGAGCTGCTGTTGCTTTTGACCCTGACTCTTGTCTTCCAGGTCTTCTCTCTTGCATGCAACTTCTACTGATGGCAATTTGGAAATAAGAAGGAATCTAAGAGCAGTCTTAGGTAAACCCACATAATCTTGTAAATAAGTACTACTTTGTAAGAGGCTTTGCACTAATGTGTTTTTCTAAGATGACATTTGGACACACATTCCTACCAAAGAGGGGGTTTTGATGAAATGTTGAGCAAGCTTAGATTGATAATTTAGAAGTCATTGCTCTTTGCAGGGAATTTATGATGTTGCAAGAGCCTTCAGATCCAAAAGGGACAACACAATAACCACTGGCAATCTTTTTACTCGGCACAGAACCACCACTGCATTTCCTTCATGAAGGACTAGCTAGGAAGGGGTCTCCATCTGAACAGAAAAGAAAACTGTGATTGACTTGGTTGTACCAAGCCACTAATGTCAGAACAAAAAGGAAACTGGAAAATTATTTTGTGGTGCTTGATGTTGTCCTAGAAGAAGTCCCAGGGGAAATTGTATGAAAGGGCCTCTGAATGAAATTGGCTGTTTGGACAGAAAAATACACAGGTTCCTCCTTCTAAGGTAATGCATTCTTGAATGATCACTGCAGCTATTGGTTCATTGTGAATGTACAACAGATGAATTTATTGTCACTTTGTATAAATTACCCTTGTTGTTGTCACTGAAAATTATACAGCAGTATAAATTATATTTAAAATTATATATAAATTATATATAAAATTTTACAGCTTCTCTTCCTATGTGAGAAGTGGGCTGAGCCCTTCCTCTGGGCAGCTGCAACAAGGGTGCAATGGGAAACATGAGCTGAAAACTCAACAAATAAAGGAATCCTGAGAGAAAAACCATGGCAAAAACTAATGGTAATACTTTACAGTGACAGAGGGAGTACAGAGCTCTGAAGTGTATTTGACTTATGTGGTAACTCCACCAGTGAATATCACAGGCAGAGCCTCTCAATAATTACACATCTTTGCAGCTCACCTGATAATTATGCTCAATCAGATCCCTGAGTATTTGCCATATAACTGCTGTGTGGTTTAGAAGATGAGATAGTTGTGTAATTTGCTGGTATTTTTCAGGGCTAAACCCTACTATTATATGGTGCAGTTCTTACCACAAATCATCACCAGCATGGTCTACATGGATGTTGGTACTCAGCTATGAAATTCCATATGATTGAAGACCTGAGCAACAATGCAATAGATACTTCTAAAAATGCTGTTAATGCTCAATGTACATCTGTATTTTAAAGTAAATGCCTATGGATGTTACATTGCCCTTTTAGGCAGGCTTTCAATGAATTTCACTCAGATAATTTGCTGGCAAAAGCATTTTGCTGAAGTGGCAACTTCTAAGCTGGAACTACACATTATTTATGAAAAGAAATATTTGGAGAGTATGTGAGTAAGAATTCACACCTGAGTGCTAGCCATGGTGGTAACATAAATCATGACGATACGGTTTCTAGAGCATATAGTATGGACTGAAAAATGGATTAATCAGTCCTTTACCTTGTGAGCAAAGGACTGAACTGTGACTACTGGAGAAACTTCTGCTACTGCAAGATTCAAGGTGTGATAGAATACTTCTGATAACTGCATCACAACTAAAAAATTAGGCCACTGAAACCAAGCAAGGTCAACTTCCTTTCACAACCTGTCATCTATAACTAGGGAAGGAATCCCTGCAATGAGTCTACTAAAAATAATAATTTAAAAAATCCATGTAAACTTTTTTCAAATAAACTAATGTATTTTGGTCTAAAAATTATATAATTTTTTTTCTTGAAACCATTTAAAAATACCTGCCTACCAGAAATGAAAGCAAGAACAAAATAAAAGTGTAGAGAAAAAAAAGGTCATGGAAATAGGTCTACTTTACAGACAGGCTTAACTTGTAATACTGGAATATTACAGTTGTTCACAAAATGGTAACAAGCAGAAACCATGCTATAATTTTGTAAGCAGTCAGTTCTAAACCTGAAAGTCCAAATGGCCTTTCTGTTAGTTATTAAGGAAAATTTCTGGGGATGTGAGACAACTCCTTCCAAATGCTGGCTTGTCCAAGTCCATGTAAATTTGTTTTCAGGATATGGCAGTGTTTCTTTTAGCCTGGAGATATTATCTTGAAGCAAAAATCTTGGAAATTTGAGTTTATTTTTTTGTTTATGCACCTAGGGCTCAACACAGACACACCAGAATCCAGTGAAGAGGTATCAATATGATTTAGGGGTTGGAGCATTTGACCTTTGAGGAGCTGCTAACAGAGCTGGGATGATTTAGCCTCAAGAACAGAAAGCTCAGGGGGATCTCAGCAATGTGTACACCTGATAGTAAAGGGCAAGTAAAGAAGATGGGGCCAGACTCAGTGGCACCCTGTGATGGGACAGGAGATGATGGGCATGGACTAAAATACAGGGAATTCCACTGAAATATAAGAAATGTCATTTTTCTGTGGTGCTGTCACAGGATGATGTGCTTGGAACACCCCAATCCTTCAGCTAAGGCTGGAAAGGCTGAAAAGGGTCATGGCTGAGTCACTGTCTCTGCATTTGAGGGTGACAGGAGTGGCTGTCTGAGGTGTAGGTGGAGGCTGCGCAGGCTTTAAATAGAAAAGCCAGGTGGGGAGAGTTTTAAAAAATTTGTATGCTATTTTGGAATTTGCTTTGTAAATAAAATAAAGTGGAGTGGGAAAGAACTTTACATAGCACCCTAGCCTGAAAATGGAAAGAAGGGGAATGCATACTCAGAAATCTTCCCTTCTCCCCTTATATCCCCTTCTGAACTATGAACTGATCATTGTGTGAGGTGACTCTGCTGTAAAAGTTTGTAAAAAAATTAACTCCTGAGCCAGAGATTTGAGCTTCAAGGTCTTTGGAGAACATTTTAGTGTCATGCAGCCAGAGATATTTTTTTCTGTGTTCATTCAGAAGCAACTTCAGAAGCACTTAAATAAGCTAGGTGTCTCCAAACAATTTTTAAAACTTTTGGACACCTTTTTCTCCTGCCAGCTCAGTGCTGGACTTCTCTGAAAAGAGATAAATACGGACTAAGAAGCACAGCACATTCTTTTGACTACATTAAATATGTTCATTTTGAGGTTGTCCTAGGTTTACAACTGCAATCTAGATTCAGAGAACACTCTACCAACACAATCCCACCACTTTACACACCTGTCTACGTGCATATTTATCATCATGTCATCAAAACTCCAAATATAGTAACTCTGGGTGTCATAAAATAATTGAAGAACATAGACTGGAAGGCTACTTTAAAGATAATTTGTTTAAAGCCTCTAACTTACATTGGGTCTTGCATTGCTGAATCTTGCCTTCTCAAAGATACCTATTTCTTCAGTAGCTATGAATTATGTTATGTTTGGTGAAATGTCTTTTCTAAACATTAGAAAATTAGTTCTGAGGATTTTTATGATAAAATTCTCAGCCATTTGTTATGCAATTACTGCTGAGTTCATGCTGGTGACATGTGTCACCTGTATTTTTGTCACCTTAGCAATGTGCTTTTATTACAAAAAGAATTAGGTAATTAAATACACCAAGTTACCTGCGTGGAAGAGACACTGAGATAGAATCACCTGAAGAATAATTATTGCCACCCCTCTTTTCTCCACACTGGAAATAATGATTTTATCATCCTTTATTCCCCTGCTCACTACAACCAGAGTTTCCCTCTGTGCTTCTTGTCAAACTCAGAACAACTGTGCCCGGTTCAGATTTACCTTTCAACATTTTTGTTTTCCATGTCCATCAAGTCAGTCTGAAAAAACCCTACTCTTCTGACAATCCTGACATAATCAGGATTCTGACATAATGTCTTATGCCATTATTCTTATCCCAGCTATGACTGCTCTAATAAGATATCTGTATCCTACTGTGAAACACTCCAAACCCTTGGCTTTAACACAATATCAACATTTGTTGAAATTTCAATATAACTAAGTTTTCACCATTTAAAACTCTCTCTATATTTTACTTCAAGAAAGGATGGAGAGAGTTTTGGCATCTGACTGCAGTCAGGTCCCATTCCTGGAGCAAGGAGATGCCCTCACACTCCCAGACCTCCAGTGCCCCTTGTCTATTGTTAACCTCTGCTTGTGGGGTGATGAAAGTCAGAGTCAGAAGAGATCCACAAAAATACACTTGCAACAGATCATCCTAACTTATGTATTAAGTCCACACTTTCCTGCACCTGATGCTGCACTGGATTCACAACCAGGAAAACTGCTGTCCAAACCCAAAATGTTGTTTTGGAGAAGAAAGTTTTTTTAATGCCATATCTCTCTGTGTGATATTGACTTCCAGTTTTTTTCCTTAATTTATGTGCATCTAGTTAGAAACTTCCAGCAACATACATGGTGCTGAGAGCTTCATCCAAAATCATCCCTATTGTCAATGTGGTGGATAATACTAGAAAAAAAGACACTATTTTTCTGTACATATGTGTCTAGGTATTAAGGCATGTACAGAACTGGCTCAATGGGAAATTTTTCCTTTATGACCACATAAATCTTTTTCATTAAAATCAGAGTTATTTATGCCTAGGACTACCTGTGCTTGCACCAGACCTGGTGGGCCAGAAGAAAACCCTGCCAAGACCACAAACTAACCCAGCTCTCCAGGGATTCCTAGTTTGCTGTAAGGAGTGGCTTAAGAAAGCAGTTTTTTGAAGTTAAGTTATGGGTCCCTGTGGGCCTCCTGCTTATTTTATGAAGGAAAAATTCATGCTACCTCTTTACCCTATAACCCAACACCCATAGACAAGAGGAAATGCTTTTAGAAATTTACAGAAACTTCTATGGGAAAACTGCAGAATCTTGTACACCTTGTTTATGCTGCTCCATGTCCATTAGAGAAAAAGATAACTCCCTGGTATTTTCTCCTGAAGAGATCATTCTAGGAACGAAATACAACAGTGCACACTGAAAATACAACATTCATAAAACCCTGAGCAAATATTTGTGCTATTGAAGGTTAAGGAGTTGGCAGTTCTGAAAACTGTAGTCCTCTATTTATCGACAGCCTAATTTCAATGCAGGCAGCTGGAGTGGAAGCTTCCCTACACTGGCCTGCCAATGCTTTCAACCCTGACCCAAAGAGACCCTCTCTAGAAGCAAGAAATAATTAATTCTTTATGCTTGTTCGGCCCTGGATTTATTTCAAGCAAGGGCAGCCAATTCCACGGAATCTGTACACAGTGATTTTATAATACAGTCCACAGTCAACCGGGATGTGAACTGAGACCACCTAAGTCATTCCACTAAAACAACACACTGGAGCAGAAATAGAGTGCTGGCAGCAAAAGGCCAGAGTTGTTATCCACTTCAGCTTATTTTTGTAATTGGAAGGTGGTTGCAAAGGAAGGGAAAGCAAGTTGAGTCACACCTAATAGCCTTGAAAATTACATAATAAAAATTAGGAGGGGAAGTCAGAGAGCACAAGGAAAGGGTTTGGACCTCTATATACTCCTACAACCTATTCTTCTAAACACAAATGTTCCCTGTCCTTTTTATGGAATGAATGAATTGTTCTTGATGCAGGAATTCCCTTGCTGGTAGGCATGTTGAGTCTGATGCACTATTCATTAGTAATGAGATGGATTTCCATTGACTGAGACAGTGACTTTTCAGCTCCTTCTTTATGTAGGCCAGCTCTCAGAAATGGATATGTCAATATTTCAGGATCTAACTTCTGTGTTCTGCCTAGGACTAAAATTTTCAGAAATTACTAAACACTCTCCTTATTATTAAAATTAGTCAATTTAATGCCAGACTGAAGCTAACCAGAACAGCAGGCGTGCCTGTCACTGCTGAAAACCAGAAATCCTAATGTCTCCAATGTGAAGCCCCACTGCACTTTTTTCCCTTGAAGCTGTTGACAAAACTGATCAGTAATACTACAGATTGTATCCAAAATTCCTGCATCAGACACAGTGCATCTGCATCAGACTCCAATATAAATTTTAACTTATTCTTTCTTAGGTATGCATAGAGAACAGACTTTTCCTCTGCTAAGGATGAAGAGTTTCCTCACGTCATGTCCGTGCTGCCTGCCTTAGGAGCACACCTGCTGCTCCAGAATGCCAGCTGAGAACACAGCTCCTGCATGAGACTCATTCCTCCTGGAGTCAGAAGTTCATGTCACTACTGACATTTGTGAAGCACAGCCTTGTTTCATGATCCAACAGGGGAAATAATGCAAGTGGTACAAAATATGAGTTGTTTGCAAAACAATTTGTATATAATTTGTGAAATCGATTGCTTTTAAAATAGATAATTCATCATGTAATAGCTCATTGTAATCTGTTACACCTAACTAAATCAACACCCTCCAGCAGAACAGCATGAGTAGAAAAACTCTTGGAAATTAAACACAAACCTCAGTGGTTATGTGTATAGTTTACATGTGATTCTTATAAAAATATGAAAATGACAATTCTAATTTTGAATTATTCCGTTCACTTCTACAATTCCTTTCTTTAGAACTGATCAGGGCCGTAACAGAGGCCCTAATGCTCTGTACCACAAGCCATTACTACATGCTGAACATGGCTCCATTCATTGCTTTCCATCCTATGGTTTTATTTCATAGAAAGACAGCTCTGCTGATCTTTGACCAACAAACCACACTGATGTCACATCAAATCATTTTTATTTAGTTAAGTAAGTATGCTTCTAAGAGTTTGCATTACAGGACCTAAACTGTAAAAGGATAATTGAAATATTATTGAAGTATTTCTGTAATTCAAAAAGGGATTTATCAACACTCCAGTGCATCACTTTTAACAACACATTTCCATCCCTGTTACTCAGACATCCTGACACAGTTGACAAGTCTGCTGCTTGTTTTTTCCACCCCATCTCAGCACAGAGCTGAAGCTTTGATACTGAGTCTGCTTCGTCTTGCCTCACCTCCCACCTGTACCAAGCTAATGTCTCAGGAAAGCAAAATAATCGTAGAGCATGTTGCAGAAAATGGTGTGCTTATATTGCAAACGAGTCCATAACACCAGAAATGCAATTGTTAGGCAGCACAGCAGCCTGGAGGGAAGAATCACCAGCAGCAAAGAGAGAGAGAGGGGCCAAAGCAGTAGATCTGCTTGTTTCCTGTCACTGGACAGAAACTATCACTGCATCTTTTAAGTCAGGGAGAAAAATGGAACTTTTTGTCCTACGAAGTGCAAAAGAAGTAATTCTTCTTAATAGTGGCTTGGTAGCAACCCACCTGCATGAAACACAACTTTATGTCAATTAATCTATTTGGACAGAGGGAAAGACAGTCACAGATTTTTTTTTTTCAGCTACATTCACTAATTACTTTAAAATATATTTGATGCTTTTACTAAACAAGTCTAGCTTTAAATATTCAGAAATCTCTCTTATGCTTCATATGTTGTGTTTTTCTCTTGCTACATTTTCAAACACATAATACCACACAAGCTTCAAACTCCCTGAATTTCTCATGGCTCTCTGCAGGACATCAGCATGAAGGGCTCTGCCTCTCCTGCTGGGCCCCAGGTTTGCTGACCTGTTCCAGCCATGGACTGCCCATGCCAAGGCTGGATCAAGTGAATGCAGCAAGATGAAAATGGGGGGCACTGTGCAGATCCACTGTGGGGGGATCAGGAAGGAAGAATGTGTGAGAGTGCACACAAACCAACAGTTCTCCTTCTCTGGCCCCTGGGAACAAGAGGCCACCAAACGCAGGGAGAAGGAGCCAGGATGAGACAAACAGAATGTGGCAGCTCTTGGGAGCAGGGGCTGCAGGCCTGAAGGGCTCTGTTTAGAGTGCCTGCATGCTCAGGGCAGACAAGGAGAGTGTAAGAGGGATCCACTGATGGCTACAGAGCAGACAAGCCACACCAGGCTTGGGAAATCCCTCTGAGCTGCAAACAGTGACAGCCAGCATCACGTGTGCCTGCCCTGCTTTTCCTCTTCCCTGGTCACTTAAGGCTATTACTGGAGACAGCTATTACAGCAAGACAGGCATGTACTCTGCTCAAGTACCACTGTTCTTGTTACCTAAGAAGAGTCCCTCTGGCATGTTCCCTGTGGCCTACATATTCTGTTTTTTCCCCCATTATTAACAGATTATACCATTCCACACTTTTCCTGGGTAATGAAGAAATTATTTCACTCATAAGGCACACGAGACATTTCTTAAGTGCTATTATTTTAGCTTTCCTGATGCTGATTCTACTCATTCACTTGCATATTAGAATTACTCTCACCCAGCAGTTTTCTGATGGATAACAAACAACTGTTCTAGATCATTAAGGGTGGACAAGCCTCATAATACAGAATGCAAAGTTAGATATGTGTATTTGAAAATACCAGCAAATACTTCTTTATAAAGGCTAATTTGCAAGGGTTTAAAATACCTTTGAACCAATTTTTACCATTTAAAATAAAATTAGGGGTGCAATGGAGTTTTATTTCATAATTTAAAAGGCAAATTTCTTTTCAATTCACTTAGTGGGAGTTTAATTGCCACTGGAATAAATGTGTCCTGCTCCTTGCTGCCTTAGTAGACCGATAATAGGATTTCACTGGTTTCTTTCTCAAGTGGAAGTAAGCTTATCTTCCCAGCTGTTGACATGAAGTTGCAGTACTGAATTCACATCAAATTCAAGGGCAAAAGGAGGCATCTGTACTATTAACTTTGGGCATCTAATGCCAGTGTTCCTGGGACCTTCTGGAGATGTGCAGAACTCAAGAGCTCTGAATCACAGCTCCATTAGAGCTCATAATCATTCCTATTAACATTTCATAGTTAATGACTTGAGCCTGCATGTTAAAGCTTTGGAGAACCTCCCTCTGTCATAGCCATAGAGGAGGATGGCTTTGTGCTTCAAGTCTAAAATGCTTTTGGGTTTTGTTTCTTTTAGGTTCAGTGGATATTTTTGCAGTTTGCTTGGCAAAATGATAAATCAACAATTTCATTTAAAGACAATCAAAATAATTTTTTAAATCTGCAGATATTTTCACCTAACATTAAAAAAAAAATAAATCTCAAATTACTGTTTCTCTGAGAAAGTTTTCTGATCTCTCTGTGAAGTTGCTTATTAGTCCAGATCATATAAACATGATTTTTCAGCTAATGAACAGTTTTTCTGTGAGATCTTGCCCAACACAGTTAGTGAAGGTTAGGATCTAGTGGGCTAGGAATTGGGAGGCAGCACTCTCTCTCTCGGGAGCCCACTGAATACCATGCTTCCTTGCCTGGCAAGTAGGGATACACATCTTTTGTCTGCCTGAATGGAGAGCCTCAACCTCTCTCTCTCTCTGTATAGCAGTTGACACAATAGACCCAGACCTAAAAGCCATTGTAATACAAATTAATACTACTTTTCCACAAGCCCTTCACCAGTGCTACCTAAATGTACTCTCTGGCCACGGTACCATCCACAAAACAAATGCACTGCATTAGAGATTTTCACCACTTGTGCTGCAATTACCACAGTGATGCAACTTTTTTTAGAGCTCAGTGGTATAAAAAGAAAATAGCATCATCTTGTTCAATGCCAGCTCCTCTGCTGAAATATTCATCACCTAAGTGATAGTTATGTGCTTCTTCGAAGTGTAAAATGCACAAGCTTTGCCACTGGCAGACTATGTTCTTACTATGTTTAAATCTGTGTAAACCAGCCATAATTATCAAGAATGAATGGCCAAAAGAGAAAAAAATATTCAAGAGACTATATGTTTTAATTCTAGTTATGCATAGAACTTGCTAAAAAGTAAATTAAGAATATCTCATAACTGAAAAATGCAATCCTAAGCATCGGAGCTTTCACGTAGCTGTTACTTTAAAATAAAATGCAGTCATCATTTAAAAAAAAAATGAAGTGATATTTATTGTCATTACCTGTTACTATTTGTACACTTTGTGGTTATTATTTAAATGCCATTTGTTTTTATTGCTGTTTACAAGGAAATTATGCTTGTGCAACTGAGCAAAGGTTATTGTGGTAATGTGTGGGCATGAGTATGGAGAAAGCATTCCACTGACCAAGACAACAAACAGGCCCTAAACCACACTTATTTTCTGACTCCTAAATCATGTTCCATTATAAAAAGCCACAATGAAGTTTCTTTATGGACATAAACCATGCAATTCTACATGAGAAATCTGCAGAAATACAATCAGGAAAGCACTTCACTAGATGGGTTTGTGGATCAAGCTAAAAGTTAAGGCAGCTTCTGGGAAAAGAAAAAAAAAGAAAAGAAAAAAAATAAAAGAAGAAAAAAGAGTTGATGAGCAGACCATGGAGGGTGATATTAGGTAAAAGAATTTATTTCAAATAAAGCATTCTGTTACATCCTCCTGTCCCTCAATAAGGGAGGTAGAACTTGTCTTATCAGAATGGCCCATCTTTTGGTATTTGTGTTTATTGTGGAGCCTGTTAAGTGCTCTGCTGCTTCCTGTGATGCAGCCATTCAGGGGTGTCATCCTAGATGCCCCCTCAAACCTAGACACAGCAAAAATGATTAAATTCATGAGCAGCTTTGCCTTGAAAGGGCACTGATTCAATATGCTGCCATTTGTGCTCCTGCCAAGAAACCCTGTGCACTTCAAGCCAATGCTCTAGAGATCCACAGGGTGAACACTTTTTGGCTTCAAGGTATGGTTTTGAGTGTTGCATGAGATCTAATGAGATTCAAATGACTCTTCAAAACTGCCTTGGCTCTCCTCTGCTCAGGCACTTTGCTCTGGATCCCAGCACCTGCCCCTGCACCAGGGATTGATTCTCTGAGGTGTGGTGGAAAACCCTCGGCTTTGCCTGGGTGAGCAGGAGTGAGACAGAGCTCACTGGGTGAGCAGGTGGAAGGTGAGGAACACTGCCCACACAAGGTGGGTTCTACAGCTCTTAAAGCAGCACCTGCCAGTGTTTGTCTGTTCCTACACTCCCCTCATACACTGACCGGGAAATTCAGGGACAAGAGAAATTCTTACTTAAAATCAGTTTGAGAGCAATCTTTCTGAATCTGCTGTCTCTGTGTCAACTGGACACAGAACTCTAGGGTTATCTGGGAATTTCATTTATGCTCCATGTGACTTCAAGGATCTAGGGACCTGGCAGTGGCCTGGATTTTTGCTTTTTTCTTACTGTGGTAAATTATAGTTGAGGCTTTTGTGGTTCTACTTTAAGTTTTGAGTTTGTTTGGCTGACAAGCATTTTGTGGCTCATGGTATTTAGTTGTATCTGGAATACATGTTCTCTGAACCCGTTTGAACTGTGTATCTCTAGAAAAATGACTTTAGCTGATGGCCTTGTGGATCTTTTGTAGCCATAGACTGCTATATTTCTGTTATTTGTTGCCCAGACAGCAATTCAATGAGGGATTCATTCTGCAAAAGTCCTTGGAATTAGGAAAGAATCTAAAAGTATTGCAAGGATAAAGCAATCATCATGTGCATTAAAAATCTGTAAATGGCAACTACAACTGTAGCGAAACACAAATAAATAGTTATTGAAAATATTATTGATGCATGTATATTTTCCTTTTCAAATGTTCTAATCAGTCTATACAGAAATTACATGACTGCTATTGTGCTAGAAAATCTGCAGAGTCTTAATTTGAATAAAATTTTAGGTCTATGGGATTTTTGTTTTATTTCAAAGTATCTTGCTCTGAGACCTATTAAGACACTCATTGTTTCAAGGCAAGATATTTGATGTTTGTAAAGCGTATTAGATACTTCCATGCTTTATATTAGAAAGGCAATGATTGGCTTCACAAAGAACCATACAAATACCTTTTTAATTGAAATCTTTCCATCTCCCCTGCTTTCAAGTCCCCAAAGGTACCAAGCTATGAATTTCAATGAGGGCTTTGCAAAACAGTATTTAATTAGTGCTTTTCTATCAGCCTATCTTCCATCACCCATCTAACCATTCTTGTTTCTACAGAGACATGTACCAAGAATTTAATATTATACAAAAGGAGCAACATTCTCTCACAGATAAGAGTCTAAAACCTATCAGTTTAACCTAATTTTGGTATGGCTGTTTTCCAAACCCATATGAAATAATGTCTGTTTTTATTATAGAGGCACCAGACCTTATCCATTTTTTAAAAAAGGGAGAAAAAATTAAAAATAATAATAATAAAAAATTCTGCACCTGAAGGAACCAAAGGCTTAAACAGTAGCAGTCTGTTTTATCACTGCTGCACTTCAGCTGTGCCTGTAAAATTATCATCATGAAAAAGTGGGACTAATGCTGATCCACAGCAAATGATGCAGATGGACACAGGATTCTGACTGGCTTGCAGACACCCTGCAGGTTCTTTCAGTCAAATATTAATTGGTCAGTTCTATCCCCAGCTGAAGAAGCCTCTTGCATTCCTTGCCAAGCAAACCCTAGCACAGCAGAGTTCACAGCATCTCCTGTATCTTGTGCCTAAAAAGGAAAATGGCCACTGAGCCTGGCTGCAGTAATTGGGACTAGATCTAGCAAGGTGACACACCCAGGCTCCAAACCTCTAGTGCTTCAGAATGTTGGTGTTACCCTACCCAAAAAATGCAGTGCTTTACCTAGATTAGGCACATCAGATGTCACCCCAATTTTCTACATTGCCTTGTAACTTAAGTGTCATTCAATTTTTGATGCTTATCTTAAAAGAACTCTACACTCAGTTTCTCATCATCTTCAAAGGAATTATAAAGTCCTTACTGTGAATGACCTAGCCAAAAAAAAAATCAATTCTTTATGAAATTGTGGGGTAAAGTAGCTTTATGGCAGAGACACATCATTCCTGCAGGTGAATGGAAGAAGGGGAAATGAATTGTGAGACCCTGTACACACATCATATGGAAAACATGAGGATACAAACAAGCTCTATGCAATAGAAATAACTTCTAGTGATGATGCAGAGTGATGCTGCAGTATTTAAGTGTGAAGATGAGTAGGACACAGTAGAATGTGTGGAGTGGAGTAGCACCACAGCAGAGTCGTGCTGCTTGAACTGCACCCTGGAAACATTCAGTTCTTGGAGTAAATGGAACCATTCAGGTGAATGCTTCCATATGAGGACTTTAAACTTAATTCAGTATGACTAACAATTTCTTGCACTGACAAGGGGCCAGAAATGAAGGAAAAGGGATGCCACCAGGAAATAAGAGCGAGGAATTTTGAAAGGTGTGATAAAGGACATTTGCTCATACTACACCTATGTTTTCACAATACTTCTGATTCTTTCTATTACCTTCTTAACATGAGACTAAGTACATTCAGAAACACAAAGATTAAAGAAAAAATGTTTTTTAAATCCTGAATTCAAGCAGAATGGGGAAAAGATGTGGTAGTATGCAGAAATCAGAATAAGACCCATGAGGAAAGTTGACAGCATCACATCAATTGCTCATTATGGTAGAACTTTCTGTCCTCAGTCCCTGCTACAAGTAGTGAATATCAGGACCCTAACTTTTGGTGAAGAGGGAGCAGAGGAGAAAATGAAAGCAGCAGTAAAAGCCACAAGACACCACAGGAGGGTGCTACACACAGTCACTGTATTCTTCTGGCAGGAACAGCTAAAGGCAGCATGACTATGTTTTCCATAGAGTTGGAAAGCAGCAGTAAGTCCTCTTCCCTCATACCATCTCAGAATAAATCCATTTACTCATAATCAGGGACTCAAAACCAAAGGGCAGTATTGTGTTAGCCTGAGACTCGTTGGTTGTAATGGTACTGCCAACTGGGGCCAGTTGAGAAGACCAGGAGCAAAAATTACCTGAGCAAATGACCCATCCAGTGCAGAGAGTTTAATGATTGTATAAATATTGTACTGGGCTTACACTGTGTCAGATAATAGCTTTCCTCTACCACCTATTCCTTATGTGCTTAATATCAACAAATCTTCAGAAAGCTCCAGGATTCTCTGGACGAAATTGGTGTGTGAAGGGATTTACACTTTTTGAATCAGCATATGACAATACACTTTCTATAAGCAGAGATAGATTCTACTGTGCCCAGATATGTTTTCTTTCACACTTCCCACTTTGCTTTTCAGTAGCTAAACAAACCCAGAGCACTGCACTACAAACAATACAACACATTTACCACTAATTACTTTTTACTGAGGTTGTTTACAGCAATTTAGAAGAAAAAATGTTAACTACTCATCCCTCTTCCAAGAGATTTATGCTAACTTTCCAGAGTAGAGGTTACTCCCTTCCATATCCCAGTGAAGGTAGGAAAGCTCACCAAAGTAATCTGATGCATCTTGTGAGTTCCTGGAAAGAGAAAAATTGCATATGCTTTCTTAAAGCATCCTCTAGTGTAATGGAGGGTCCCTCATCCAATTGCTCAAGTATGCACATTTCTGTTCAGGGCCCTTGGGTACAGTAGAAAAGGACATGCTGACCCACAGAGGTAGAGGAACTACTGGCCTCTTCTTATGTAGGGAAAGAGAACACAATGCAAGGGAGACTCCTAAGCAAGGATATGGAATTTTTCCTTTCCTTCCCTATTTTCCCTTTCCCCCCATCCCATTCTCTTCTGTCATTCTCTGATCCCAGTCTACTTATATCTTCCTGAAGTGGTGTTCTTTTTGTTGGGTTTTCTTGATTATTTTCTTAATCACAGAACCATAACCTCTCTCTAGTTGGACAGGAACAACCAGGATCACTGTGTCCAGCTCCCAAATTATTGTCATGCTGGCCAACAGCTACTGCATTGCCAGATTTGTTCTGTCATAATATCCCTTGCAAGTTACCACTCCAAATTTCTTCTCTTTACCTGCAGAGTAGTCACCATTTGCACCTTTGCTTTCTCTGCAAATCTCTCTTTCCTTATTTCTCTCTTATACAGAACTTCTCTCTCTTCAAGGAATAAGTCCACCTGCTCCTAACTCTTTGACCCTGGTTGCATGTCAGCATTTCCACTCTCTACAACAACAAACCTTGTTCTGTTTTTGGAGGCTTATGCCTCCACCTGTTTCTATACCCTCCTACTTGATGAATTCCAGTTGTTCTTCAGGGAGGTGGTAGAGGGAACACAAGCCCTAGCTCCTCATTCTCTTCACTTGATGGTAGTGTTCATCACTGCTGGGAGCATCCCAGTTTGTTTCCAGTAAAACCCAGTGTGTGCTGTATGCACATCCCATACTGTCCATAAATTCAAGCATCTCTGTCCAGAGGTAATGGGGTAATGTCATTTTCTAGGATCACACCTCTAATGCACCCTGGGATACTTCAGGATAAGAGATGCTCTAGTAAAAAAATAGGCAACTACCTCAGAAGCTGAACCACGAGAAAACAACTCATAGCGAGGCCTTAAAGGAACTTCTGGCTACTAGTCCACACAGGAGTTAAAAGTTAATGCAACCAAGTATGGAGAAAGCATTATAACACAGGACAGAAAAAGGCCTAGAATGCCAGGAAAAAGTGTCAACAGGCAAGGTAGGATGCAGTCAGCTGGCCTGCTTTCTGCAGGGTGGAATTCTGGTGCTTTTGGCACTACTGGGGCATGACCCTGCTCTGAGAAAGCCACCAAATATTAATCAGAAGTGGAGAGCAGGACACAACAGAGCTGTGGAATGAATGGGCTGGTGACTGAGAGCACACATCACAAAAAGCAGTGCCAGTGGGAGAATGCAGGTCCTTGGATCACCTGGTCAATCTGCTGCTGAAGAAGTACCAGGAGAGAAGCCCACAAATAATTTATCAAAGTGAGAACACATCTGTTGCCTAACAAGCAGTACAGAAATGTGTGTTTTTTCAATTCAAATGCCGCTGTTGGGATTTAATTCCAAAGGAGATGTACAACTCCAAACTGGAAGCACAGAATTAGGCAAATGCTTTCTGAGAAACTTCTGTCAGCCTGCAATGAATACCTCTGATTGCTCTCACTCTTATCATTTGGCAGTTAAGTTTTGTTTCTAACATAATCTGGAACATACCACGAGGATAAAACAGGCATAAATGCTACTTTCACAGAAGAGAAGGAAGTATGGCAGCAATAGCCACCATGTACACTTTTCCTGTAGGGAATGGCATTTGGATGGGAAGAAAAGGGGAACATCACCTATCAGAAAGCAATGCAGAAATGCTAACTACTGAGAAGACATCCCATTTTTTGACATCCAGCTTCATAAATAAAGCAAGCAGGCTGCTTGTCACTCTATATCCTATACAAATACTGGAAATGCAAACTGTCTGGGAAGAAGAAACAGAATGCTATACCCTGGTATGTGCACTAATTTGCTAACTGCTCTGTGGCTTCAATCCAGCAAAACACTTAAGCACATGAATAGTCCCAACAACAAAGGTCTGAAAGACTGCCCATACATTAAAGTAAATTGCAATGTAGGCACAAGCCTCTCCCTTGCTTTCATTAAAGCCTGCAAAACTCAGAGAAAAAAATCAATGCTGCCTCCCTTGGGTATAGCAAGCAAGGAGTGGGGTCACAGTAGCACTTTCAAGGATAGCTTAGGCAAACGTATTTACAAAATGCATGTGTATTTGTATACACAGATTTTAAACATACATACATTGGTGGTATAACACTGTTTTCTAAGCCAAAAAGAATAAAAAACCCAGGTTGTTTCCGAGTTGAAATACGAAAGGGCTATTTAGTGATGAAAAAACTTCCAAACTTTTTACTGAGCTTGCTTTTATGGTTAGACAGTTTGTCATTCTCTGCAAACGAAATATGTTGCTGTGTTTTCCCTGAGTTTAGTTCGGAAGAAGAATCTGAATAAAATGTCAGCCTGGGCCATGCAGTGATCATAGCTCACACAAATCAAATGTCAGGGTTCAAGCGGGTGTGATGATAACATTTGGTGGGGGCACAAGGGAGAGAGATGAGGGATTCACAGTCTGGAAGGCAAAATTGCAGGGTCTAGGTCAGGGGAGAAGTGAGAGCTGCTCAGGAAGGATGGATATAGCATGGGGAGGATGAATATATTGCCATTTCAGAAAAGTTACCTGTGATCAGGATTTACTCAGATGGTGTTATTAAGGCACTCAAAAAACATTTTCCACTTACCTCAGGGAACAAAATCCTTTATTACCTGAACAAGAATATTACCAAAAGGACCATTTTAAAACATAATTTCTGCTTTTACTGTGACTATTATTTATATTCCTCTTGCTTCTCTGTTCAAATGCTACGACCAGCACCTAATCAGACACACAGTGGGAATTTGTAGGCAAATACATCTTCCTCAAAGCAGCAAATTTGATCCCATTCCTGTCACAAATGGTTAATTTTTTTTCTTGGGCACTCAGCATCAGATTTCATGTGGAGGCACCTGAAATAGCAGTCCTATGTTATTAGCCATTTAAGACCAAACGCTATCGAGAACACAATGAGTGGAAGCATAATCTGCAAGTTGTACTTCAGAGATGAATGAAATGTTTACAGGGCAATAGTGGTGTGAAAGTGGAAGAACCTGCTCCTCTCAGAACTCTACATGCTCTGCTGGCACATTCAGGGTGAGAAACATCCACTGTGTACACAAACCACACTCCTGCTGTCATACCATTGCTCTTTTTCTGTGCATTGAGGCTGATTTAGCATTGCAGTACAGTTTCTTCACCCTAACACCAGCAGGCTCTCTTCTGTGCCAAAGTGAAGAGCATCACCTGTTTATAGCTCTGCTCTTATTTCCATATCCTTAGTAACATTTGGGAGTAGCAGGCTGTGTAACTGCTCTGCAAGTATATTCCTCAGGACTGAATTGCCTTTAATCTAATCTTTTTAGTACCTCTTAGTTTCTTTCTTGCTTTTTACTCTCTTTCTCACGGCTCTGCATAGAACCTAGAGTCACTTCTCTCCTATAGTTCAGTGAAATTATTTGCTAATTTCTTCTGCAGGAAGTAGTGAATTGTAGCACAGTTACTCCTGACTTTCTTTACCTGAGCAATGGTGCAACCCAAAGAAATAATGATGATTTGCTTCACCTTCTGATTCCATCTCCCTTGCTGGCAGATGTTCAGAGTCTGGTGATGCTGGTTCAAATCCTACTGACACTGCTGGGAGTCTGTGGCCTTCAGAACCGGTTTGGGGAGGTTTGGATCTCATCTCCACTGCAGTGAGAGCACTACAGCAGTGACTGGAGCAGTCTTTGGCCTCTACAGATTTCACAGGCTAGAAATGCCGTGTTATTTCATCCTAGTCACCATGTATACACTAACTGGTATTCTGCTTTTTAAAAAGAGAGAATGAGTGAAGATGGAGATGCACTGGCAGAGCTGCACATGGAAATAAGCAGGAGATCTGCTAGCAGCATATCTGGTTTGTAGCAATCCCTGGCTTTAATGATCTAAGTCAAGAAAGATGAAGAAAATACTAAGAAATCTACAAGCTGTTTGCAAGAGGTCAGCAAGACCTCTTAACAGAGTGCAGTCAACATTGCTGTGATCGTGTGAACACAAAAAAAAAGGTGTTATTCTTGATAAGCAGCTGCATTTGATTTCTATACTTTGATGAAAAGCATCAGCTAAACATTGGATATGGATTTTAATTTGGGTGGAAAAAAGTGGCAGTGCTTTTCCTGACATCATGCCATATTGGAAAGCAAGGAAATCCCGTTTCTGCCTGTAAATAGGACTTGTGGGTGTCCAAAGAGAGAATAAATATGAAGAAGGAAAAATGAGACGTCCTTCAATACAACCACTCTTCTGATCACAAAGTTCTTTTTGAGACAGCTCAGTTTGTAAAGCCCAGCACAGAAGTATCTCCATGAAATGAGTCATAAAAAACACTAAGAGAAAATGAAGCCTTTGCAGGTATTTTTGGAGAAAATGAAGAAACAAAACAACCCCAAAAATATTTAACCAAATGACATATAAATAAGATGGAGGTATATTTATTTACATTTTGGGTTTAGGCACTTCATAGCTAATAGGAAGAAGTGAATTTGATGGACATTCAGAAGTGCTACTACAAATACACTAGAGCTGGGTTAAATAACAAATCCACAGTCTGGACAGCAGGAAGATTCCTTTAGTCACCTAATATCCCTTTTGCATAAAACCAACAAAAACAACACAAAACCCACAAAAGAGCTCTTCTGCTCCCACCAGGGAGGATCCTTTAGATCCTTTTAAAGGCTCTAATTACTGAGTATTATGGCTAATGTTCTTTGATTTAATTGTTTTTCTGGCATTTTACTTTGCTGTGAGACTGTTTTATGGAGCATTTTGGTGAGCTCCTGATAGGCAATCCTCCAGATTAATTCAGTGTTCATTGGGTTCAGTGGTCACTGGTGAGCTTCTCTGAGAGGCAGCACAGCAATGACAGCTCACTATCTCCTGGGAATTCTAGGGAGATCAAACAGCACATGGTATTTTGAACTAATGCCAAATGCTCAAAAGTCCTGTTTAGATCTACACAGAGAGCATTTTCAAAATAAATCCCCAGGTAAATGTACTATGCAGGATTCAAGTATGAGACACAGATTACCCTTGGAAACTACGAATCCTGCTTTAAAACAGCTCATCAAAGGTTTGTGTGTTGTTTTATGATGTTTTTCAGACCCAAATTAGAGCAGAACAATTAAATAACCATGAAGTAAGTGCTTAGGTCAAATGACAGCTTTACCTATCAAGCTATGAGGTTGCTCAGGAATGCTCAAAATGCTCAGGATACATTTTGCCTGGAAAGGTGAGGAGCAGAGTTCCAGACCTGAAGAAGAGCAGGAGACAAACAGTTGCTGCCCAGGCAGGCCAGTCTCACCTCCAGCACTGCCCTTTGGCAGAGCTGCCAGGACCCTCTGGGTTGATTTTGCTCATTTTTTCCTGCAAAGCCCCCCCAGCACTGAAAGATTTCACCTGTGAAAGGAAACTGGGTTCAGAGACAGTACCAGGAACACCCTCCTGCACCCAGCAAATCAGAGGCACACCAGGCTGCCTGAACACCACTTCCACACAGCACCAAGGACAATACCTCCATGTCTAAACGATTCAGAGTTTTGCAGTTTGGGGGTTTAATTTTTGAAATTTTTAAAATATATAATAATAATTATTAATATTCCAGAAAAATCAGCTACTTCAGAGAACAAAATTCGGCTTAGTGGGAGAATTCACTTCTTTCAAAAATCAAGCTGACAACATTTGGAGGATTTGTTCAGGTGGTTGTATTCCTCTTCACTTCCCAGAACCCATCCATTTCCAATGTCAACTTTGCTGCCTTCTCAGTACAAAGGCACAGTGCAGAGAGTCAGCAGGCATCCTGAATTTCAGAGAGAAGTCAAACTGCCTGGCACCATCAGAAATTGTTCAATTTACAACACTGAGCCAATAGAGAACAAAGAGAACAAAAATGTGGGAAGGAAAGGCGGGAGAGAACGGGATTTGTGAAATGCAGTTTTGCACTGGGCTCCCAGTGCTACACTTTGACCTCTAAACATGTACATGTAATTCATCAATCACTGGTGCTAAAGTGCACCAGGGATGAAAGAAGGGCATTAAATAACAGACCAACAGAATGGGGTTCAGGGTATCTGCATTCTGTTCATAGTAGGAGCATACATATAAACAGATATTCAGCTTCACAAAACAGATTTTCTGAAATCAACACAGCACCAATTAAACTGCATGCACCGACAAAGGAGCCCTTCACGGGTTTTCTGGAAAGTTCTTGTGATTTCTGCAGCCTTTCTGTGTAACTCTGGGCAAATTATTTAACTTTTCTGTTGGTCACATCTATAAGTTACAGCACATGGTGTAACAGCTCCTCTTTGAGAGGGGGTGTAAAATCCTGAGGTAGGTTTTGCAAACTGCAACATCCTCTAGCCAATTAGTGATTAGAAAAGCAAGTAACTAGGAGTTCACTTCTGAAGAAGCAGAAGGAGAAAAAATACACAGCATAAGAACATTCACATCCCTGCTTCCCCATCTTGGCATTTGTAGCCTTACAAAGAAATGTCAGTTTAAATAACCAATTCTCCTTACACTAAATACTGAAATGCCAACACTGATCATGTGAATTTCTGTTAAAAATTAATGTTTTAGCAAGGAGGCTCTTAGTTTTGGCCTTTCTAGTATTTTGCAGCTTGATATGGATTGAAGACAGCAGCTATTTTACTATCCTCTGCCCATGTAAAGTGTAGGCAGAATATCTGCCAGCTCTGGTAAATCAGCAGTGTAACACAATGCTTGCAGCACCAAAGTGGATAACATGGGCTTACACGGCCTGTGCAGTGATTTAGTGAGCTATAAACACAGAGAACTTTTAAAGAAGGTACTCCATATCAAAGGGGGCCAAAAGTGCTGTGGCTTTTACTCCAAGGTGAATGCTTTATGATGGAACAAGAGAAGAAAGATTATTTGCAGCTTCTCAGCCCTGCTAGATCAGGCACAGGCTTTGGAAAATAATTAGTCATACCGTGCATTGTGCACAAACCCTGGGTTAATCGATTCGCTGCACAAGCTCCATGCTTTTATCAATAATGAACATAGTTCAGATGCTCTCCTCCCCCTGTTACACTTAACACCTCTGATTCTCCATTTCTGGAATCCTGGGAGCAGCAAAGCAGGAAAATAATCCTGATGACTTGCTCATGATGGCAGGTTGACTTTGCAATCTCAGCACACAATCCATTCCACTGACAAAAAATTAAGTTTCCAGAGGCACTGCTACCATGACTGTCTTGTGACTGTACTGTGGCCTATTCAAAAGAGAAGTTACCTACATGAAAACTCCAAGGGAGTGGATATTGGAAAGAAATGTTACTGGTGGGACAGGGAATTAAGGAGAGAAAGGAAGTATGGATTTTTGCCTGATGTTGTTTCTCACTCTTCATTTTCTATCCGTTCTCCTCTTCACCTCATTCCTACTTGGCTGGCTGGCTGTTTCTCTTATTTTCTGTTTGCCTGACATACCCTTGTCTCACTCCCTTCTTCCTATGTGTTTTCTCTTAAAAATATCTCACGGTGTTCCTGCAAAGTTCCTGCTATGAAACCATTCACAGTGACTTGTAAGATATGAAATTTAACAAAGCATGCAAGTATTCCTAGGCTTGAAATACACATGACTATTAAATATATGCATCTCCCTTCTTATTTCCATTAACTCCTGAATTAATTCAGAATAGCTCAGAGCAACCTCAAACATAATTACATGGAACTGAATAATTACTAGAACTGATGAAATGCATGCCACATACAGGAGGATAACAGTTTATATGAACAGGTATGTGCTATCCATACCTTGAATTTCTCCTGGTTTATAACCAGAAGCACATCACAGTATCACTCTCTAGAGCTCCTGCTGGATTGCATCTCAGAGATTTGTCATGAAGAGCAGAAAAGAGGAACAGTGCCTGCAAAATGGTCTGTGATTGATTTCCCTGCACAGTGAAAAATACAAGACACACATGGAGACACCCATAGTGACTACAGGAGGTATGAAAGATGCTGAGCATCTTTACACAGCATTCAGAGCAGGCCCTGCATTCAGAGACAGGGACATGACAAATACAGCATATGGTATCCTTAAAACAGAGTCCATTTGTTGTGCTATGTGTGAATGCAAGCTTTTTTCCAGTACTCTCTGGCTTAATATTCTTCCCAGATCTTTCTCACCTGATGTTTCAGTTAACTGGATGCTAGAGGCCTTTTAAAAACATGTCAGTTCTTTTATTTAGTATAATCTTGCTATATCCAAAGTAGACAGTATGAACAGAACATTGGTTCACTTCCAATGCTATTGAATGATTGAGTGTGAAAGCCTCTTTTGCCTGTTTTCTCTTTTTAATTTTTTTCCTGAAGTCCTGCTTTCCAGTGTGTTTTCCCATTCGTGCGTACAGTTTTCCCCTCCTGTCAGCACTGCCAGTCTCAGCTGCTGAGCTCCAGCCTGCTTGCTGCACTTTCTGTCACACAGGTGTGGAGAGATTTCTCATCTGACTTACAAACCCTGTGCTGCCCCTGGCAAGCTGGCTGCCTGTCACACTGCCTGTCACACTGCTGCAGGGCGTTTCAAAGAGCTGCTCTTTCCAAGGCAGGCTTCTTTGCACCTCCAGCTACATTCCCCCCTTTGGTTTTCATGCTTCCCACACCAAAAGGCATTGGCAATGGAGCCATGCAGAAACAACGATTGTACCATTAAACTATTTCAGAGTCTTGCTCGTTGAGAAATTATCTGCATGTCCTAGTTTATCACTTATATTCAACTGCCCATTTCTTATTCAAGCACTACATCCATATGACTTCTAGATTACCTACCAGCTGATGTTTCCTAGCACGTCTAGGCTATGATTTTTTAGCATTGTGGGTTTTTTTGTTTGTTTGTGGTTTTTGTTTTTGTTGTTTTTTAAATATTTATGCCTTTTCTGATCAGGATGCTTAAATCTGGTGCCTGTTGAAGGACAGCTTCTGCACAACACTCTTGGAATTCAACCCCAGATTTTAGCAAAACCTGGCTATCTGCTCTGGTTCCTGAGTATTGGGAGACTTTTCCTTTGAGTTTCACTTAACTCACCACTATTGTATCCTCCTAACTGTTGGTTTTCTAGTGCATTCAGTCTCAGCTGAAGCAAAGCTACAATAGGTATTGACTACTGAACAAAATTTGGTTTTTCTTCTGAATTAAAACTAATTCAAAGTTCCAGAAAATTTTGGAACACAAGGTTTTTCTCTAGGAAGGCAAATGAGCTACAAAACCAAAGTAGAATGTGCAGAGACTTGGTGACATTTTGCTGAGTGTAAGTATGAGATGAGAATGAGTTGGTCCCTAGGAACTCAACAGAGGACTGCAATCAACTTCACTTGGCTGTATTTAACTCTGCAACTTGGGATATACTGAAATTCTATCTTGATCTCACGTCACATAACATTTTCTCACATCCTGTCTGGACTGCTCTGAGCAACAGACCTGCAGCTGCTCTCATGGACGGGACCTATCTTGCAGTGCAGACACAGTCTTAGGCAATTCTGTAATATTTACACCTCAGTTTTCTTACACATTAAAAGAAGATTGCAGCCTCAGATTTCAGAAGCATTGAAAGTTTTTGTAAGCCAAAAGTGGCATGCCTCTGTCTCCAATTCTATGACATCCTAAGCATTTAAGCTGACAGTTACTGAAGGTCCTAAACTGAAGAGCTAAGGGGAAAAAAATCAACAAAATAGTACTGAGAATGTTGATACTTAAAACTCTGATTTTGTAGTTTTATTTGGACAGACTGAGTTTTATTTGAATAGTGCTTAGTAAGCAGTTACAAAGAGGATGGAGGCTCTTTTTTTGCAAAGAACCACAAGGAGAAAAGACAAAGAGCAATGGCTACAAGTTGTACTGAGCCAAGGTTTTATTGGTTTTATGACCTAAGAAAGATAATTTTTACAATGAGAAGAACCATTCAGTGAAACTATCCCAGGGACATAGTGGAGTCACCATCACTGCTGATGGTGGTTTGCAAGATGTGATCACACAGGGCACTTGGTATTTTCATCCAGGCTCCCTTTCCCACAGAAGGAGATCCTTTCCAACCTGGGCTGTTCTAGGATTCTATGAGATCATTTACTATCACATCTAGCTCTTAACTTTCACCTAAAACTGATTTTGTGATTCTATGATGATTACTGCTTCCCCTCACAGCTGAACCTAAGTCAGGTTACACTTAAACTGGTTTTGCACCAGTGTCATTTTACTAGTCCTAATCATAATAAGTCATTTGTATATGAAAGAATACAGCAGAAATTACTTTTTACTCATAGCAGCTATTTTCACCTGTTGCATCTTCCCTCCAGACAACTAAAAACTCTTTCTATTCCAGAGGAATAGAGAAAAAAAATGCAAGGTGCCCTTCAGACAGGCTGCTGGAGCAAATAAGAGTCCTGGAAATGAAAGTACAGCAATTCTCGTGGCTTATGCAAAGTTTTAAAAAGTTATACATTTCTAACAGAGCCCAATGAGATTTAAAATACTTTTTCTATATCTATATCTCCCATATTCTCTGAAAGATAATAAATTGAATGTTTCATTCTGAATGTATCATGGGAATATATAAAGAGACAAGCTTCTATTCCACTTAGGTCATAATGAGCGCAGTCTTAGGAAAAGGCTTCCAAGATTGCACTGTGTTTATCCAGATAAAACTGCTGCTGCCTGAAATGTTTTCTTATTATTTTATCAATGAATTGATTTCCTTTCTAAAATTTGCTTTATACATATTCCTTTATAATCATATTAGAATTACAGCTAAAAAAGACAAATAGGATTGTTCTGTGGATGGGATGCCTGCACTCAGGGTAGCCATGGTGAAGCATGTTCAGGTAGTGGAGTAATTTAACTGGGTTCATCATCATGGAAGACCTTTCATAGTTGAGATGAGAGTACTTCATAAAGTCTGGAATAGTGCTGGCAACACTTAATTATTTAAAGTCTCCCTTTCATGTGAATTTAAATATGAATAGATGATTGTGCTTTCTGTACAAAAACCCACCTCTTTCCTCTAAAGTGCTCTGCAGAAATTCTGAGTCACAATAAACTTCTTGCCCAGAGTCCCACAAGGGATCAGCACCAGAGATGGGAATAAAGGATCCCAGAATCCCAACTGTAACACCTCCTTCAGTGACTGGGGACAGTGATTCCTCCCAGCAATTCCTCCCTCCTAACACATTATTCTACCACTACAAAATCACACTGAACTAAGAAAACACATGAAGAATAAACATAAATCATGGAAAATAGGAAGGAAAAAAATTGAACAAAAGTGGCTTTATAATTCTTAGAAGAAAGTTTGATGTCAGCTGACCAATGGACTCCTCTGCTACTGCTGCAAAATTAACAGGGGTTTAATACATAATCGAGTTTAACAAGTTTCTGTGTATCATCAAAAGCATGACAAGCTATTCCACAGGCCTGCTTAGCAAGTGCAAGACAATGTGGCTTAGAACATTTCCTTTTCCTCTGGGTCTAAACCTACACGTTTTTCATACAGAAAGAGACAAGCTGGTTTCGAGAATCTTGCTACGTTGTGATAGCTTGACTTTGTACCAAATTCCCTAACTCTGCTAAGGCTAATGGGATAAGGGGAGGTGAAAAAGCATTTCCTTGCTAAGCAGTTTTTTAACAGGCTTGAAAATGACAGTGACAACTGTGTAAAAAGCTTTTGCACCACATGATGAGACCACCATGATTTCAGCCTTCTATAGCCTGGCACTTCTCTACCTCTTCTCATCTCCACATGTAATTGCCACTCATCATTCACCTGCCTTTTCAGCTTATTGGTACTTGCTGTATAAAAGCATTGGCAGTGAATGATGAGCAGACAAAAGACCATTAATACAACTGTGCTAGAGGCAGACATCCAGGGGATGGAATCTAAAGGGGCTGAAATCTTCCTAACCACAGAGCTCCTGAACTATGTTGCATGTAAGCAAAACCCCTTTGTGCTTTGGGAGACTTGCCCCTGGAGGTGGGACTCAGCTGGGAATTCAGGTAGTTGAGGCCAGGGCTCCTGCCCACAAAACCTTTTGTGAGTTGTAATGCAAATGGGATGTACCCTACCCTTCACTGTGGTCACTCTGAGCTCCAGTGGAGATACAGGCACTCTGTCTCTCTGTTTTGTCTATCTATAGGCACTCTGTCTATTTTGATATTTTTTAAGTCCAATTTAAATTTTTTACCAGCTTTCCTAAATTAGGACTTTAATGATCTGCCCCAAGGCTTTGTTGAACTAGGGTTTTTGGTTTATCATCAAATTCAGGGAAAGCACACTGCAACCCACTAACCTGACTCAGTCACAGCACTAGTGCAGGATAGTAATCTCCACATTTATTAAACACATGCTCCCTCTGGAGCTGGAGATGATACAGTAACAGCTGCTTTTTTCAGGTTTCTCTTTAAATCATGAGGAAATAAACACCACCTTGTCTCTGGTATAATTCCCAGTGTTCATACCCACTTATGCAATTAAGATATACAAAGATAAACAACTGGTAATTTCTCCATAACTTCTACAATCTATTCTCCCTCCCACTCTCTCTCCCTGTTCTTGCCATCATTATTGTGAGTAAACTAGCACTGAAAACTGACTCAGCAAAGCAAAATTAGGTTTTATGCAAAAATAAATGAGGTAAGTCCTCCCAAAAGATGCTGGGAATAAGCAGAAGAAATCAGTAGGCTTGTAATGAAGACAGTGAAAAAAATGCTGGGACACCAGGTTTGCTCTGACTTTAATGTCAGTCTGGCCTCCCACTACTATGAAATTATTATTTATCTGTGGATAATTAAACCTTTCTGTCTACAAGAAATGGTAACACTTCTAGATGGCAAGCCAACGTCATTTGTGAAACAAGAACAAAAGCCCCCATCATGAACTCCAATATGGCTTTTAACAACTTGTGGGTAGGACCATGGTGACAACCCAAAAACACCCCAAAAAACACTGGGACAAGCATACAACATCTCTGGAAGCTGAGAAAATTCACAGAGCAGCCAACAATTTTAAGGTGGATATCTCTAATTGGAAGATTCCTTCTCCTGGTAAGTGCCAAAAGGGATGTGTTCCTTCCTCTGCTCAACTCTCAGTACTCAAAGCCCTCTCTAAACTCTAAAACCACCTCATTACTTGAATGTGCTGGTGATCTCCAAGCACACCATCAGCACCAGCTCTGCTGGTGTCTGAGGCAGGTGAGCTGGGCCTGCAGACAGGGCATCCTTAGGCTTGGCTCTGCTCCTTCCCCTCCGAACTCATCCCAACTCCAGTCATGTCCTAAGCATCCTGCAATGCTCCTCCCTTTATTCCCAAGGCATTTCAAAACAAGAGGGCAGCAAACTGCACCAAGAGCCTTGTGGCTGATGGTTTTAGTCCAGCTGAGTCCTTGCAGGGGTTTTAGGTAATGTCGAGGACACCAACATTCTGTGACTTCACATGCCTTTCACAGAGATAGAAATGCACCCACCCTGCAATGAATGGATCTTATTATGCACAAAGACAACAAACTTGCTAAAGGGCTTTGGCAAGTCAGTGCCTCAGTGTTTGGATTGCAGAGCTGGCTGCTGGTGTGCTTTTGTCCACTCCAGCCCTGTTTACCAGCAGAGGTACAGCCACACTACAGCCCCAGGCACCATTCTGGATAAATGTGTTGATGTGTATTTTTGTGTTCCAACAGTTTGTGTAGCAGCATTTACAAGTGAGACCTACGAAAGCGAGTAAACACAGATATTAAAAAAGCCACTTGCTTTCTCACCATGCATGTTTACTGTTTGCAGTTCAGTCACCTCTGACAAGTGAAAGAGATCATTTCATCTCAGTTCCTTCCTCCAGCATACCCACCTGATGTATTTCTGTGGGGGATCATGACACTGCAGTGTAATGTTTGCTGTTATTGTAAATTGACACTTCACTTTTGAAAAGATGCAAACCATTTGTTCATAGAACACACTGCAATCCCCACTAGTCTGTTTGGTAGTTTGCTTGTTTTTTTCAGATCTAAACCAATTTTAAGATATTGCTTCAAATTAAACATTCATGTCTTATATGAAATTTTCTCTGTAAACAAGTTAACACAAATTTATTTTACATGCATATTTATTAGATGCCCACAGCAGTCAGTGTTCAAATCCACTCCTGTAGTCTTTCTGACAAACTAGGAATCCTCACTGCCATAAAAACACACCCTTTTCCCTCAATGAAACTATTCCTTAGAATAAACTTTTGCCTTTAGAGTCTCATTTTTCATTTATTTCCTTAGTTTCCATCTCAGATAACAAAATTCTTTTTTTATTACAGTTGGGAATTTTTATAATGTGCAAATTGAAATAATGATTGCAGCACAGTACTCTGCAAGTGCTTTTCATTAGGCCTCCAGCTACTATTCCTTGCTCTGTTGGATATCTCTGTGTCAGGGTTACTTTATGGTGGACAGAAATCTGGACAATTTAGGTTTAAAGAATGACTAAAAACCTATTAGATAACAACCTCAAACATGCACTGGTTCATCTAGCTTAATTGCTTATTCTTGTCATGATCAAAATACTTGAAACTTAATAATCATGCTAAAAAGTGGACATGGCAATACATTGCATAGTTTCACAATTCTGAAAGTCAAAATCACTACTTGTTGTTACAATTCTGTTTGAGCAGACTCAGTGCCAGAAATACATCTACATTTCTGAGGTGCTGCATTGTAGCAAAACCATGACGTTTTGTTTTCTTATCAACAGAATGACTAAACTCATACTCTGGGTTCAAGTATGATTTTCTGGTCAGTATCAGTCCCTTAAAATAGTTCAGAAGCATTTGTGTGGCCTGTTGAAATTTACAGCATGCTTATGCTGTTGATCACCAGTCTCATCTTGCTACTTTGTCATTCTCTATTGCTTATTGGTAAATGGGTTTGCTAGCATATATTCCCACTGCTGCCAGGGTCACAGAAGCCTGAATGAACACTGAGAGAGTCCACTTAATTGCAAAGATTTATGGCTATGTTGTTTTCTTTTCTCCCTTTCCACTCAAACTTGTCTTGCATGTCTGACATCTATAGAAAAGAGAGAGCTGCTTATTCTAGTCCAAAACAGCAGCAGACAAGCATCACTGTTCTGGAGGGATTCTTTGTTTCTATTGCTAGTGCATAGGCAACTGAGAAACTGTTCTCTAATCCACGCTAGGACAAGGTACTGAACGAAGGAAAAATCCTGTGTCAATGTAGCATGAGCCGTGATCAGTCTGCAATGAAATAATGACCTGCATGGCTGGCAAAAACCCCCACAAGATGTGTAACTTACAGGAGTAACAAGCTGCTCATTTGGATTTAAGATTCCATGCTTTCTAAGGTGAAACACAGGTGTACCACTGTCCAATAAACAGATTTTTAAGTTCTGGAAACTCAGAAGCAGAAAGCTACCATTTGAAAATATGTCTGTGCCTGCACAAAGAGTCTGCTGTGCGAACCAAGTATAATTTGTGTGTCTCACCAAAGTCTGTTTCTTTGTCTTATTTATGGCTCTGTTACAAGTTTGGGTAGCAGAGGAATCAATCAATTTCAACCGACCAGTAAAATGATTTTAGGAACTGTGGAGATTAAAAAACAAGAAACCCCAACCATTTCAGCTTTTCTGATTGAACGCGGTTATTTTAAAGAGCGGATTTTTCCCGCTGAAAACTTACCAATGGAGCGATGAATGCAGGTGTGCTGGTTATCACTCAGAAAAAAGCCCTCTTTGCACTGACATTCGTAGCTGCCCATAGTATTTACACAAATCTGCTGGCACCCTCCATTGTTATCCAGACACTCATCAACATCTAGAAGGCAGAAGGACAAAGAAATCAAGATAATGTACAGATTTGGAATATAAATCTAGAAGGGCAAGGAACATACAAAAAGGCATGCTGTAAATTAAGCTAATGATGATTACCCAAATCAGTTAATCCAAATTAATCCCACTAATTATTTTTCCTACATCCTAGGCTTAAAGTTAACATGAAAAAAAAAGCCAAAACAAAACCTCAAACAGCGAGGAGAGGAATCCCCCTATGTCTTCATGTATTCTGAGCTGCAAATTGATTTCCAATGCACAATGAACATGAACAACCTAAAAAGGCTGTGACCCCATCTGCCAAGTGTGCTGTTGCACTCTGTCATTCCCACTCCACTTGGAAAGACATACTTCAGGTCTACAGTAATTTCTAGCAGGGGTAGCAGGCAAACACAAAGGGCATTACTGGGTGAAAAGAGTCTTTATAGAGTTCTGGTCTTGAACAGAGCAGCATGTTTCAATTACTGGAGTCATAACCCCCTACTTTGTCAGTTTGTTTAATGTTGTTTAGTGAAAAGAAGGCTTCTTAAATCTAAATGTTCCATGTCTGTATTGTCATTTTAATAGGCAAATATATAAAACCACAAAGGCAGCATTAGCTACTGGCTGTTTTGAGGGCCTATCCCCCATCACTTCTCTTTGGTATAACTGTTTTTGTGCTGCAGTGTTTAACAGACACATATGTATCAGCATTGGGAAACCACTGCCATTATTAGGTATCTGACTCACATTCAACTTGGCAATTCTCCTGTTTTGCTCATAAAAGTGAGTCATATCTATTTTTTGCTTTTCTCTTGCCACCTGAAAATCCCATGTTTTCCTTTCTTATGAAGACTCTTCAGCCAGTTAAGTTATTTCACAGTGTGTGCCAACATGTCGGCAATGGAGTTGGTGTGTGTCTTGCTTTCATTTTATTTTTGGAAGGGGCAAATAACTCACTACAAAGCTAAGTGATCCACAACACTCCAAACCACAGAACAGCAGGCACAGCTCCTGCAGAAATTAATTCCACCAGGACTGGCCATAGCACACAAAGGTAAACCCAAGCTGCTTTTGCTGGTACTGTGGCAAACAAGGCCAGGCAGCTCTGAATGCAGGGCTGGCCTTGAGCTCCAGCAGCTTGCTCAGCTATTGCTGTTTGTGCTGCCTTCGTGTGACAGCAGTTGTAGCTCTTTCTCACAGAGAGAAAAGCTCTGGGGTAATTACAGCAGCACCCAGGGAAACCAGGCAATCTCATTCTGTCTTGAACTACAATGCAAATGTGTAGACAGCCCTCCTTTTTTTATTTACCAGGAAACGCTAAGCGCTATTGACTCAAATTCTCTGTTAAAATCCTCCCTGCCCCTCTGTTCTTACTCTTTTCCAGATCTAAACATTTTCACGACCCTATCAGAGATCCTGGGGTGTGTAGGAAAAGGGGAAGTGAAGACTTTCCTTGCCTACCACTGCACAAGAAGGAAAATAAATAAGACACCTTGGTTAGACCCTTCCTCTGTCAGTCAGCAGGCCTTGCTGCCCTGGCAGTGCCAACTCAAACTTGCTCCTTCAGAACAGCAGCCTGCAATCTAGAGTCTCCTCTCTGGAAAGTTAGCTGAACACTTACTGAAGGTGAGTCTCAGCTGGTACATGCACAAACCCCAAATTATGCTATGAAGTCTGTGGTCATCCCAGAGCTCTGTTTATGGCAACACAAAGTAACTCAAACAGTTGCCTTTCAACTCTGATGGATAATTTGAAATTATTGCAATGATTGGTAAACATTTTTTTTTTCTGCTCTTGATGGCAAATGCTAATGATTTACTACTTCCATGAAGAGATCAATTTACCACCAAGCCCCAAATCCATATAGTTAGAATAAAATTATTTCAATCAAAACTCTTTAAAATGTTTCTCTATGAGGAATTTCTTCCAATTGTGTTCAATTACTTGCCTCAAAATTATTTTAATATGCATTTATGAGAAGGACTTGAGGAAAGGAAACAGCTGGGATCTAGGACTACTCTATACTACATGCCTTGCAATGGATCTTGGCCTGATGGTGCAGGATTTATGTGTTTGCTTACCATCCACCACATCAAGCAATCTATTGGACATGGATGCCTGGAAATATTTACTGAATTCTTCACCTGATAAACTTTCTTTCCAATAAAGTCACTTTATGATCAGCCTATCAGTTTTTTCATAACTCAGTTGAGAGAACACCATCAAATAGTCTTCTGAAGTTCATGCAAGAGAATTCCATCAACTCCAAGAAGCTCAAGCTTTGGTAGATCTGGCAGAGTGATTCATTAAAGTCTCTTAATTTTTCCAAAGTTCACAAATTAAACACCTGCCCAAGGGCCTATTTCGTTTTTTCATTGTGCAATTCTCATTCAATGCAGCTCAAGTTTTCCACCTGAGTGTGGAAACATCAGTGGTGCAGCATGGATGAGACTGAATTTTGAACCAGATTTCCTAGAAATTAATTTCCATATAAAAACCAAAATAAGCAGTCAGGTTTTCAATAAAGCTTTTTTAGCTCCAGTTTTGCTGGCTCTCTACATGTGCAACATGGCCATTGACTGTTTTGAAAAAACTGAGGGCAGATTCTCAGGAGCTTTAATTGGTGCCAACTCTGTGCGACAGTTCACACCTGCACCCCAGGGCCTAACTCTAGAGATTTGAAATAAGTCACTTATAGTATAAAATCCCTTCACTCAAACACCTACTCCCAGCCCCAACTGAACCCATATTAATAACTTTTAAATTGATTGAGCACAAATAAAAAGCTTACTTGGTTTATTACTTTATTGTTAATAAAAGAGAATTTTTCTCTTTTAGAACAAATAGACAGGTCTTCTTTCATAAACTTCCATAAAACCACAAAATCAGGTACCACTGACCATTCAGGACCAGATTGTTGCTCTGAGGATGGCAGCCTCAAGGTAGCAGGGGCAAGACTCCATTCCCTTAAACTGATGTATGGAAAGTCAAACCCATTTCCTAGCCTCCTTACAAGACTAAAGTTTCATCTTGGCCTCCCCACCCAACAGTGTGCTGATTCCTAAAGTACATTATCCACTGCTTACAGGAGAGCTGAGTCTCTAAACCCACTGATGCAGGAAGATTTCAGCAAGTCTTTGCAATCCAAACCCACAAAAGAATGCGAAAAGATTCTCACCTGAGCTGAGCTCAGATGGTTACTCCACGTGGCTGCTCCAACCCTCATCCTCCAAAGAGGATGAAGAGCTAGTAGGGAGTGAATGCATGTTCTCAAGCCATTCTCTGTAATGCTCATCACAAAGAACTGTCCTGTGATTTTTTCCCATAGACAACTGCTGCTGGAAGCACCCAGAAATAGCTCCAATTCCACAGCTCTTCACTGCTCCTTACCAGCACAAATAAACAGCTCAGATGCCAACCAGCACAAAAGCAAGAAATTCTGCTACAGAATTTAGACCAGTGACAAACCTGTCTGCAGGGAGGGGAGCCCCTGGACTTCAGAGTGGCCAGTCCTCATCAAGGACAACCAGGAGCAGGGCAAGAGCTAGCTCAGGGAAAGGCTGGGAAAGGAGAAGGATCTTTCAACAGAGACAGAGAGATAATGGCTGCATAAATGCATACATATATAGCTCTATCTATATCTATATCTATGTATCAGAAACATTATGCAAATGAATGCAGATTTCAATTTGCATAAGACCTCTAGCTTTTTGGCCCACTGCCTTCATATAATCAAACTCATGTTCTGTACCTTAGTAAGATGAGATCCTCTGGAGAGTGGTAGTGTGGAACAGTATCAAAGGGTAGGAAATATTACAGTTGATAAAGATGAATGATTTATATATTAAATAAACAAATGTTTTCAGTTTCTCATTTGATTTATCTGATGAATTTTTCAAATTAACTTCACTGGTGTTTCACCCTGATCTGGCACAGGGCTTCCTGAAGTGTTTGGCCTAAAGAAGCTCTTGCAGCAAAGTGTCCTGTTTGGATACCATGGAGGGAGAAAGGTCTGCTCAGGGTACCTGAAACCAAAACCACGAGCAGGAAGACACAAAAGTGGAAACACTAGACAGAGTCAACATCAGGAACTGTATGTCCACTGTTTTCTTCCTCCCCTGATCTTCTCTTCCTTCCTTCTGACATTTCTCTTTCATGTCAGCATTTTCATGAACACTTAAGCCCCTCAGAAATCTGAGCCTTCAAAATCTCCAAAGCATTTGGGAACCATAGTAAAATGTACTTGCTGTAGCACTGAGACTTCTGAAAACAGGACTCATGATCCAGGGAGCTGATCCAGCTATTTTTTTTCCTCTAAGCTACTCTTGGAAACTTTTGGAAGATACCTCTAAGATACCTCTTTTGCCAGTGCAGAACATTGTGACAGAGAGATGAAGCACTGATAGAAATACTGCACACTTTTCTCAAATGTTAGCAACAAAACACCACTTAGGATATTTTGGAAGGGAAAAGATTAGCAACCACAAGCTTGGAAAATGTAAGTACCTGATTCTGGAATTTAAAAATCATTATATTCTGAATATTTATAGTCAGAATGCTGGCTGAAAATCTAATTAAAATTTAAAAAATCATATTCCTGGATTTACTACAGTCATAATTATACCAAAATTACATCTGGTCCAGCATCTCTGACACCATTCTTGTAGCTCATACTCAGGGGAAGGCTGTAAAGATGGGAGAGAATCATTGCAGACACGTTCTCCCAAATTTCATCCATCACAAACCTATCAACTTTCCTGAATCACTTCCTAGACCATTGTCCTGCTGGATCTTTCCTGTGTGGATTTCTCTAATCTCCAATAAGCCTAACACAATGGGGCAATTACTTCTGCAATTCAATTATAAGATTTAATTTTATTGTAAGTTTTATAAAAACAATATACTTTTGTTTATTTCTGAAACGCTGCTTCATAGTCTGGATGAATGCCCCCAGATTCCATTATTGTGAGAAAGAGTAAATATTCATTCACTACTTGCCTTTTCTGCATTTTTCTTCATCTTACAAATCCCCCTTAGCCTCATACTGTCTCTCTCATCTATTCTAAACCCCCAAGCACAGCACTATACAAATAAGATAATCACAGAAACAATTCAAATGACTTCAGTATATCATGTTTAAAACAAAATGTGCTCATTTCTAGGAGTTGACCTTTAATGACAGCAGCATTTGGAACACACTCTTCTCACTTCTCTAATCCCAAGTACCGTGATGCTCTGTTGGAGTGGGTGTCTTGGAAGATGGGATCTCAAGATACCCATGTAAGCCCAAAGAGCAAATCTGGCATGTAGGAGTGGTATCAGATCAGAGGCTGCAGGCAGGTGCTCCTGCTGGAATGCTCCTACAAGCAGGGACATGCTGTGAAGGTAGGGAGGGTGATCCCTTGCAGCAGCTGAGGGGCCATGGAAACAAGAATCAGTGCTCATTGAAAGAGCTGCCAAACCTTCTTCCTTAGATTGACTTTATATGAGCATGCAGGGAGAAATGTTAGAGGCAAGAGACATTGTTACCTATGTACACAGCATTTGCCTCTCCAGCAGATCTAAAATCAGACTTCACCAAAAATTTAAAAGCTGTGCCTGAATTTTCTGTTATTTGCACACTAGATTCTACTTTTTGTCCCCTCCTTTCAAAAACTGAAAAATCTGCTGAAGAAAGGGAGAAAGGGCACCACAGCCTGGAATTCAATGTTTCACTCACACCCACACTTGCAAAAATATTCACTAGAGCCCTTGGTGAGAAAAGATGCACTTGCAGAAGATGGATCCTGCAGTAGTCAAGGTTTACTGAACTAGACATTAAAAAAAAACAACCACCAAACCAACAAAAAGTGTTCTGCAAGAAATAAAGCACATTTTACAGATGGGAAACATAAAGAAACAATCACAAGAATGCTCTTGGGTGATGAATACTACAATCACTCTCAAATAATTGATTAATTAATTGATCCCTAGATCCACTCTTTTCTTATGTACAAGGATAGAACACTTTAAGTGTGGCTGCGATCTGTCCTGGAGAAAAAAAAAAAAAAAGGGCTACAATTACCTACCCACTCCCACTCAGCACCCACTGACTGGACCTCTTGTTTGCCTGCACAACTGGAAAAGGATGCTTCAAATCTCCTCTGTAGCTATTTTGTGACACACAGTGGAATGTCTTAAATTTCACAGCACACACACACGCCATAAATGCAGCTGCAAGAGACTGCTCTGCTCTGTACAGCCTGGGAATCATGCATGGAACTCACAGTTTAACTCTGCTGTGTGTGACTGCTGCCCACGTGCTGGGCTGGAGGTAACAGCCCCATGGGTGTTGTGTGGACATCGCAACAAGTTCAGCTCTTGAGGTCACTTTATTCCTTTCTTTAACAATTGGCCACCACTCTCTGTCCTCTTAAGACACTATAACCCCTTTCACAGCTTTTAGCATTTCCAAAATAAACATCCAAGTCCCTGAATGTGACCTTTTAGTTGTAGCTTCTATCCTTTCACAGGTGGCCTCCTGAGAATAGTGTCTCAACACAACAAAGTTCCTGCCCAATTATTTGTTCATGTTATCCACTCTTCTGATTCAGGTTTTAAGACAATTTTGTGTGAATTTGATCATACTTCTTTTCATCAGTGCCACTGTCTAGGGAATGTCAGCAGCCTCCAGGCTGGCATGAAGGTCTCTTTGTGAGGCACAGACATCCACAGACCCATTAGTGTAAGTTTGCAGTTCCCACTGACATCTAGTTATATGTAGGCACTCCAAGTGCCAATGCTGGATTAACATTACTCCATAAACTAGTGGAGGGGAGCTAATTACAGGTGCAAACAAGTAGCAGTCCAGATCAATTGAAGGAAAAATTTGAGGTAAGTTAAGTAAATTATTTAGTCTTTTATCATAACGCTCCTTACTTTGTCTTTTTCCTCAGCATCATTAACTGCTGCAGGCTGAACTGAACTGTATTTAGAACAAATATTTTCTCTGATTTCTTTGGGCAGAAATACCTGAAACATATTTAAGATCTTAAAGCAAATAGTATTTTTTTTTTTAATATGAAATGGCAACACTAGCTTACCACTCAACTCAGTTGTGCTGTATCACACAGTACAAAGCTGGACTGGTTGGTTGGGATTTTTTTGACTACCTGGGTTTCAGAAAACAGTTGGATACCTGTGCACCAGCTAAGCAGCAGCCATCCATTAAAATATGTAAGCTGCAGTAAGTTGTGTTAGTGCAAAGCAACTCAACAGAAGAACACATCAGCCACATTCACCTTTTAGGGAGACCAGCATTGCCCTGAGCTGGGAATTACCAAAGAAAAACAACAGCAGTCAAAAAACCTGACTTCAGGAACATCATATTTATGTAAAGAAGGCATGAATTTAGTAAGTTTGGAGCTGGCTTGGTAGTGTAAAGCCAACACAAACAAAGAACTCTAAATAAATCAAAACAAACAACCACCTTAACTCCACCTTCCCTGTAAAATTCACCAGACCTGTATTTTCTTTTTGCCAACACTTGGGAACACATAAATGGATTTCTCTAACAGCTATACAACAGTGTGCCCATTTTAAAAGAAAAAACCCCAAGAATTCTTGCTTAAGAGATCATCCAACCTCTCTGCTCAGGCAGGATCATCCTAGAGCATATTACTCAGGATTGTGGCCACGTGGCTTTTGAGGGTCTTCCACGGAAGGAGACTCCACCTCCCCTCTGGGCTTCCAGCACTCAGTTGCCTGCACAGTAAAGAAGTTTCTCCCCATGTTCCTCGTGGAACACTTCCTGTGCTCCAGTTTCTGCCCATTGCCTCTCGTCCTGATGTTTGGCATCACTGAGAAGAACCTGGCTCCCACCTCTTGTCAGGACACCCTCCCTGCAGATACTCACAGAAGTTGGTAAGATCTTCTCTTGGTCATCTCTTGTCCAGCCTAAATATGCCCAGCTCCCTCAGTCTCTCCTAGTCCCCTGATCATCTTCCCAGCCCTCTGCTGGACCCAATCCAATAGATTCTTGCAGGTAAATTAATCTGTAAATTACAGGAACGATGCAGAGCTTTCCATGGGCAACTTACTCCACTGAGAGCCTTCTTACCTTTTACTCTGAGATATCTAATACTTAAATACTGATTTAAAGCTGTACAGAACCTTAAATTAGAGGGAAAACTATTTGCATGTTAAGGCAAATGGACTGACCATCTACTGACAAACTCTGCAACTTGAAAGCCCTGAGGTCCCACCCAGACATGGAGCCTGTGTGAAATGATGAAGTGGACACTTGCTGGAATCTACTCAAAGCAAAACTCAGTCCTTGCCTGGGGTATTCAGGTCATTTCAGAGCACAAGAATGAGTACTCACATTCTTTCAATGTGCAGTCATTAACAGCCTCATCCTGTGGCCCACTCAGGTTTTATAGTTTGGAGGAGTTCTTCAAGTTATTTTTAAAGTGACTAAATCGAAGTCTCTTAGACTTCCCTAACATGTTCATACAAGGAGTTTCAGAGTTTGGTTTAAGTACAATAACACTTGGTGACCCATAGCCAGTCTCAGGTCTATTTAAGAAAGCACTGCAGTTGTAGAGGCAGCAAGATACCATGATACCTGCTGTGCACATGGAAGTTTTGATGCACTGGGACCAGAGTGCTTGGCACAAGCCCTGCATGATTGGTCACACGCGACAAACCCAAAATGCTTGAAAAGGAACTGGATTGAAGTCTGCAGAAGGTAATGAAAGCAGTAAAACCAAGCCTCTACCTTGGTCTTGTAGTTTGATCCATATGTTCAAGTTTGCACACTGCACACTGAAGTCAAAAGAATAATGTAAAGATGCAGAAATCCATGGAGAGCATTAAGACAGCAAAGGTAGGGCACTATGGAAATCTGAGACCCTAAAATCTACTCAGCAAGAAAATCACTACTAACCTTTCATCTTGAACTCCTTCCTACTGGAAAAGAGTTAGGTCTCATTTTCTAATACAGTCAGCAAATATATAGCAGATATTCTCTGTGATGGCTGTTTCTTGACTGGATAAATCATATTGTTTATCATAAATCAACACTGCCAAGAACTGACTGCATTCTAAGCATAGCTCGACAGTGACTCTCTTTGAAATTGGGGATCAGATGATTTTTTTGTCTGATGCCTTTTTGTAATCCACATGAATTCAGTGTCTCAACTGGATCTATGTAATTTCTAGGACTGAAAAAGGCATCATTCCATTAGGGAGGGCTTGAATGCCATACACACCTGACACACCCATTAGAGGCCAGGATCCTGCACCCCCAGGTGAACAAACATTCTCCCTTGGTTTAAGTAAGCACTAAACATGATGCAGATCCCAAAGCTTTGATAAATTCAATGTATTTTACACTTTTTCCCTTAAGGTATATATCAACATAAGCCAGTGCTCCAGTTAAGGTGAATTAATAGACACAATTAATTAATAGACACAAAACTAACACAAATCAGGTAAAGCAGTAAGGATGCAGTATCTCTGAGCTTGTTGAATCAAGACACTGTCTACAGCCATATCAGACTAAGAGCATCCCCATGGGATTTAGATTATACATATAAGCTTCACACTCTAAACTGCTTATTCTTTACTTTCCTGAGTGTTCCATGTAGAGAAATCTTTGCTGTGATTGATTACCTCCTCCAGGGAGTAAGTATTTGAAAAAAAAAAAAAAAAAAAAAAAAAAGAGAGAAAGGTTCAGACAACAAGAAGACTTGCAGAAACAAGAGAATGAGATTGATGCTGCTGTCACACAGCTCCCAGTTCTCTAATTTATTATGACAGTCTGAGAATCTAACTTCACAGCTGACAGCCACCAAGATTTATTCTACACTTTTGATTATTTCCCCATATGTAACAAAAACTTTTTGTCTATGCTGATTTACACTTTCACTTGTTTTGGTACTTCTCAGATCACATTGTCTTAAGAAAGCAAACATATGGCAAATTAACATGTAAAGAAAGTTATATCCTACTTGAACTCCAAAGAATAATGTGGGGTGATCAAGCATTAGAGTACTTTTAAAGGGGGAAACTTTATACACAACTAGAAAAAGCAAGATAAGGAAAGCAGAGTGTTGAGATCTCGGCTTCAGAGAGGGCTGGATACCAAAGACCTTTCCATTAACTACAAAGAAAACTCTGGATTTTCACTGGATGTTGGAAGATCATCAGAACTAAGATATTTTATATATTATAATCCCATCTTGAAAGAGAGATTTAATTTAGTTTTCTGACTGCCTGCTACCACTTGGCACCATGGAGACTTTCAAAAATGCAGGCAGCTAAGTAACAAAAGTAAACACATGTATACAGAAATTGCATGTAAGTATCTAATAGAGAATTGTCTCTAGAACATTTACATCCTAGCTATCCATATTTTCTCAGCACCTGGTCATCAGTCAGTACAAACTGCAGAACAGCAATGTTCTAAAATCTGATTCATGCTACCATGTACTATGAAGACTGGATATTATAGATTGCTGTGATGAATCACAGCTGTTTCTTCCTGATCTGATGTACAGACCAAACAAGACTGGTAAAATATCTGAACCCAGGAACATGGTAAAAATCCATTCACTCAAAAAATATATCAGAAAACAAATTTCTTTGTCTCTCAGGCTCACATCTGAAAACCAAAGAACTTCAAAAAATGCTTTCAAGTTTTCATTCTGCAAGAACACATTTGTCACTACAAGGCAGTCTGCTGTGCAATTTGTAGCATGGATTTGTGTGAATGTGCTCACTGCAGCTTGTCTTGGGAAGGTTCAGTAGCCAAATAGCAGAAGCTCCCCTCATCTCAAGGCTCTTACTACACCCCAAGGACCTGATCACTGCCTGTCATGTTTTGCAGAAAGGCAGAGCTCACAAGAGTTTAGAACATGCAGATAAATGTATTGTTAAACCTTGCATTTCAACAGTTCCTATCTTGTCTATAAATACATATTTTACACATTCCCATTCCTATATTGTGGCCTGGACTCTTCACAGTCAGAACAGCTCCTTGCTACTCAACTACTGAGACCTCATTTAGGGCTGACCTGCTTCTCTTAAGGCATAAACCACCTGCCAAATCTCAAAAGCCTGTTCAAGCAGAAGTCTGGAAATGAGCAAGAACTTCAAAGTTTAGATTATTAACCTTCACGAGAAAATACCATAATTTTACATTTGTTTTAATAAAAAAATGAAGAGTTACAAAAAGAAGGCTGTTGGGTGTATTCAACCTTCCCCCATCTGCCAAGGAGCTTGGAATTATAAACCAGGAAATTCTGGAAGAGAGTTTATGACTGGTATTACCAGAGGCCCTGCTAATGTGCTAGAGAAGGACAACACTTAACTGTCAGCTCACCTAAAATATTGTGGAACTAGGAAAGGGCAAGGAAAACTGCAAGATGGTCAAGGAAATGAACCATTTTTCAGCTCCTCTTTAAAATATTTTTATGAAACTAAAAACAACTTTGCAATAGCTGTTTAGTTTTGTATTTAAATAAAAAAATTCTAATTGAACTGTTGGGAAACATAAAGAAAAACAAACATCAGGAATACCAGCATTTGCTTGGAGTTTAAGCAAGCAACAATTGTGCACAGCTGTCAGGAGAAGAAGAAAAATGCAGCTAAATTAAAAGGAAGACACTGGTCTCTTTAATCATACCAGATTATGCAATCCTGAATTATGTGACACTTCTGGACAAGATACATCTGGCAGCTTTTGGAATTATTTCTCACACATTTGCAACTCTCCTCCCACTTCACGTTGATAGTCAGATGAGGCCACAATCTCAAGTTCCAGTGTGTACGTTTGAACAGCAGGGTAGGAGCAGGTAGATTTTAATTTCTAATGGGTTTGGGTTTATTTTGAAAAACAAAACAAAACGAAAACATAGAACACTGGAACATTTACTGAAAAATGATTGAATGATATGATGTGATATACATACATTTAAAAGTTGGACTCAATGATCTAAAGGTTAAACTCGATTTTGGGGGAGGTTTCCAGCCTAAATGATTCTGTGATTCTATGTATGTACTAATGTTAGTTTTTTCATTAATCTGAGTCAGATTTCAGATTATTACCACCCACCCAGGAATTGAGCCTGCATGCCAGGGTTAAACCTCTTCTCTCTTAAAATAAGCCAAGAGATTTTAAAGGAGCACTTCAAGACAGGCACTTGGGTTCAGATCTTAACCTCAGACCTCAGAAGAAATGAAATTGTGTGACTTCAAACATGAACTTTTATACTGATTTGATATCACAAGGTCTGTTTTATAACAGGCATCTCAAGGGCTGTGCCTCATCAGCTCCTGGTTCATCTCAGAACTTTCTCCTTTAGCTGCAGGCTCCCAAATGCCCAGCTGGAATTGCTGCTCTGCTCCACCTACCAGAGCTGGGAAATCAATACCACTCCTGGAGCAGGTTCTGGTGCTCTGGGGAAAGTGCCAGCTCTCCTTCCCCACAGGGGTTTCCACGTGACTTAGCCACTTCGTCAAGAGATGCAAAGAACCATCTGAGAACAGACAAACTAAAAGCTAATCTCCATTATTCAGGCTGGAAATTCAGGCCTTCTGCCCCAAGCACACCCTCGAGGTTGTGGACACAGCCAGGACTTTGCTATTCAATTCCCAGCTGACACTGTGCTTGTGTCTGTCACACTTGTGTCTGCTCAGCTCCTCACAGAGCTCTGTGGAACCCATCATTCACACCAGGAATTGCATTTCTGTCCTGATTTCTGACCAGAATTTCCCTCTGCTTCCCAGGATTCTTCTCAATCAGACAAAGCATTAACTGTGACTATCTCTGTAGATTTAGCCTCCTCATTTCATGACCAGAGAGCAGTAACACAGACAGCAGGCCCCCCAAAATCCCACAGCTCTCCTCAATGGCTCATCCTTGATCAGGTCACTCCATTTGCTGTTCATTGTTCAAAAGGTTTTTTTCCCTACTACAATGGGAGTTGTTTGGACAAAATTGAAACTAGCAAGCTGTTTGAAACAACACATATGCACAGTTATTTGAATTCCAAATACTTGAACTATTTGATTATGTTTGTGTCCCGTTTTAGTAAGAATTTACGAATATTAGAATAAATAGAGTTTTTATTTTTTTAATTAATGTCTGGCTGCTCTTTGTATAAGAAATACTTTTTGCACCATTAATCATTTGACCACCTCAGACTGAGACAAATAAATCTATTTTAGTCTGTTCTATAACAAATGAAATTTGGAAGTTTGAGTCAAACCCCTGTTAATGGTCAGGATATATAATCCATCTGAACAAATATTACTCTGTTTGAAAATAAAGGCAATACAAAATACATCTACTGAAAGGCTAATCAAATCCTTGTCCTGAAATCCTAGTTCTTTCATAGCTTCAGTTAGTGCAGACTGGTGATAATGGACTTTAATATTTCTGGTTCACTGCCTCATTTCTTGAATTTCATTGCAAATATCTCATTTTTTTACTTAAGTAGAGCTGCTGCTGAGAGATAAAATACATCCCTTTTATACAGTTTTATAAACATCACCTTGAAATTAACTCAGAATTAGAACTCAAAACTCAGTCATTGCATTTATATTGGGAATAGTGAGAAAGAGTCTGTAAGCACCAGAATTTAACAAAAAATGACCAAGTGAGCAGCTATGGGAAACTGGACATAGCAATGTAGCTTCATTTCTAGATAACTGGTGTGAAGAAATTTCATAACAGGAACATATACTTATGTAGCTTCTAGGACAAACTCAACCTGTTTAAAGCAGAACACTGGCCATGAACCAAAAATACAGATCTCCAAACCCTCAGACTTGCAAATATCTCAAGGTCCTGCTCCACCTGGGCTCCACCCTGGGCTTTGCACAGTCAGTGGACAGTGTCCCTCCAGTGATTAGTGTTTCTCCTGCTCTGTTTCATTGTCCAAAAATCCCTTCCTCACTTACTTGTACTTCTAACACTCTGTAATTTATGGTTCATACACCATGTCCTAGGTCTGTATTGCCTGAAAGGGGAAAAAATTGCAGGGCAAGCTCTAAAGAAATGACTGGGATTACAAAAGTTGGAAGAAACAGACAAAATATATCTCAGTATATTTAATATACTTAACAGGTTACTTTTCCTAAAGAAGAAGCCCAAGCATCCAGCACAGGCTTTGGGGGTCAGGGATTTCCTCAGCAATATTAAACATGGGCCTGCTGCTGTGAGATTAAAGTGAAAGCTTAAGTGAAGTGACACCTCACTGGGGCCAACACACAGGCTTGAGTGTATTCACTGGGACCTGGATCAAGTCTTTACTGAAGACATGCCAGATGATAAAATGCAGAAAACAGACCAGGCCTTCTTGGCCCAGCCATGAAAGGGAAGTTTCCTGCCAGCATCCACTACTTACCAAGACAGTTGTGGCCATCGTGGGCTAACATGAATCCATCATAGCACGTGCACCTGTAGTTGCCTGGAATGTTGATACACTCGTGGACACAACCTCCATTGTAGAAGTCATTTTCACACTCATCGATATCTAAAACACAAGAGGAGGAAAAAGAAGCTTTTGTAAATAGAGAATTCTCACAATACAGGAGAATTTCTCCAACTGAGCATGTTTTTTGATATATGCATGTCTCTAATCTTTCTTTTAGGCTCACATTGCCTAATTCACCCAACACATGGTCAGGGACTGAATACATCAGGGTCATATTTGTCTGAAAAGCAGCAAGCCAGTGTAGAGAACACTCCTTCACAAAATAATTGGAGTATCATCACAGCAAACAATGATATGTTCTCAAAAATAAAAAAGGAACACTTGATTTTTGTACACTTTATATTTAAAATGTAGTTTTTATTTTATGGCTTCAAAATAATCAAGCTGAGAATGAGTGAAACCTTTGACTTGTAACAACTATGTGAAACATACTATTAATATGGCATGAGACAAAAGTATGCCTTACAACAAATTAACTGCAATCTTCTGTATTAATCCATATACAACAAGAACCACAAAAAGCTCAGTATTTTATTCTCAGAAGACATGATAGAGTTGTTTGGGGTTTTTTCACACAGGCCTGTATCTGAAAGAGGATCATAAAAGATGAGAGATGGATTCTACTTCATTTACAAATCATCCTGTCATGATATTCCTCCCTCATACCAAAAAATCACTTCTTCACTCATTCTAGAAAATGCAAACTTTCTGCTTTTTACAAACTGTATTTTAGCTTATACATGGAACATGAGCATCACAGTCACTCTTGTGAATAATTCAGTGGTGCACATCAACCAACTAAAAATACATAAATAATTAAAGATAGCCTCGTGGCTTTATAAGGATCAGGTCTATACTTGTGGAGTGCTGCACCAAAACCCACAGCTACTCTCCCTAAGTTAGGCAGCACATGATAAACAGATAAAGTTATCCTTTTAGAAAACCACCTGTTAGTATATCAGAGCTATCCCAACATTACATTTCGAATGTGCCTTCCATTGCTGAGGTGATTGACAGATTTCTGAATCAGGTTCACGTTCACACAAATTTTCTCTTTTTTTTTGTCTTCCTCCCTTTTTAAAGTACTCCATGAAAAGCTTTTGCTACCTGGTATCATACCCAGATGCAATCCAAAGGGGGCAAGGTGGTTTGGGGAAAACCAGACTGCCCTGGGGAGTCAGCTCAGCCTCAGCCCCTCAGTGCTTCCAGCACTTCTGGCCCTTGGGCTGAGGATGGCTGAGTGTTTCCCTGCACACACAAACTGGGAGAGCAGGGACAGGCTTCTCCCACGTTCTGTTGCAAGTCTTCCCCCTCATGTTGGCCTCTCCCAGAAATCTACCCCAAACTCAGAATTCTCCAAGTGTCCATCCACCTGCCCCCAACAGCTCTGAAGTTCCCCTTCCACAATCTCCCCAGCAGCCTGAAAAGGGAATTACAGCCTTGGCTTTGTCTGCAAAACCAATTGGCTATTTTGTAACTCAGCATTTGGCACCACAGCATCACCAGAAATAGGAGGCTGGGGAAGGGATGTTCCAAACAAAAATGCAACCTGCAGGTTAAATGTAAATCTCCTAGTCTTTAAAGCACTTCTCTTTTTCAGAAGGTTCTCATTCTTTACTAACAATTTCCATGCTGAATTGTGCAAGTGGCCTCTCAGCACAGGTTGTGCTCTACCTTCCAAGTCCAGTACAACAGCAAGAAGAGACAGCTCTGATTTTTCCTGAAAACAAGAAGCAGCAAGTCAAGGGCTCGTTCCAAAGAACCTGCAATGCAGTCTCTGAGAAGCTGTTCTCATTAGGCCACAGCTCTGTGTGCCTGGGTGCTATTCCCAAAATGTTAGTCTGGTTTCCACTCAGCAGAAACGTGCATCTTCCACAACCATTCATGAATATTTCCAGAAATTTCCTGTTGTTCTCTACAGGCTACAAAAAAAGAGCTCTACAGTAATGTCATATTTTAACAGGCCAAGTCAATACTCAAAAAGCATGATTTTGATGACAGGCATGTAAGGTGTTCCCCTCAGGACACTCAGAAAAAATGGCACCTTCATTTGAAGGTTTGTTCTTAACTTTTATCCAGCAATGTGTTTTCAGAAGAGGGAATTCAGGAGAAGCTGTTATCACCTCTTATGTTCTTTAGCATCAGACTGCCAAGGGTTGAGCAATTAATTCCTTTTTTTCCAAACAATGAATCAAACAGGACTATTTGTTTAAACAAGCAGCGGAAGAGCCTTCAAATGGGACAAAAAAAAGAAAATATCAAAGAAATGTGAAGCCTTTTGAATGACTGCCCCTTACATAGTACTTATTTCTAAAAAGCTGTACTGTGATTTGCAGCACAAGTGATGATGCAATACAAATACTCAAGGTAAATGCAACAGACAGAGAAACCACAAAAATAGCAAAACAAAAAGAAATGAATCATCTCGTTCTCTCAGGAGTTCAAGTCACAACTAATATTGCAGAAGGATTAGAAAATTATTTCTCCCTTTTGCACCCTAATAGCTGTACAAACTAGAAGCAGAACCAAATATTCTAACTCCTTTTCAGAGCCACGCTGTGGGGTTTTTGGTGTTTCTTCCCTCCAAAACCCACAGAGCTATTTAAAAACTTCACCTGGCAGGCTGATTGGAATTTCTATCTCCAGTATGGTTAGCAAAAAAACCAAGAGGCTAAGACTGGTGAATTTATATTTCCAAGAAAAAAAAAAACAAAGCAAAAACACACAACAAAAACCCCCCAGCTCCTCTCTTTCCCCCCAAAAAACACCAAGAAAAAAAACACAAACAAGAAAACCTCACAAAAACATGCACAAAGTCCAAATGTTGAACATTTCTGAAGATCCAGCTGCCAAGAGAAATGCAAACAATGTGACTACCACTCCATCTTCTCTTATACCTGGAGGAAGATATTCTTTAAAGAATGCCTCAGTGTGGAACAGCTGTAATTTATGGACAGAATGCTACATCTGACATGCCAGAATACAACTCCCTCAGTAAGCTTCACCTGGAGTAGAAGAAAAGTAATAGAAGTACATTCAATCACATCAAACCTGCAGGCTTGCTCTTCATTTTGTCTACTGCAAACCTCAAAATTTGCAGGAGTCACCTGTGTTCATTTCCTTTTGGTTATGTCATATCCTGTTGTTCTTTTTTTTACTATAATTGATAGAATTGGGTGTTAATCAAAATCTCAACTCTAAATACTTCTGAAAAATTAGGCTTTCCTTGCTAATTTAATAGCAAGGAAAATTTGATAGCTTCAACTATCCTTAACATTTTTAGCATTTAGAAATATTGTCTTTCATCATGAAGGAATTACCATAAAAAGAAAACCAAAACCAAGAGGAAAAAAATAAATGTAGGTATCCAACCATGAAATTGTCATGGATGTAGGTGTATGAATTTGCAAGGTTTCTCAAAGGGAAACCTGAAGTTTTATCTACACTGTCAAAATACTTAGAAAGCTTTCAATTCCTTAAATTCCTGCTGTTCAGATGGGGAACTCTTGGGGTATTTAGTGAAGAAATCACCTTAAAAGAGAATTGCAGTATTTCCATTCCAAGAGAAATTAATTTCATGTGGTATTACAATGGCAGGAATCATGGGAGTCTCAGACAAGAATTAAATGCACCAACATGATTAAGAAGGTGTAGTCATTTTCAGTACTCACACAACCTGCCAAGAACCTATTTGACCTTAGTGTATTCAAAAGAGACAGCAACTCCCAATTCCAGGGCTGGATGCAAGGACATCCTCAGATGCTGGCAAAATAATTTTGATCATCTTCTGGAACTGGTTTGGAAAAAATCTCAAAAATCCACTGCTTGTTTCAAAAGTTTTAAAGTAAAAAAAAAAAATCAAGGTAAAAGAGGTAGAAACCAGTAACTGAGGTGTACTAGTGACTGTACTTGTTCAGCTATTTACCAAGGTGAAAGAGGTTTGGAAATGCCATCCTAACTCTTTCTGGAAAGCAGAGGTGAATCTTTTTGTTACTGTCTGGAAATAACTCTTTGAGCACATCCCTCGGGAGCACGGCCATGCTTGGTACTGCCCTCCTCAAGGAGCACTGGTGTTACTCAAAGAACACCCACCCTAGGAGACTGCAGTCACCATGCAATGCAAGCACCCAAGAACATTAAAAAAAAACCCTAGACACGTATCTGAGAAAATCTGAGGATGTGTTATCATGAGGACATGCTGTAATTTACAGTCCTTGTATTTCAGTTATAGGAAGAGAATCTGAATTGATTTTAAGTGACCTTATTCTTTTTAGTCTGATGGGAGCTGTATTTCCCTTGTCCATAAGGGAGTTGATTCTTCTTTCATTAGCTGAGGTGAAACTGACCCTGCCCCAGGATTTGTTTAATTTGTGTATTCTGCCACAAAGAGATGGGACTCTCACAAGCCTCACAAGGCCACCCTGCAGAGAAGCAGCTCTTCCAGAAGCACATAAAACTACAAAATGTTCAAAATAAAACCAGAATCAAACTCCTCTGCTTCCCATATCACAGTATTTCAGCTTTCTGTTTCAGCACAGAACAGAAGACACATCAGCATGCAAACACTAATGTCCACAAGACAAACCAGACTGTAAAACAGTTTGAGGAAGTTGCAAAATGGCTGGTTCCCATTTTCAGCGGTGTCATGAAATTCACTGTGTGCTCATCATCTTTTCCAAGCAGTAACCAGCTTTCCTAGAAGATGGCACAGAGTTTATGCCAAGAAAGTAAAAGGTCTACCTCCAGAAAAATTAATTCCCACACTTCATTGCATCACTTGCAATTAATTAAGTTCCTGAATGTCCAGAAATCCAACACATGCAACAAACTTTGTCAGCACATCTACAGATCATCATGGGCTCAGTTACTGAAATCAAAGCAAATGCCTGCATGGATTTGATGAATTTTGGATGAATGTCACAGCTAAACTGTCACAAGAAGCCTTATGGCTATTAACATGCAAAAGGAAGAATGACTGAGGCCTGGAAGTCAACAAGCCAAATTCAGTGTTTAGTATTGAATTCCACAGATTTCTACAGAAAATGGGAAAATGTGCATTGACATAATTTTTATCTTGGCATCTGTCAAGGCCACAGATACCAACACTCACAGTGCAACAGAAGATGTTCAAAATAGGCGTGGGATTGAATAAAATCTGTGTCCATTTTAAAGTATTTCTTGACTAGCAATATAAGGGCAAGATCTGGAGCTAATTTAGTAAACAAAAACCTTCCATTGACTTTGAAAGGAGTAATTTATGTGCTTGGACATTTTAAAATAAATAGCCAAAGAAAGCTGCCTGCCCACATCAACTTCTATTTAGAGAACCACAAACAAAAGTGGTTCTGCAGGTATATATTATGCAGATGTGGAATTGTCAAAAAGAAGCTGGATCCATTCAACAGCTAAAAAAAAGAAATATTAAAATCTTTGTAAGCACATCTTGATGGATGATGCCATTTATTTCTTCAGTATCTAATGAAAAAAAATTTATATTCATCTTCCTTTATCTAACTGCTTTAAACAAAACACCACCAAAAAGACACTATGGAGACAGCAAATAACATTACCCTTACAAACCTGACAGGAAAGAAACTGTGTTTTACCTTCTCAATTGAAGAGGGGTTGCTGCTAGCCCCTGCAGAGGGCAAAGCATACCAGATGCAAAATTCTCTTTTATCAGTTGTCTTCTGCTAAAAAATGGCATCTTACAGTTCTGCCACAGTAGCATCTTGCCTGCTTATCCACAACAATAACACAGCAAAGAACACTGCAAGATGCTGGAGCCTGTATTTCCATGTGGTAATATTTTCCCTTTTATGGCTTCTCTACTGAGAGCTTTCAAAAAAAGTTATTGATTCTTTGTCAAGTTTTGGCCACTGTTCCTCCTAGGGCTAATGCACTATCCTCATAATCACAGAAAAATACAGGAAAAAAGGTCCACCCCTAGGTTCCAAATCCTACACAACTAAGAACAGATTTACAGCACAGAACTGTCTTCCCCATTGCATAGCTTCAGGCAAGCTTGGTCTCAGATGCTTGTGAAAGAAAGTAACCTTGTAAAATTCAAATACAGAACAGCCTGAGATGAAATCCCAATCCTACAAAAGCCACAAGGCTTTTTTGCCACTAGCTTGGTGAAGCCATGAAGACATTTTCTGGGACTCACTGTAGAGAGATAGGTGAGACAGGATCAGCACTGACATTTTTTGTTTCTCTTTCCAATTCAGAACAAACAGCAGCATAGCACTGGCACCACCACTTTAAAGGAGACAGGCAGAAGTGGAGTTGCAGGCACACTGACAATAATTACAAACCAGTCCTGGATCATAGTCAGATCAGCACCTTTTTCTTCTTCATAAGTGGGTTTGAGACTGCAAAAGTCATGAAAACAAGGAAAAAATATATGGGAATATTTATATGTTTATATGTATATTCTTTGGCAGAGTCTACATTTAATATACTTTCAGCAGATGTACATCACACTCTGGACAACCTGAACCTAAGGCATTTGTATTTCCTATATCAAGTTGCACTTTCCTTGAGAAGAGAATCTCAAACATAGGTTAAAGACCATTCTGGTAAAGTGCAGGTGAAATTTGCCAGAAGTTCAGTTCTCTAGGAAACACTCAATCCAAGCAACAATACTAAATGTGTTAGATTCTTAAAAGGGTTTAGCATCAGCACATTTCCACACATTTGAAGTCTGCTTTACTCTCAAAATTTGCAAAATCTGACCTATGTATGAAGAATTGGACGTGAAAATGTTATCAATTATCAATTTCATTCAATCTGACCTGATGAAATATTATTTCCATCTGTGTTTTGTGGTATCAGAATTCAGCATCTCCTCAATGCCCAAATTTTATGAAGAAACTATTGACATGCTAAGACTCATTCAATATTTCTACTCCAAAAAACCTCTTCACCTCTGGAGAAAAGTCCACTTTTGAATATTTCTTTCCATTAAAAGCTTGTTAAGTCACTTTTTCTATAAAACAAATTATTTCTTACATCTGGTCCTTCCCGCGATACTTTATTTTTTTGACTCATAAATGTTAACATCTTTATTCTTTAGATGCTGTGACCTTGTAAATGTTACAGTCTAATGAATCAGAGGGACACAGAGTGCAGTTTTTACAGCTTTCAAGTTGCCATGATGTTTTCAAGACGCTTGTGCCAAAGAAAACTGTAAAATTTGATAGCCATTAGGACTTCTCTAAGAGGCAAGGTCAAGGGTGGGCAGGCTGGGAACAGGGTTAATACAGCAGGAGCAGCCGGATGTTTCTCGGTGGAGAAGGAAAAAGAACAGGTACAATGTGCTGTTTAACGTGAGGTTTTTTCAGTGCAAATCCCTCAAGAGCCTTTCCACTGTGGGTACTGCCTCTCCCATGTTTTTCCCATTAGTGCGTCCACAAAGAAAAAGAAAATTCAATTTTACAACTTCCTTCAAAAATGTCACAAGCCCCTCTTTCCCAGTATTAAACCAGCAATAAAATGAAAAGGCCATGCCAGCTTAGTGGACATGATTTGGATACAATCTGTGGTATTGTTGTGCTGTTTTTCTGGAAGCCATTTCATCCAGTTTCCAGAAAAGATCAAGTACTCTGTAGCAGTTTTGTCTCCTTTCCTTCTGTGATGGCCAAACACAAAGCTCATCATGTTTTATATCATGCTGAAGTATTGTCTGAAAGAAGTGGGGGGAAATGGAATACAAACCAAACTATGTAAAGGTATGTCCAGCTGGCTAAACAACACACATTTTTAAAGTGTGAACAGTTTCATACTTAGAACTATCTTGCCTAAAAGCATTTAGGATACATCTGAAAGACAGATGAGACATCATCACATTTATCACTGCCTGTAGATATGCCTTTTTTTATTTTCTGTAACTTTAAATTTAATATTATTTTAATACTGTTTCATAACTTTTTCCCTAACCACAATTATTAATTTATAATTTTAAAGAAAGCACAGAGACAGCTATTAATGATCCCTACTTTGCCCTGTGTCTGTAATTTTTTTTTCCTATTATTATACAGTGTACAGCATTAATCAAATTTTCAAGTCACACAGAGTAAGGATGGCCTTACAGGAGTCACCCTCACAGGTTGGGGAAAACACCTTTCAGTCCCTCTCTAAGAAGGTGATGAAGTAATTGAATTGAGTTTTGAATCTGCTGTAGAAATAGAGGGGTGTTTAGCACTTGCTACTTTCCAAGTTTTAGTGAATGATGTTCAAATATTGTGCATCATACAAAGAGAATTGAAGAGTCACATTTAAAGACAGGGGGATGAGACAGCATTGAGCACCCAGTACTGTAAGCTGGCTCCAGCTGACTCTGCTCACACACAATGGTAAATGAAACAAGGCAATAGATGATAAAAATCCAAAATTTCTGCAGTAGTTGAACAGTTATATCTCACATTTTTGGTGAACAACCATCCCATTCTTCACTCATCAATAAGAAATATGGTGTCTGGAGACTCCCTTCTTACATTTTTCTTAAATCCACCTACCCTTCCTCCTTTCCCTGTCACTGTTCTCTTTCCTGTGCATTTCCCTCCTTATTTAAACTCTTAGTTCAAAGAGTGGAAAGAGCATTTTTAGCAGCTGGACATGAATATGCCAATCAAACTGACAACAGCCACAAGAACCCACCCCTTTGGTTCCTTCTCTGAGGATGTCTGATATTCAAGGCAGGTATTCCTGCTTCAGTCCACATGTACCTTACCACTGGAAAGTTATCACTGAAGTACAGTGAAGTAAGAAACATGCAAAAATAATGAAAAAAGGTAACATACAATCTGAAAGCTGAGATTCTTCATGCATTTGGTGTCACTTGCCAGCCATCTAAATATTCTATATGGTGGCATACATAACACCCCAGCAGCAGGAATGGGGAGGAGACCAAGTAAGTGACATGGAACACTCTTAGGACCTTACAGAGGTTCTGACTGCTTAATTGGCAAGTGTTCCAATTGCATTAACACTAGGGTTTTACAGAACTTTTTACCTACAGAACCTTTTGGGTGCCTGAAACCTTTGGAGAGCTAGAATAATTGATGGGGAAAAATAATTAAGCAGAGTTCTTTCCCTAGGGAACACTGTATGTTCTATTAATGTATCTGAGTCTTACCCCTGTGTGACATCTGCCATCTCGACTAGCACAATGGAACCTTACTTGGGACCATTCCAGTTTCATATATAGTAAATAGATATTTTTCCTAGATAATCCCAAAACTATTGCAATCCTGCATTCAGCATCTTGAACCCTTGATGAGAGTTTGGAGCAGCTTGACATTTGTCTTAATTGACATTTAAAGAGATTGGCTGCAAGCTCTTTGAAGCTCAAGTGAGATACCCAAATAAAGATGGATACCTGCAGAGCACGTAACAGTTTTAGAGCCTGTCTTTATTTAGTAGCTGCCATACCCGACAAGCTCAAGCAGAGAGATTTCCTGTGCACAAGCTGTTATGAATGTGAAACATGACATTTGACAGGATTTTTCCCACCACTTCTAAATCATAGTAATTTCCACCCCAATTCCCTCTTTTAATATGATGGGAAATGCTTGATTCTCCATCGAATCTTCAAAGTTCTTGGCCATCTAATGGAGCAGTATTTCTCTGTCCTTACTGACATTGCTGGTGTGCATGCATCCTAATGATAATTGTTACAGTAAGTCATGGCAGGAGGTTGTTTCTAGATCTTTAAATTCAAATATGCACCTATAAATTTTGAGAAGAATGTTTCAAACAGTGAAATTAGCTCATTGATACAGATATAGTTCACCTACTTTTTTCCCCAGACTCTGCAGGCCTCTGATTCTCAGATCTTTTTATCTCCAACCTTACTTTGCATTTAATTTCTAAATGTCTGTCCACTGTCAAAAGGAAAATCTCCCAGCCCTCAATTCTGAAGTAAATTTCTTTATTACCTCTCAGTGAATGAATATTAATTTTTTTTATGTGGCCCCTCATGTTGGGGAACAGAAGGTTGCTTCTTGCCCATTTCAGAACGAGACAGTGGCAGACTATGCACTGCCAAATGGAAGATTTCTTGGTGTAATAGAGCACATGTTTCCTTAGTCCCTGGCAGACTGACACTTCTCCAGTTTCAGGCTGAAAAAGCCAGGACCACAAACAGCATGAGAGCCTACAGAGCAGTGGCTTCTAACCTTCCTGGACACGAGGAACTTATGTTCCAGCAGAAGTGGAAACATTTGTGTAGCAAATTTACATCTTCTGACAGCAGGCTTACAGTTTCAAACTATTTTTTCCCACCTGTGCTTTAGTGGTAGTCCTTGGGCAATTTCAGACTCCTGGCTGAAAACTACTCTGCTGTGCTGGTTAACCACTTGGGGAATATAGTGTCATTTATATCGTGCAAGATTTGTAAAATCAGGGCTTCCTGTCATCCTGTATCACTTGGGCATTCCTACTCTGTATGAGATGCATATCAGATACTCATTTTGCCAGCCTTACAAAAACTGGCAGGACAGTCCCACCCAAGTTATCCATCTATGAGCAGAGCAGCTCTGCATTACACTGCTGGTGTGCCATGCCATGAGGGAATCCCCTGCCCAGGGCCACCTTCCATTTCAACATTTACTGAAGTCGTGTGGCTACTTCTAAACACGATCCACGGGGAAACCATGAACTTGTGCTCCCTGCCAGACCTGATACTTATGAAGCCCCAGAAGCCAACTCTGCCTCCTATTTTGCCACCTGTTTCCTGAACACAGACAAATTCTTCCCATTCCCCAACAACATCATTGATGAACTGAAGGCCTCTCAGCATTTTGGTTTGCAGACAACAGTAAAGAGAGCCTACAAGGAGCCCACTCTAAGTCCTCCACAGGGATAAAGCCTCACCCATTAAACTGCAGCTGACTGGGCAGTAATTTGGTTCATCAAAACACAGATCCTTCTGTGGTTTAGGATCATTACATTTGGTTTTGCTGTAAATAGTTTTTCCTACCTACAGAAGCTTTTATCCAGTCTAGGAGGGTGTACATGATGGTAAAACAGTTGCAATACACACAGAATGCACTGAAAAATGAGAGTATTGCTCATTCATTAAAACTCAGTGAAAGAGAAGCCACTCACACTCATGGTAATTAAGACTCCAGAGTAGCTTTGGCAAGAGTAATTTATTAACACCAGTATGTTCCCTGATTTCCAACATTAATAATTTCACTTTACATTTCTTTTTATCCAGGAGATAGTACTGATGATTTCTTACTTTTCTTCTCTTTTCTGTGGTGTTGAGAAGACTTTTCTAAAAAAATATTTCAGTGCTTTAGCAGTGCATTATTTATATTATGTTTTCAGGAGAGTGGTGTTAATTTTGCTCATGAGTCCCTTGCAGACCTGTGGGTATTTTTTGGAAACAAACAGGAAAATTAGTTGAGATGACCCTACTTTAAACCATTTATATGATTCATTTATGTGCTTGATACATTCACTTCAAAAAGATCTGATAAGACTTAACTGAATAAAAATCATCAAATATTTACAATAATTTCTTTTAAATCTGAGATATTCTTGCAAAAAAACTTAAACTCATTTTTGTCCACCACCCTTCAGCTCTGTCCACCACCTAGAAAGTCCAAAAGTTACCAGGCTGCAAATTTTGTTCCTATGCAAGAGTTTTAAATGATCAAGTCACATTTTGTTCCTGTAATGAAAATTTAAGCCTGTTACAGATTCATGTTTCAGCATCTCACTTTCATTAAGTTAAACCTTACTAAACCTGTGATAATGATGATACCCTAAATGTGAGTGCACACAAGCACTGTCTGAAACAGTTCACAGCTCTAAAAGCTGTCTCCATCAGGACTGTACAATCATGAAATGTGGAGTTATTTTCAAGATGCCAAAACAGTTGGCAAGTTTGCTGCACAACTCAGAATTTTGGCACAGCCTCTCTCAGCTTCTAAGCAACAATTCTGTCTCCACAGTGTGTAAAGTACCTGCCATGCAGTTTTGCTTGGATGTACAGACTGAATGTTTTCCATTTTTTTTTGAAAGCATGGACCTGGCCAGTATCAACAAGAAGCCCTAGATGTTGTTGCAGTAGATGAATGCAAAAGGGTTTTATTTTCAAACAAATACCACATTGATGTAATTTTTTGATTCCAGCCATTTTATTCCTGAAACAGAGAGCCCAATCCTACTGATACATGCTGACAGTTCTAAAACTTCATCCACAAAGAGAGTTCATCAGTTATGATGTAAACTCTCCTCAGTCTTTGTAAAGGCCATGCAGAAATGAGTCTTGTGAATCCCTTTATCACCAGAGGCAAATAATTACAGAGAAAATCTGTGGTAAGGAATCTTTGGATTTTGACCTGTGGATGTGCAGCCATTGTCCAACAGGGATATAAATGTACAGACAGTGAACAGTAGCAGGCAACCCTCTGGCTTTTCCATCATCATTACCCTTTCCAGACTCCCAAAACATTTCCTGGACTCTGACACCTGGAGAGGGAAGCAATACCAGGAACAGGAAGTTCCACACTCATCTTTGCTGGACATGAGGTGAGTGAGGGTTAGACGAGGCCAGGCCAAGCTGTACAAACACCAATTTCATAGTGGGGAAAGTCCAGGAAAGGTGCTAAGCATGAAATTTAACATTCAAATCTGAAAACCACCACCACTGACCTGTGAATCATCAAATATTTTCATTTATAAGCTGTGCTCACATCTGATGTTTGGACAAGATAGATAGAGCAAACAGATGCAATTTGAGCTTTGCCATGGAATCAGACTATTTGGCTCCAGTGCTCAAATATCCTGTACTAGAAAGCACACAGAGCTTCCATTAACACTATTAAACAAAGAAAGGATGAAACTGCAGATACAGGAATAATGACATGAGCATTTGCTGTAAATTGAAGAGTGCTCATATTCATAGCCTGGAAATCTTCCTTTGGGAATTTTAAGCAATTATACTTGTTTGTTATGTTGGGGAGAATGTTAAGTAGAGAGAACCAATGAATGCCTGTAACTTCTGTGCAGTGCTCAAATAATAATCTGCTTTTGACAGAATGCTCCACAGATAGCCAAGCTGTACAACTGTACTGATCTCTTCCCCAAGAGCAGAGGAATAAAAGTGGCTGAGGTTGTATAAATAATTGTTTAATCCTGTAGAACTATTTCCAATACTCTCATGTAGATGATTTCTTGCAAGATGCCTTTCACAACAATGTTATTTTATTATGCAGAGATAAGCAAACTGCAGCAATGTCTTGCCTAAAGGCTTGATCAACAACCCAATAAAAAGTTTGGGGTAATATTTTTTTTTGTTTAATTGGACAGTACATCCAACATAAAACTAGACAACTGAGATGTCACTTCTTGAAATGTTCATGAATACTTTTTCCTTCTTCCCATCTTTCTAAAGAATCCCTGTTTTAGCAATGTCTCTGCTGTATATTCACAGTATTTCTAAGATACATAAACAGAAGTCCAGGAGAGAACAGATTATAACATTCTTGGTTATCCACTGAAAATAGGGCAGCAAGGCCTGACTGACTAGTGAACTCACCCATAAATAATACAGGACTTCAGCCTCAGTAAAAGGCTCAAAAATGAAAGAATAGGGTTATGGCTGTTGATCCACAGCACCTGATTTAACAGTGTAGCCATCTGAACCTCGCTCAGACATCCAGGTCAAGCTTTGTAAAGTACCTATCAATTTTTCACACCTGACTTGAGACTCTCCTTAATGAAATCTCACTTTCAGAAAAGTGTGAAGGCCCAGCATTCTGGAGATGTTGATAGTTGCCAAGCCAAACACTCATGTTTGTAGGGTTTGCCCATGTAGGGAAACACAACATGAGGTTCCTGTTAAACCACATTAGATGGGAGGCTGCAGAGACACATGTGTACACAATTACCTGCCCCTGCACAATTCTCTCCAGTATTCTGAGCATGGCTAATCACCTGTCGACCACTGTGAGTTCTGCACAACACCCAGAGAAGCAAACATACATATTTTCTATTCCTGTTCTGAAGATGTCATTAAACACAGTGAGTTGAATGAAACTTCTGACTCAGGAGGTCTTTAAGTCTCAAGCTGCATTCTTCCATTTAATGTTCTGGTGGTTTTTTTTTTTTTTTTATGATCTACTGTAAGAATCCACTGTTGGCCACTGTCAGAGACTGCACATCAGGCTAGACAGACCTTCAGTCAAACTTGGTCTGGCCAGCTTACACACTTCTGGTATTAAAAGATAAATACACACAGGTAGGGACCAGATTCTTTGCATCCACTGTAAAGAGTCCTGGTTTTGCCTTCCTGTACTGGGTGTAATTTAAAAATCTTTGTATATTCCATCAGCACAGAACATGACAGGACATCAAGGAGAAATCCTAAAAAATGCTACTGGAGATTCCCAAAGATCTGATAACTAGGCAAACAAAACTGACACTCAAGAAGGTCTGTCCATCTCCATAATTGGCACAAGTGGCTTTTTATTGAATTTTCTCCCAAGTGCATATGGAGGTCTAGTAGATTTAGCATACAAAGGACTTTCAATTTGTGTTTAGTTTGTGTAAGTAGGTGATTCAGCCACTGAATTAAAAGCATTGCAGAGTAAATAAAGGTATGATCACACAGTCTAGCAGTGTTTCCTGAGTAGGATGCACTAAGAAAAAAAATTAAATAAAAGATTTAAAAACATAAAACTGAGACTGGAAGGAGGAATTTCATCATGATCTAATGATAACAAGACAGCTTAAAAATACCATGTCTGGGTTAAATTCCAAGCACAAGTACAGAATATTCTTCATTAATTTCAATAGAATTTGAATCTCAAAGAGCTGCAGGCTCTTTGCCCTGATACACCTCATCCAGCTATGGAGATGCCCACATCTGTGTCAGAGAGAAGACTCTTATTTTCAGGATATTATTTATCTGACCTTTTTTTTCTCCAATAATGTAACGTAAACTGCATGAAGGAAATTTCTCTTCCTCAACCATAAAGGGAAAGCAAAGCAAATTATTTAAATGGGCTGATCTGCACTACTGAGATCCACCTTTGGAAAGGTGAAATCCACCCTCTGTTCTCTTCAGACAGCCCTGAAAAGCACAGGAGCTCTGCTAATACATCAAATTACAGACAGAGCCAGGGCCTGCCTCCCTCCCAATATAAAAGACTTGATTTATTCTGAAATTTAGGCCTCTGAAGGAGTGCAGAGACCATAATCAAGTGCCTGAGCACAATTTCAACATTAAACTAAATGAATTATAGAGTGTATTATTAATGGTTGTAAGTGACTGACAAGCATTTGCCTGAGGACAGACAAATGCAGCAAGAGTTTGTATTGATTCACATCTTAGTCTTGTAACTTGTGACCCCAAAAAACTTTTAAAACAAAGGCAGAAACATGTTTTCAAATTACCACAGGAAAAGTAAAGTAATCCCACCCCCACCAGTCAAACAATTTTACAGCCAGCAGGCTGCACAAAACCACATGGAGGAGATATTTTTAATTAACTGCAATATAAGGAAAATAATGGTCACCCGTATTCTGCCTAAACAATTATTAGCAAAAGGGCCTTAGTATTTAAAGTAAGCCATTTAAGAAGGGCTTACTGTTTGAAACATAGGCTGTTTCCGATTATAAAGTAGAGCTTTTAATTAAGATTAGTAAGGCCTAATTCCAGCTATAATTTGGTTCCTTTAGTTAGCAAATGTCTATTAAAACCAAGCAATTAAGGTTAAATGGGTTGAAGCATTTAAAGCACTCCCTCCTGCTTCAAATACCATAACAGAAAAGACTATGTCAGTGACTAATTCAGACCAGAAGACATGTATTTATTTCCCTTACGTTTTTTTACTTCCTCATTGATCATAAAGTTTATTGAAGAAGAAACTCTTGGTAAACTAGGTTTTCAGTGGAACAATATGTTGTTAATAGCTTAAAAAAATATAAAATACAAATTCTGCAGCATAGAGTTTGTTTTTATTATGTTTTTTCCCCTTAATTTTACAAATATCAATAATAAGAATATGCACTAAACATCCCAGTGGCATATTTCTGACTTTTGACAGTTCTGGTCATACTTGGCATGGTCTTAAGCATAGATATTGTGTGTCTACCTGACAGATAAAGGTAGATGTAAACCACATAAGTGGACTTTTAAAGCATTCCAATACCACCTTCCATTTCTCATTCTTCCCACTTTCACAGCTTCTTCAAAGACTGAAATTCTCCATGCTTGGTCCCATCTTTAAGATCAAGTTCTTTTAGCAAGTTCAAGCCGAATGGGGTGAGCAAATCAAGGCTGGAGAGCACGAGAGCCTCCCCCACATCCCTCTGCCTGGCTGTGCCAGAGCCCATCTCCAGCAGCACCCTGTGCTAGCACTCACACTCAAACACTCTGCCTGCCTTTTGGACTCTTCACAACTCCCTCAAAGCACCCAAATAAACCACGGTTCTAAAGACAACAGGCTGTCCTTTCCATGAAACAGAAGACAACAGAAAATGCTGGGTGCAAACAGGACCTCTCAGGTGCTCTCACAGCTACGAGCACTGGGGCTTTCCTCAGCAAAGGGCAGCATTAAGGAGCACATGCTGGTCCTTCCACAAAGTGTCCCCCCATCCCTTGAGTGCAGACTCCAGCTAACTCAGGCAATTGCATCATGTAATCCCTCTCAGGATGAAGACTGATGCTGTGGGGCAGGCTACAGCAACAGTCTGTAGTCTTCCATACAGATCACCAGAATACTTCTCTTAAAAACAGCCCAAAATTATGACTGGTACCTCATCACAACATCAATATTCAGGGACATCACTAGGAGCCTTTCAGCATAAGCAGTACAAAAATGTTTTCTAGGAATTGTTTTTTGGTTTTGTGCAGCAAAGTCCAGTGAAAGAAAGCAGAAATATGCATTGGAAACTTCTGTATTAACTCAAAGTAAAATGTGTCATTAAGCTATTCTAGAAAATTAATGCTACTGCTGTTGCTATCCTGAATAGATTTCTGTGTATTTCCTATTTAGAATAAAAGCTGAAGCTTTTGGGTTTCACTTTGTAAGACCACACGTGATGCAGTCAACAGTTTTTTTTTTTTTTATAATGCAGTTCTTGCACTTCCCTCAAGAAAATTATTTTTAGAACAAATATCTCAAAACAGACAGTGAAAGGATGCAAAATACCAGAAGGATCAAGAAGAGTAATACATTTAATATACACCTAGATGTGATTGTTAATACAAACTTAAGTGACAACACCTTAGAGTTTGCCCATATCACATAAAAGTATTTTCCTAGTAGACAATCACACTATAAACTATTTGATGGGGTTGTTTCCATTGTTAAAGCTTTTGAGAAAAGTGTTTTATAAAAGTTATTCCATTCTAAAGTCATAACCTCTTTGAGCATTAAACTGTGTGTTCACAGAATAAGCTGCTGCCATTTTCACAAAGTGAAACATTCTATACCTAATGAAACAGACCATACCCAACCAAAGCACTTTAGTATTCAGGTTTTTATTTCCAGACAACAGGCTGAGGTTGTCTATTCCTCTCTTACACCCATTCCCTGGCTCACTCTTACAGCAGAACAGTCACAGGTCAGAGAAACTCTGGCAGCTCTCCTTCCCTCATTTGTTTCTTGCTCTCTCAATACGTCTGCACACTCCCATCTGAATAGAGGTAAAATAATTTCCTTAGGAACTCAAGTCAAGCAGAAGCCAGAGGGTTCCACTGGTGTCTGCCCTCTAGTAGCCAAATAATGCAGTTAGCCTCCCTCATGGCTTTGGGTTTTTGGGTGTGCAGCACAGCCAAAGGAGGCTGTCTGTCCCCAGCGTGCCATTGCACACAACACCACCATGAGAGCCCCTGGGAAAGTCCCAGGGAAAATCCCAAATCAGGAGCAGGAGTGAACTGTTCAGAGCGCCTGCCTTTACAGAGGAGCTGTACCAAGACCTGCACTGAGGATCTGGTGAACTCCACCACTGTGCAAGCAAGAATTGGCTGCTCTGAGAGAAAAGTGGTGTGAGGGACAAGGAGATGCAAAGAGAAGCTTTGATCGTGTGCATCTTTAGACAGCTTGGAATGCATCAGGAAAAAAATGGAAATTTTTATGGCATCCTTTTCCAACAAAGTTCTGCAAACAGAAATGTGCAAAAAGAATAAAGGCATAACTCTAGTTGGTAGAGACACTGACATCTCTAGAGGGATGAAGTCAGATATCAAATTCCTTCTGTGCATGAGCTGCCAAACAATTTAGATATGCATTACCTAGCCTACTTATTCAGCAAAGAAAACACCCCACTTACTCCAACAGCTTTTTCCACCATAACAGGGAAACTGAAAGCTCTGAATGTGACCTCTGCTTCCAGATAATGAAATCAGAACAAAGGCACCTCAGTGCAGTCCCTCTCTTACAACAGCAAGAACTGGAGTGCACAGCAGTAATGTCCTGTAGTATTTTCAGCAATGATATGTCCAACAAATACCTATTTCTGCAGAGGTTCCCCTTCTCTGAAGCACCTTCTGCAGCAGCATTGTTCCCTCCAACAAACATAATCACCAAATTGGCACTAGGCATTGCTTTTATTTTTTTCTCCCTCCATTAAATCTTTGATGTTCTCTGAACACAATGTTAAATATAAGGACTGACAGTGGTTCATGCAGATTAAGGCATGGGAACGACTGTATGAAGCCTAGTAACCTCACCCTGAGAGAGTAAATGAAAATTGGCTTTTATATTCTGAGATAACAGCTCATCTGCCTAACAAATTGATTGTAAGAATCAGAACAATCTGAAAGTTGTTTATTTAATATTTTTGATTATTTGATGGCTGTGCTGTAAAACATTGTCAATAGTTGTGAAAGCATGGCCTTGAATTTGATACACTGTCTGTGGGTCCTACAGCACCAAACAAGCTGCACTAAGTTTAAGCCTAAAGAATGTGCAAGATCAAGGTCTTGAATCACCTCTTTAAATGATAAGATTTTCTTATAATTCCTTGGTCAATGAAAGAAAAACTGTGACCTTCTGCAGGCTCCAGAGAAGCAGCACTGTAACATAAAATAAGGCAGCAGCTTCAATTTAATAAAGCATTTAAACAGAATTACTTTAAAAGGTAACAGTTTCTTAAGATTAGGTACATGCTAGAGTACTCCAGTGATTCATGGCACTTGAACAAAAAAATTCTTCCAACTGTAATGTAAGGATATTCCTTTTGCTCAGCATCTTAAATGTGTAGAAAAGTCTTGAAATTTAAATAGGGTCTGTCAGATCCTATCTTCAGCTTCTTATAACTCTGCCAAACATTTACATATGAATTATATTTTTTCTTGCAAGGTATCTGCTTTAAAGCAGGGGTTTTTTTTCAGTTGGAATTTAAAACAAATATATATATATACACTAAAACAAAGTAAGGAAAAAACCCAAGAAGTTAGCTTTTTTCCTAAAGGGATTACATGGAAAAATCACTGCTCTGCTATGTTTAAAAAAATCTCCCTCAACTGCTTGAACAGATTTAATGCTCTCAGATTTTGTTTCCAATAAGGTGTCAGGGAGTTACCTTTCAGGAGATTTCTCAGGACAGAATAAGATGATCAAATTACAGCTGAAAATTTGCCAAAAAAAATAGTCATCTAAAAATTCATTAGCCCCTTCCCCCAAGAATATAATAAATTCAAAGCTCAACAGGCATCTGCTGAAATTTAGGTAGCTAAAGTTTCCAAAACGCCCTTCTTGGTAGGTGTTTTTTTCAACCTTATGCTGTAGTTTCACACCACAATGGCTCCAGAAACGAAACCAGATTAGGAAATCTATTCACCTTATTCACCACCACCCTCTCCCTGCCATGTGTCTCAGCCTCTCTATCCCAGTTCATTGACTTTTCAGTGCAGAAATGCTTACAGGGCCAGGCTGTACTCCTTTGTCTTTTCTTCCACTTTTGGGGGTATTATTTCAGAGATATTCTTCACAGAATAGCCCCACATCAATTGCACCCATGCAAAAAAAAAGCACCATGAAGGAAAAGGAACTTCCTAACTCATTGCAGAGGGAGTGCTGCTCCTTTTGCCACCAGACTCCATTTCCCTACAAATTCCTGCTGTGCATCCTCCATCCCAGGACTGCCTGAGGTTTGGCCAAACCTGCCCTGCATTTAAGGCTCCAGCCAGCTGTCCTGGGCTAGAACACCTGGGACTGGTACCGTGGGCATGCAGTCTGTATCCACCATCCTCTTCCTCAGGCACAGACAGTATCCACCACCCCTGATTCCCACAACCTCCACAGTGTCCTGGCAGCACGGATGCCAATGAACAGAGTGGATGCTACCTGGCTCAAATGCAGGGGAGACAAAAGCAGCATTAGTGCAGCTTTTTTGGGCAAGGGAGGAGCAGGAGGTCACATTCTCTAACTCCTCTTCTGCCATTGTCTCAGCTGAGGTTCCCTGACCATGTCCTGCATCAGCCTCAGATCAAAGAATGAGGATTTCAGCAGTACAGTGGACACACAAGGCAGTGTCCATAACCAAAGAGGAGCTAACAAATGATGGCAGTCAGCCAGGCAAAGATGTTTTTTCTGCCACTGAGGGAAGGGCTGTGGGTCTGCAGGGGGTGGAAACAGCAGGGAATGTGCTGAGGGACAGATGAGCTCTGAGCTGCTGATGGAGGCCAGGAAAGAGGTGGAGAAAAGGGAGAAAAAGCAAAAAAATAAGGGGAAATCTGAAAGATGGCAGGAGCTGTTTTGACTTAAAGATGAAGCTCAAGGGAAAGGACCAGTAAGGGGCACTTAGAGCTGCCAGTTCTTCAGGCCCAGAGGTCTCGCTGTGGGACACTGGATCTCAGAACAATGCTGCTGTAACTGGAGCAAGGATCAGTTCCTTTCCCTGAGAGGACAGGGGAAGGAAAGCTAAATTAAATAATTGAAAATACATAAGAAAAGAACAAAAGAGAAGCAAGATTTGCGGTAGGGAAACAACAAGATTAAAAGACAGCTGAGTAACAGAGTATACAAGAGAACATAATGAAGACTGCAAGGAAAGGGGACTGCACCAGAAGTAAAGGTGACAGGTGGGAAAACAAGGAAAAGTGGATAGTATCTGGCAGATGTAAAAAGAATGAAGGCAAAAGAAGGACAGACCTATTGAGTTTAGTGCATTTTACTTATGCTCCTTCATTTCATTCTCATTTTCCTGGCAGTTAATTTACAATGTGTATCTGGGTGGAAAGTTCCTTCTAAATACCAAGTTCACATCACCCCAGGAAGACACCCTGGGTTCTGCAGCTTAGCAACTGTTGAGGCTGAAGAAATTTTATATATATTTATAAGTTCCCAGAGTACCCATAGACCATCCAGCAAACAGGGAGCTTATCAACTATTTAGAGAAATGTCCTTGGAAAAAACCCTCTTCTTTTCCAAATTGAGAATTACATGTAATGCAGTTGAAGAATGAGGCCCATATTTCACATGGGATGGCATTTGTTTATGCAAAATATAGTGATATTTGTATCCAAGAAGCATTTCTGGAGGGAAAAAAAAAAGTTGGAGGGAATGCTCTAAGTCAAAATGGAAGATTTCCAAAGTGGACCACCGGGGGAGCTGTTCAGTGAAGCAGCATTATGGGCAGTCAAAAAGCAGCTCTGAGAGGTAGGACAGGGTAGGGAAGAAAAGGGAGAGGGGAAAACAATAGGGTTCGTGACACATGGGGACTGATGGCCCTGGGAGCAGTTAAACAGGGCATGCCAGCCCAGCAAAGGGATATTCTGATTTTAGTGGATGAACTACTGAACAAGGTTGGGAAACTAAAGCATTTTGAATAAAAAAATAAATAAAATCGAGGCTCAACTCTAGCCAAAACAAAAGCCTTATTCACTGGACAGAAAGCAGGATGAAGGAGGGAAAAGAAAAAAGTTATCATAAGCTGTTAATTCACTTAGGCTGTAATAAAATTCTGATTTAATACAGAATGTTCTCAGGAGTATTTTCTTACTTGCTGCTATTTCTCCACTTCTCCATCCCCCAAGAAAATTCATCCCCTGGTACAAGTTAGAAAACTGGCAAGTCAGAATTGAGTATTAAATAGTCCCAGACAATTAAAACAAAAAAAGGAGAAAGGAAAAAGCAGAGATATAGGCGGCCTCAGAATTCAGTTCTGGGAACACTTTTATCAGCCCAAACTAAATAAAATGTATCAAGCTACCCAATGAGAGAAAATAAAAAAGCAGTTACTCACTTCAGTTTTTGACAACATGTACTGCTTCATTGTGAAAGCTGCTTTCAGTGAAATCAGCACAGAGGCTCATCCAGAGTAAAGCCATGATCTTGTGTGAACCAAAATGGGAAGGAAGATTTAACTCTGGAATAGAAATCCCCATAACATTTGGAGGTGGCAGAGCGAGTTGCTCTGTGCTCAGGTGGGTTGCTGCAAGCCAGCCTCACCAACCCAGCAGCACAGAGCTGGAGCACCAGGTCTCATCTGGGACACAGCCCTTAGGGGAGGGTGACACCAACTCTGACACATGGCATCAGCACCATCTGCCAAGGTATTGCAACCCCAGAAAGCACAGCACCCAATACCCACTGCAGGCCTCATTCAGGGAGATCAAGGGAGTCCTTGGAAGTATTCATTCACCTTCTACTGCAACTGCAAGAATCCTCAATCAGGAAGAAGTCACACAAGCTGCCTTGTTCAGAGGCATCACTGTTATTCTGCACATATAGGACGAGTCTAAGCTCATTAGAGTTGTGCAAGCATCAAGATACCCAAGTTTCAGAAACCAAAGGACACCCAACAGTGTCCCAGCTTTCACAGGACATCATTGATGAAGATGACTCACTTAATAAAGAATTGCTGAGACCTGATTGATAGGACACCACGGAGCTCTACTCAGAAATGGGATCATTGTTCATTCTGGATATCAAAGGGTATCCAGAAGCACCTTACTTACTAATCCCTGCAGACAAAAGGAGGCTCTAGTATGAGATACTGGCTTGGGAGCTGAGAAATGAGAAACCTGCAAAGTCCTGTGTTTCCAGGTGGATGGATTCAGAGCAGCCCTGTCACAATATTTGGATTCACTTTTGAAGAGCATGAGAAGAACACAACAGGTATTTCAAAGACCATCATAAAATGAGAACCCAACAGGTGAGACCATGAATAAGCTTCTTAAGAAAATCAAAGATAAAACAGGTCAACAAGAGTAAAATTATAAGAGGAGTATAAAGTCAAGCCTAGAGACTCAATCATTATTATTTAAATGAAAGCACTGAGATGTTTTTCCAATTCCAAGATTTGTTTAAAATCTATTAAAAACAGATCTAACAAACAGGTACAAGTAGAAACTTGGCTTCATATCCACAAAACAGCTGAAGATGATAATGACTGGTCAGAGGGGACCATTGGTCTGTGTTTCCAAATGGACATATGCAGAGGTTGAATATACCTGTGATTGAGGCAGGAATGGTTTATCTTCTTTCTAGATTTTACCATGCTTAAACCCAGTGAGGTGCTACCATTGAGGCAATCAAGAATAAAGGCCATCATTGCAGATTAATTATCACCATCACCTGCCTATTTATCTAGAATGATTATTTACATTGAGAAAAACACTACAAATACATGAAGACATGGCTGACTTAAATCACTAGAACTATACAATCCCACCCACCTAGCACTCAAGCAGAACTGCTGCTGATACAGCACAAATTTCCAATATGAGCAGAAATCTGAAAACCACCCTCTCAGGGCAGACTCTATCAAGACACTTTGCCATAGTATGTGTATGTTGCCCTCAGCAAGAAATCCATAAACATTATTCACAGGAGAATTTAAAACAAGAGAAAAGTCCAGCTGAAAGTTGTGAACATTTCTCTCTGCACAAAAACATTGACACAACTGTATGAGATCAATTATTAAAAGAACTGAAGCAGAGGTCTGAAAATAATATGAAAGACAGTAGAAAAAATACAAGAGGAAAATCTCAGTCAATATGGGAAAGCACAGAGTAGAGTTTAACAATCCAGAAGGAACAGGTCCCAATAAACATATCTTAAGGGTCCTACTTGTAAGGTATAATCCAAAAGGAAAAAACCAACAGCTAGAGTAACTCACAGAAATTACAGTCCCACTGAGGATAAAAAGTAGGCTAAGGAAAAAATCAAGCTATAAAATAAACTTAACACTAACTGGATATAAAATGGGCATAGGTAAACATGAACTAGCTATCCAGAGCATTTTAACCATTATTGGCATGAGAGTTTGGAGTAGTCAGAGAAGTAGCATGGGGTAAAAACCCCAAAGAGCTGGGTTTGAGAGCTAAACCCCTTCACACACCATTCAATGACAGAATATCCTACAACTGCAAACATACAACATGGCATTGGAGACAAAGAACCCCAGGACTTGGAATCCTTTTAAACCTTCTGGAATTTCCATTGTTTTGATACAATTTTCCTGAGATATCAACCTGTGAGGAAGCCAAAATTCAGTGTTGAGAAGGTAAGGATAAAGTCCTATGGATCAGGAAAGATCATGCCTGCAGCTGAATCCAGCCACTGCATTGAAGATCCTGACTAAAATCCCAACGGGGAAGACTTCAAAGGTAATAGCAGGTGTGCCAGGGCAAGTAGGTTAATTAATTACAAATTAATGGCTCTTGTATATTGACTAGAAACAGAGAATTGTTTTTTAAAGATTATCTGGCTTGGACACATTATTCTGTCCTATGAAAATGCCAGCTAGAGAATTTGTGTCCAAGGGATATTGATACATTACATAATATGGGAAAATATCATGGCAATGCTGACCATGAGGGTCTACAAAACATAACAGATACCTGATTAAAGAAAGAAAAAAGGTCAGCTGAAATCTACAGAGGGAAGCAGAAGATAGGACACAAGAAGAATGAGAAACTCTTCTGTCTGGAGAAACAACTGTGCTGTGTGGAAAGAAACAGGCCAAGTGGTTCAGGCAAGAAAGCTAGCCAGAAAAAAAAAAATGAAGAAAAAGATCTGTGAACTGAAAAGTCAACCTCAATCCTCATAAACTCTGGAGAAACCCAGGCCAAAAGACATTATGAGAGAAAATCAAAGTCCAGAAAGAAATTCCCTACTGAAGAAACTTAACAGACTGTCAGGAAAATGTTTCATTTCCATATAATTGCTGCTAAAGTTCTCCGCATGTCCTTAAAGAAATATTTGTGTCACGTGTATTTCTCCCCACCCTTCAGCTCACAGCAGCAAACCCTGAGAGAAATCCTGCACAAGTGGCTGGGCTCCACATTTACTGCATTGTTTAGAAAAACGATAAATAAATACACAAGAGTACACAAATACATACTGATGTACTGGACACGTTTGTACAAATATGTGCTCCTAAGAATCACCCAAAAATTGTTACTTCCCGTTCTCTACCCCTTGCTCTTAAACGGATTTTCATTGAACAAAAGCAGTATTTGACACTACAGTTGAAAATAACCAAACATGTACATTTCTAAATCAATTGCAATGCCTCAATATAACCTCAACTGGCAGCTCACTAAAATTTATCAGAATGAACTTGATAGACTAATGTCTTTAAGCTCACTTCACTGTATGAATGGCAGTTCTACTCATTTAATAAAATCTGGTTGCATGAGAGAGTCTGGGCTAAAAGTGAGTAAGTTATGATACAATGAATGTTCTTCAGACATGAAGCAACATTGGTAGATTGCTACAAACTTAGCTAAAGAGGCTCATTAGCTGCACAAAACCTTTTTCTCATAGGTAACTAGTTTCACTATCAAAAGGCTTATTTGGAAAAGCCCAGTTATGAAGACGGGATTTAGAATCAAGACAAGAATCATTTAATGACCCAGTTTTGGTTTTAGCTCAACAAAATGATCCAGTGGGTTTCATCTTTGTTAACAGTCACTTTTATCTTAAAAGATAACTTCTAACAGCTGATCACTGAGGTTGGCTTGTGACAGAATATGAAATACCAATCAATTAGCTAGTCTGTTTATTTCTGTAGGTTTTGAATACTTCAAGATGCAAAATAAACCCACTCTCCATGTACAGCAGGCCTAAGGCAGATCTTAGACCTGCCACTGACCCTTCCTGAAACTTTCTGCTTCCACCAAAATTTGGTATTAATTACCAACTCAAGACATGGAACTGATGCAAAATCTTTGGAACTGTTACCATAATACTGTAGAAAAAAAGTTATATATCATGGACAGGAACACCTGGCTTAGACAGCTTACATTACCTGACTCACCCTGAACATCCAAGCAGAACCTGTTGCAGTCTGCCCCAGTTTACTTATCAGGCTTGTCAGACACAATTCTTTTAGACATGAGTTTGATATCAGACACAGATACTCCATTATTCTGTATATCATTACAAGGATCAATCTCATTTTTTACTACCCACTAAGTTTGGGATTTTTTGGGTTTTTTTTTACTGAGCCAAGGCAAGTCAGGCAGAGATATGCGTAATAGACAAGCATGAATATCAGCCATGTCTGCCACTAAACAGGGCTCAGCACCTAAAATATGAATAGTTAAAGCATAAGGAAACTTATAGTGTAGAAAACCACTACAGTTGCCAATGCTGAGAATGCTGCAGCCTTCACAGCTACAGCCTTGAGTACATTTTCTCAGAGCTCTGTAGCTCTTTCCCTGGAAGGGATGAATAGAGAAAGAACTGGTGCTGAATCCTGTTTGCAAGAAAGAGAATCTGGCTTCCAGAGGAACAGCACCTCAGAGGTGCTAGAGCACCAAAAGGTGGAGAATCAGAAATTGTCTCTGCCAATTTAAGCCCAAGACAGAAAAACATGACAACCACAAAAATGCTTTCCAAGGGCACTCAAACCAACATTTTGGAGGCCCATGGAGAATAATACATGGTTTCAAGTTTTTGAAGACCTAATTAATTTCTAGGTCTTCCATCTTTTTAATGGACTGTCAATAGATGTTTTTAAAAAGCTGCATTCTGCTGCAGAAAGAGACACACTTGCAAGGAAAATGTTATACCTACTAAGCATCTACAACTAGGAAAAAATAACATTATTGCACCTTTTATTTGGAAGACATTCTGATGTTATTATAATATTTGTTCTTTTCACTGTACAATCTCTCTGCTGAGATTCAACAGACAAGATGCAATGCATAAAATCCAAAATACAAGTGTACACAGAGCCTAATAAAACGTGCTAGGTCTTTTTCAATTGCAAGACTGATGTTAGGACATAGAGAAGTGCAGTAAGTTTTTCTCAAGTCTATATAAGCACAATAATCTGAAAGGCTTCCTTTTAAAATAATGCCCCATGGACTAGAAATATATGATCATGACACATGTAGAATGTCAAAGAGAAGCAAACTCCAGCGTCCTGTCTGAGTCAGTACAGAAAAACACCTTCTGTAACTTGACTGGGGAAAACAGTGGGGATTCCTTTCCATCCAGTCTCTGCTGGAGAGCTGGCCAGGGTCCCATCCCATCCCATCCCATCCCATCCCGGCACTTCAAGCCCCCGGGGCAGCAGGCCCACCACTGACTGCCCAGGAGGAGCTGGTGCTACCAAGGAACCACCGTGCTACCAAGGTGCCACCCTCTCACATGCCCTTTTTTATTTTATTTTATTCTTAAGAGCAGGCTGGCAGGCACNCAGTAAGTTTTTCTCAAGTCTATATAAGCACAATAATCTGAAAGGCTTCCTTTTAAAATAATGCCCCATGGACTAGAAATATATGATCATGACACATGTAGAATGTCAAAGAGAAGCAAACTCCAGCGTCCTGTCTGAGTCAGTACAGAAAAACACCTTCTGTAACTTGACTGGGGAAAACAGTGGGGATTCCTTTCCATCCAGTCTCTGCTGGAGAGCTGGCCAGGGNCCTTTTTTATTTTATTTTATTCTTAAGAGCAGGCTGGCAGGCACAACGTTTGTGGTGTCTGACAATTAGCAAAAGCAGCAGGGGGATGCTTGCCAAAAAACACCCAGATTTGAGGTTAAGCAGCTGTAAATCTCCATTAATCGTTTCAGGAATTCAGCTATTTACAAAAGCTTTTAAAGAGCAAACAAATAAAAGAAAGCAGGGGAGAAGAGACAGGAGATGAGCCGATCTGTCCTTACCTTCACACTGCTTCCCCTCCCCTTTGTAGCCCGGCTTGCAGATGCATTTGTAGGATTTTGGTGTGTTTTGACAAATCGCATCGATGTGACAGTCATCCGTAGCTTCTGCGCACTCGTCAACATCTGGAAGCACAGAAGGAACCCAAACGGACAGATAAGAGGGGAGACCTGAGACACGAAACCAAGGATAGATACTCCCCTGGAAGCTGTTTGCCTGCCTGCCCGCCTTCCCAGGGTCATGCTGGAAATGAGAACATCGGAGGATAAATAACTAAATCAGACAACATGATATTCTCCTCAAGTCCCTCATAAGAACTGCTCCACAGAGCTGGAGGCACTCCTCACAGTTCTGCACTATGAATGAATGAAACACTTGGACACTAGAAATTAGCTTCTACTGTTTAAGTCTGGTACTGGAGATCTACATTTTAGTAAAACAAAAGAATGCTTAAATAACTTATAAGAGGAGAAAAAAAGACCACTTGCATGTTCTAGCACAGAGGTTTTCTTAATTTATAAAGATAGACCTTAGTTTAAATAAACTGTGCTGGTGGGGGAATGGGAAAAAGAAATATTTGAACAGCAAAACCACATTAATGCTTTTTACTGAGAAGCAAAAAAACAAATAAATGGAAGACCATATGAAACTCGGTAAGGTAGAGTGGAGGAAAGCAACCTGCAATAACATCATCTACTTGGACTGACGCTCATTTAGGAGGAAAAAGTCCCAGCAGTCGTCCCGGCCCCTGCTCGGGTGGGCGCCTTACTGGGTAACCCTGACTCTGAAAGGGGGCACCCAGACAGCTTTCCTTGTTTTCAGAGTAGGAAGCCTTTACAAACATTTCAGTGGCGGGCATTCGTTCTCTCGCCGGACTTGAAGAGGTTGGGGAGGGCGGAGGATGAGACAGAGTCGAGATCTGGTAGTCGTGGGAATGTTAATGAAGTGAGCATGGGGAAAAAAAACAAACCCAACAAACCAACATCTCCGACCTATTCAGGGATGGGGTGTGCTGGAAACATGGGAACACTTGGAGCCCTGCCTAAGCTGCCCCCTCCCCCCGCACTGCCCACAGCCGCTCCCCGGCAGCCGCACTCCCGACGCGAGGGGCTGCGATGCCACCGCAGCCGTGGTGTCAATCCCGATCTCCCAGCGGGCTCCTCAGGCCACAGCCACATCTGGGGCTCCCGGAGGACACGGGCAGGCAGGCAGGGAAGCGGCTGAGCAGCCGGAAAGACATTCTGATGTTACACAGCCCCCGCTTTATGGTCAGCAAGCACCGGGGAGACAGGGATGCTGCGGAGGGAGGCGGACGGGCATCCCGCGAGAGGCATGTGCAGTTGGTTTCGTGCCAATTAGATTAACAGATCCTCTAAAAGGTGCACTAAAGTGAACACAGTTTTATTGTTAGCTTGAAATCCTAACGCTAATTGTTTCAGAAGTGCTCACTCAGCCATCTCCAGCGATAACACACGGATCCTTCAAAGTCACCGGGAACAGGAGGGGGCTATTTAGAGAGGGGAGAATGAGCAGACATTGTAGCACGGCACACAGCAGAGAACTTCTCCGAGAGGTGCAGACCGGGGCGGCCCCGCGGGGCACCTCTGGAATCCCAGCGAGAGAATTCCCCAAACCCTGCATTGTTGTTGTTGCAGAGGGGTTTTTTTGTTTTGGTTTGGTTTTGGGGTTTTTTTTTTGAGAAAGAGGGGAACAGAACACCTAGCATCGTAATTTTCCGGACTAAGGCAGAGCTGCTGTAATCTGTTGCCTTCTTTCTTGTCCATTCGTTTGTTTTTACCGCTGAGCCAGTTCAGATATAGCTATGATTTACGTGAATTAGCTTAGGTGTTGCTCAGATCAGGCACAGATTCAATAAAGTAAAAAGAGAAAAGAAGTTTTGGGGGGGTTTTCTCTAGGATTTTTTTTAATGCTTTGGTTCATACTTTTGAGTCATTAAACTGGCACCCATCTCCGATCAAGATCAGCAAAAGTGACAGCTGGACTCTTTATAATGCCGTCAAAAACTCAAATTGCATTGAGCCAAGGGGGACATTTCACAGCAACCAGAGGATGCCTGGGAGTCAGGCGTGAATGCCAATGAGTCAAATGAAAGGGCAAAACCAAGTATGAGCCCCTGCTCTGCTCCACATCTCACATTGCATTACTCGGACTTTAAGAACTTCTAGGGTCATTTCGTTAATTTTGTCACATTTAAACTCCCCTGTCCGAGAAGCAGGGATTTTTTTCCACACCCTCCCCCTCCCTCAGCTCGGAA